>JASPKZ010005566.1:0-102747 GCA_030220185.1 Diploptera punctata | reverse complement strand
ATGATAGGCCTTGATCCTAAACTTAATGAATGTTAATGATGATAATGATGGCCAGATGATCTTCGGGGACCGTTTGGGCCTTAAAGTTTCCTGACATTTGCCTTACAGGTGAGGAAAAACCCCGAAAAAATCATCACCCAGGAAACTTGTTCCGACCGGGATCAAATGCGGGCCCGCTGCGTGACAAAGATCCATGTATAAAATATTATAAAAATAAAGTTTAACAAGCACGGAAAGAGTGTTTTTTCAACCAAATTCAATTTTTAGATCTTCTCTTCTTCTTCTTCTTCTTCTTCTTCTTCTTTTTCTTCTTCTTCACTACACGGGCCAGGCAAATTGCCTGTTTCGCCTCACAGTTGTTCTGTCCATCTTTTCACTGGCCTTCCTACATTCCTTGAACCTCTTGGCTTGAAGTTGAATGCTGCTCGTGGTAATCTTGTTACATTCATTCTTTCCACTTGTGTAAACCATTTCTCTCTATATTCTCTGATTTTCTCATCCAATGGATATATATTTAACTCTGTCTGTTATGAATACATAGAGTCTTTTATATAGATATTTAATTGTTTTATAGATTATTTTAATTATTCAAGCAAAGTCTGTTGAAATAAAGTTTTAGACATGATATAGTTCAGAGCAAAGTTTTCCTTAGCTAACTGTAAAATCTCTACATTTAGTTTATTGGAATGTTAGTGAGTACAGTTAGGGTAACTAGAGGTCAAATTGAATATATAACACGGGGAAGTGAGGGTCTCGTGTCTGTCTATGAAAAGTGCTGAAGGGTAAGTCACCGACCATTTTTCTTAATATATGTCCTGGATTTTTTGGAAGGGAATCAAGTCCAGTTAACTATTTTGATATTAAATTTTCAAAAGGGATATAACAATTTTAAACATGTAGATTAGGGTAGATTTATAAATTCCGCAACTCCCACTCTCTCAAACCCCAGAAAGTACTGAAATTTTAATATAGGCTTAGAATAGTAAATTAGGGCTAGAATACTTAGGGGTTGTAATATTATACTTTAGTAATAAAATAGTTAAAATAAGAATCCATTTGTTTATTTCAAAACACGTATGCATACATCCTCATCCTACCGCTCGGCTAGGTAACTCACGCTACCAGATTTTCCAAGTCCCAAAGGTCCTTTAAGCCTAAAAAACCAGCGGTTCTTAATACTGTCATTATATCTTAATTCCTTATCTTGTGCATCCTTTTGTTCTCCTAAGGAAGTTCATTTCTGCGCTTTGTATTCTACTTAGCAATAGTTTGGTCGTTATCCAAGTTTCGCTCCCATAAAGCAATGCAGGAACTGCCAATGTTTTATAATTTCAATCTAGTATCTCTCTTTTTTTTTTTTAGATCTCGTAAATTAATTAATTTTAAGAGCCGTAGTAAATAATTTAGGATTTGGTTTTGATTTTATTCTTACGACCATTTTTCAAAGCATTAAGCTACTCTCCAGTATTCAGTAAATAATGTCTGAATTTTATTTTCAACTCGCCCACCCACTCTCCTCTGTGTGTTCGCATTACAAAACATATTATCTGCCGAAGTAGGCTACTCGCTGTAAAGTCAGATACAATGACCTGACCAGCATTAATATGCGGTGTGCATTGTATTAAATTGCTCTCCACAACAAGAGAATAGTTGGATCTTGCGAGGCAAATGCCAATGTGCATAAATTATGCCCACACACACTTAACACTCTGTTATCTACTGCATCCATACCGAGACAAATCATTCCCACACAAAGAACAAACAAGAACCGAGGGTCACCTCTTCACAACTCTTCTTCTTTAAGTATGCTTGCTGCTCAAGGGGATTTTCTCTACGTAGTGATTTGTCCTCATCAGAAGAATAAATTTATAACCTCTGTCCATGTTATAAACCGTACCGGCATATATGAGTCTTTATTATTATTATTTTACATACGATATAAGCAATTAAATTGGTATGGGGATATACGACGAATGCTAGAAGAAAGGTTACCTAGAAAATCATTGGAATGGTGTCCACCTGGAAGAAGAAGGAAAGAAAGACCTCGAAACTCGTAGATTTAAGAAATAAGAACTGGGATGAGAACAAGAGGACTGGGGGCATGGACTGAATGGATAGAGACGAGTGGAGAATTAAATTAAAACTTTAGGCACAGAAAGATATGTAAAAAGTGTAAAGTGATCCCACAACAGACCCGGAGGCCCTTGGGGTAGTAGGAGGTTAAGGCTCCCACTTTTTCTAGACAATCGGCACTTTATGTCAGCCGGATTGTCAGCCCTGCGTGACGGCCCAGAACAAGCATCTGGTACTCATTTCCGTTAGAGGCTGAGTCGACCCCAGGGCCATAGTGCCGCCAGAGGGTTTGGGTCAGTTAAAAAATCCTGACCCAACGGGACTTGAACCCTCGACCCTCCGGCTTGTAGCTCAGTGCCAAGCATTAAAAATATGTATATAAATAAATTATATATAAATTATCATTATCATTATTATAATTATTCATCATCATCATCATCCGGTATTATGGCAGCTGCCATTTGTGAAAGATAACTTTTTTGAATACTCTATAAATACAATGAATTCCCAACCACCCAAACTGTACTCCCTAGTTAAATTACATAAGGAAAATTATCCTATTAGACCTGTAGTATCCTTTATAAGTTCTCCATCATACAAAATGTCTAAAAAGCTAATAAATATAATTTCATCTAATACCAAGTTCAATCCAATTTACAGTATAAAAAACTCTATTGAATTATTGACAATATAAAGAACATTGATTTGCCTAATAACTTAATTTTATTTTCTTTTGATGTAAAGAATCTGTTTCCCAGTATACCTACTGTTGATGAAATAGAGATTATAATAGAATGTTACTAACTAATAAAGTGAATGGTTTTGTAGTTGAAGAAATATTACCCACTCTTAAAACATGCTTACATCAAAATTACTTTGAATTTAATAACAATTGTACATAGCTAAAGATGGTTTGATTATGGGTGATCCGTTGAGCCCTCTTTTGGCAGAGATTTTTTTTGGATGACTTAGAACAAACCATACATAAGAATGTATCAGCTAGAAATGTTCTATTTTGGTATCGTTCATAGCAGGCTTCACAGAAACCAAAAGACAATTGAATTCCTTTTAAATTTTATTAATAACATTCACAGAAGTATTAATTTCATAATGGAATTAGAAACAAATAATAGTATAAATTTCTTGGATTTATCAATAAAACACATTGATAATAAGTTTGAGTTTGGTATCTTTCACAAACCATCTCATACTGATACCACTATCCATAGTTCTTCTCTTCACCCATATACTCATAAGATGGCAGCCTTTAATAGTTACATTCATAGACTTTTAAATATCCCTCTTTCACCCTTGGAATATAATAATGAATTGAATATTATTAAACAATTGGCTGTTAATAATGGCTACGACCCTGAAATTATAGAATGTTTAATTAAGAAGGTTCATTACAAAAAAGCAATTAACAAAGTTTTTCCTGTATCCAAAGAAAACAATAAGAAATATGTCGTAATGTCATACATAGGCCCACTTTCAAATAACATATCTAAACACTTTAAAAAGTTGAACATTAATGTGGCATTTAAAACTAATAAAACTCTACAAAATATAATAAAAAACAATAAAACCAAAACAAAAAAAGAAAAATTATCAGGTGTATATAAATTGAAGTGTGGCACATGTGACAATGTCTATATAGGACAAACTGGTAGACCTTTTATCTCTCGGATAAAGGAACACATGAGAGCATATAACAGAAATTTAGAAAATTCAAAATATGCTAACCACCTATTCCAATTTAATCATTGTTTCGATCCAAATTTTGAAATTTTACATATTTGTGATAAGGGTAAGAAGTTAGATCTTTTGGAGGCTGTAGAAATTAATAAATTTAAAAGTAGTAAAAAACTGTTAAATTCTCAACTTGATTTGAATGAATCCCCTTTGTTAAATTTAAACATTTAAATAAATTGTGGCGCTTAAAAAAACAAAACCACGGTCTGCCTACCATTTGTGGCTTTTGCGAAACCCTCCTTTAATAAACCACGCAACTGCGACCAATTTGTGCGCACGCGGGATGCGACACCTGACCACAATATATAAACCACGTTATCTGACTACCATTTGTGGGGTTTAATGAAAACTACGCAGATTGCTACCATTTTACTCCGGGATCGGGTTTTGTAATTTGCTGTTTCTATTTCCGTGGATCAGATTTCCAAAGAGGATATCTTATCCGGAAAATGGCTTACCTCGGGCCCATAGAAGGTAGCCGTTGATTCATCTTTCTTATTAAAATACATACAGGGAGTGAACAAGACAATGACTGTGTTTTTAACAATACTAATCAGCCTGATAGTTGAGGAGCTCGGAATAATTCCTTACGGAGTGATTTCCATAACAGAATGGTGAACAACTATTCATACTTAAACAAAGCAAGAGGGGCGTTGTTTAAAAGATAACTTTAATAAACAAGTTGACTTAATGAAAGTAAATTAACAACAAAAAAAATAATGGCATTCGATCAAACGATCAAAGTAGCCTTACAGAAAAAAAAAATATAAATAAGTAACATACCATACACCACACCACACTCACACAGATGTCCGAGTTTTGGGGATACCTTTTCCTTAAATATGTCGGACCAACTAAAACAGCCCTCTTCTTGGCCTTATAGCAACTTGTCTATGTAGCATTCCATGCTTTAACTTTCCAGTCGCATATTGACCTGGAACCCGATTCCACTCTTGAATCCGTTAATACAACCAAAACGCCGATTGCTAGGATGATCGAATGATATAGTTCTGTAGATGCACTATGTATATAAAGGTTCCGAGGTAGAGGGGGAATGCGCCGTAGACATGGCGGCAGGAAGGATAAAGAGGGAAGGGATAGCCACTAGGAGAACGTGGATATTGGCATATTTCACAAATGTTCTTGTGTAGGGAGGAGTACAAAGATACCACACTGAACCGAAAAAATGCACTTTCGGTTCAAAATATTGTTGTATTGTTGCTTAGATCAGTTGGAACACAATTCATAATTTGTTAACATGTCTGAAGAAGGTACAGTGTACCGAAACAGCTGTCACTGAATTATATAATAAATATGAAAATCAAATAAAACTACGTTTTATTTTTATTTAATTAATAAATATGGATTTTCATCAAGTAAACACCAACCCAATTGATTATATATTATAATTAATCATTTTTCATTATAGTGGAATCTATCCGGATATTACACTATGTTCTATCCATTATTCTTAAATTAAAATCATGTAGGGATTGTGAGATATGTTGTTGACACTATAGCCTCTCTGTAGAGATATATTGTTAAAATGGTACTCGATTCTAAGCAAATCTTGAGGTCCCATGTTCCTTGACGTGTTACAGAACTAGTGGGGACCTTATTTATCTTGCAGATGGTACGACGGGGAGAGAAAACCTCAGCCTCGTTGGGAGTAGAGAAGGAACATGATTAGGCTTTTAACTGAAACATACGGGAACACAAATAAGGGACTATGGGTCACCAGGGATATGAGAAGATAATAATGAACTGCACTCAGGCCCGCTTGTCATAATTGTATAGTTATAACGCAAACTAGTGTTAATCATTCCAACTCTAGTAGAGAGAAAGAAATAAAGAATCACGCACTATGGAGAACCACAGGGATGTTTTCTGAATATAAAAGGACACGCCCCTTTTCTCTTAGTTAAATTGCCTGACTATAGAAGAGATTGCTGTCCTGGTTGATGAAGGAGACCATCATTCATTGTCCCCATTGGGTTTAACATAATACCGTTTTATTCCAAATACTTCTAATCATAAAGATTGATTAATTACGTAGACTATTTAACTCATGCCACAAATGCTAGTCAATGACCAATCACGTTTCAATGAATTTTGTTTTACAACCAATGACAGTCGTGTTTCACCTCGCTCTTATCGATTTCTCTTTATCAGCTCCTGCTTTTGTGATAAGAAATGTTCTGAACAGGTCAAAGCATTATTTTTCTCCAACAAATTCACTGAATAGAGCAAATAATGAAAAGATTCCTTGATTCTACTGAGTTGTTTTACTAAAAAAATAAATGAATAACCCGTAATGTTGATTATGATATATAGTTTGATGTGCTTCATTATTTCTCCATTGCGATCTTATTTGGCAATAAATAATATGATCAAGCAGCAGTGAATGAACATAACCTCACATTTCTGATTTGTTTTCAAACATCGCCGTTTACATTAAATATATAAATATTTTAAAATAACTATAGCTAAACAATGATTTATGAGTAAACAGCTTAATTTTATTTGTTATATAGTCCTAACAAATGCCACTCTTGATTTCTAAATTCTCTAGATAAATTGGAAATCACTCGTGGCATTACTTATGATTAATTTTAAATTAATTCAGTTTTATTCATTACAATAAAATCTAAGTAAATATTTTATATTAAAGTGACCCCACAACAGGCCTCAGGAGGCCCTTGGGGTAGTAGGAGGTTAAGGCTCCCACTTTTTCTAGACAATCGGCACTTTATGTCAGCCGGGTTGTCAGCCCTGCGTGACGGCCGCCTTTACCCCAGAACAAGCGTCTGGTACTCATTTCAGTTAGAGGCTGAGTCGACCCCAGGGCCATAGTGCCGCCAGAGGGTTTGGGTCAGTTTAAAAATCCTCTCCCCAATGGGACTTGAACCCTCGACCCTCCGGCTTGTAGCTCAGTAAATATTTTATATTAGGCAATAAAATCTATATTGAAATAAGTGTAAAATGTTGAAATTGTATATTACGATCAGAGGTTAAGAAGTGGTTTTTACAGAAGTGAGGAAATGTTTGAAAATCGAGTGATAGCGAGGTTTTATTTCCGAGATTCTGTAAAACACTTTACAAACGTGCGTTGTACATTATTTTTTGCGCGATGGTGTTTTCAAAATAATAAATAATAGTAAAATAAATCTTTGTGGAAATATTTGCGTTCATTATAAACAACTGACTAACGTTAACAGTGTGGAGAATGTTTATTAATTGAGACTCCAGCAGGCCGTCACACCAATCAGTCATAAAATGGCGGCAAGTGCATATTTATTGTTTTATATTGTTTCAAATAAAGTTCATTTCATTTAAAATGCAGTGATTTGTTTCGTATAATGTGTATTAACACTAACTTTTGGATATTTTTTGTACATATATTAGGGTAGGCCGAAAACACTTTTTTTTATTCCCAAGTTGTAATAGCGCAAAAAAGTTGCGAATTATATAGACAAAAAAAAAAGAAAAAATCAAAATCTGTTGACATCTTTCCGTCGCACAAAGGATCTAAAATTAGACAAAGTATGAAAAAACTTCATTTTTGCGATTATTTTTAAAAATTTTGAATTAGATTTTTTCCTGATGTAATAGTTTATAACGTCTTGAAATAGAGTCAATTTTGTTTTAATTTGGTTTAGATCAGTTGATATCTTTCAGTCGCACAAAGGGCCTAAAATTTGCCAAAATATTGAAAATTTCACATTTTTACGAGTTTTTTTATAGCTATCTTTAATGAACTCGTTTTTAAATGTAATAGTTACAATATTTTTATTTTTGAACATAAGAACGCCGTGTTTTACTATGGTGTGAATAAATTAACTTCCGGTCGCGCAATGACCCCTATGCTACAGAAAAACCGTACCTGAAAAAAGATAGTTAAGCCTATGACATGATGGGTGATAACTGTAACAACGGGCGTGGTACTTTTCGATTTGCTCTATATTTAAAAAGCTTAAATATTTAAGTTAGAGTACAGTTTTTAACAATAAACTTACTTTTATAAAAAGAAAAACAGAGTTCTGAATAAATAGTCCGTGTTAATTGAACCTGTCCATCAGTACTGTTCTCTACTTTGTAGCCGAAAGTACTTTGAAGACTGATTTGCTGGTGAAGTTAGGCATGGATTTAATTATGATAATGATATAAATAATAAAATAGCAAAATTCCAGGGAATATGTGGTACGATAAAACGATCACTAAATAACAAAACAACAAGAGAGACCCAATTGAAATTTTATAAAATGTTGGCAGTACCGGTACTGCTCTATTGATCAGAAGCCTGGATACATAAAAAAAACAAGATCTAAGTAAGATAACGGCGGCAGAAATGAAATTTTTGAGATTGTTAAAGGGTGCACTAAGGAAGATAGAATCAAGAACACAGAAATAAGACAGGAACTTGAAACATTTGCAATAACTGATAAAATAGATACATATAGACAAAAATGGAAGCAACACATAGACAGAATGAATGAAGATAGATATCCAAAACAAATAACAAAATACAAACCTAAAGGCACCCGAGATGTGGGCAGACCTAGAAAGAGATGGGCTGAAGTCGGAACGGGTCAACAGACCTAATCCATGAATGCAGGTGATGATGATGAGTTAGGCATGGATGATCTCGACAGCAGAGTGGTTCTTGTAAATCCGTCTCGAGATTCAGCTCCACAAACTTTTTCTGAGGCTTCCGTGACGAGTTTTACACAGCGTTCAATAGCCTGCGTGTTCACCTGGGAATTGCTTGAAAGTAATGATGTAGTCAGGGATTGAGTCACTGTCGATGTGCGATTTGATCTCGTCGACACTGATTTCTGCCAATATTGGGGGAGAAGATAATTCACAGTCCATCCTGTTGATCATTTCTGAGTATTCTTGAGCATTGAAGTTGATTTTGGTGGTGTGAATGTTCTTACTGTTTTCCTTCTTGCATCTATCTGCATTGCCTTCAGAATTCTTCGAAGTCCGAGTTGTCTTATGTGTTTCTTGTCATCTTGAGTCGTGGCTAACAGTAAGTGTTCTGAGTGGGCGAAAATTCACAGACCGATCTCAAACATCTTATTGTTCCTCTGGTTTAACTTTGCAAGAAATTTGTAGAAAGAGAGAACAATACTCACCTCTTTCATTCGCACCAGTGTTGACGGAGTTTCTTCACCAGATGTTAATAGGTTAAGGGGGAAGGCGAAAACTGACAGCAGGGTGGGTTCTTTCTTATGTAACTGGATGAAAGCGGTCAAGGAACTACCCTTATATCTCCATCTCTCACTTTGCCAAGTTAAGTCAGCTATACAGTAGTTGCCTGGTAGATGTCTCATTGAGCCAGTGTGTTGACCGCATGACACTTATGCCATCTTTTGGC
Organism: Diploptera punctata; assembly: GCA_030220185.1. Lineage (NCBI taxonomy): Eukaryota > Metazoa > Arthropoda > Insecta > Blattodea > Blaberidae > Diploptera > Diploptera punctata. Next base: position 93,542 of record JASPKZ010005566.1, on the reverse strand, counting down.
AAACAAGGTAACTAAAATTAACTTGGTCTATAAACTCCTCATAAAGGAGAGGCTATGGCTCAAAAATGAGCTTACGTCATTAATCAGTTAATCAGTAAAATAGTTAAATATATCCAGTGTTTAATTTTAATCACTAAATTATTTTTGACGATGTTTGAAATTTTCAGAAAATATTGCTTCCAGTTCATTTATACGTATTTTATGTGGATAATAAAAGGTCGAGGAACAAAATTCCTAGATTTGCGTGGTATCTCACATCGTAAGAAAAATATATGAACAACAAGGATAATAATTAACAGACCAATAGTCTTCGTTCTAAAACATAAAACGCTTTGAGCAACTAATCAAGTCTATATTGTTATTAAATTTTCTCTGCAACGAAACAAATTAAAAATGTTTATCTTATTCATATTTCGTGCTTTCATGTAGCATATCTTAATGAAAGAGCATGGAATATTGCATGTCACATGGTCTACGTGTATTGGTTATAGCGACTATACTAGACTGAAAAAAATAGTAACGTTTCCGTGACAGAGTTTCTGGTGCATTGGGAGCATCCTAGCTGCATCACCCTCAAATTGAGGGTGTAGTGATTGATAGTGACGTGTCAGACTGTAGCGGTGATGAAATGTCACACATAAACCTGCGTATCCTCGAAGGGATTCGAACGTCGGTCTGTGCTGGTATTCTACTCTACAGATCAGTAATTCTATTTGATTAGGTTTGCTGCTTCTACTACATATTTCTCATAGTCCATGATATGATTCTTTTATCATAAGTAATGCCACGAGTGATTTCCAAATTATCGAAGTGAGGAGTGAATTTATCATAAGTAATGCCACGAGTGATTTCCAATTTATCTAGAGAAGTTGGAAAACAAGAATGGCATTTGTTAGGACTATTAACGAATAAAGTTAAGCTGTTTATTCACAAATCATTATTTAATTATAGTTATTTTAAAATATTTATATATTTAGTGTAAACGGCGATGTTCGAAAATAAATGAGAAACGTTTGTTATGCATAATTTGTACATCACTGCAACCAGATCATATTATTTATTGCCAAAGGATCGCAATATTGTAAGAATGCACCCTAATGGAGAAATTTATAACCAACATTATAGGTTATTGATTAATTTCTGATGTCCTATGATGCAAATATGTCAATTATATTTCTGGGAAATAATACGTTTAGAAAACTGCAAACAGTGTTTTTTGTTTGTATAATCAATTGCTACAAATGTTTTTATATTATATCCCGCAAGCACCATCTGGTAACGTTCGTGCACTATACATACAATCTGGTAGCCACATGTAGTCACTGCAAAATAATGCTATGACCTATTCAGAATGTTAAAAAGGAGGAACTTGATTTTAAAGTGATAAAATTAAATTGATAAAATCGAGCTGACAAATGACTGTGATTGGTTGTAAATAAAAATTCATTGAAATGTGATCGGTCATTTGGGGTATGAGTTAAATAGTCATAGAAAATGAATTGGATGCCGTTAATTGTAGGTTTATTTAGAATTAAATTGATTTAATTAGAAATTAGGTATGTCCATGTTTAACATCTTTTTATGCTAAATGGAGAATAAATTTGGTATATTTCACTTGAAATCAAAAATATGTTCACCTAATTTTCGACATCTTAAGTGGTCGAAAAATCTCATTACTCATGAGTAGGACAAGGATTATAATGCACTAAAAGTTAAGATTGCAACACCGATAGTATACAGGGTGAAAATTATTTAAACCGACAAGAAGAATTACACATGGAATCTTTAGAAAACAAAATTTCTGATTATAAATCAAGATGGATGCAACATGTTCATCGAATGGAAGATCACAGAATACCCAAACAAATGTTAGATATCAACCTGCAGGAAGAAGAAGACCAGGACGTTCACTCAAAAGACTTTTGGATGGTGTTTCTCTTGATGTCGAAACAGGTCAACAAATGGCCTAAATTCGTGAATGTACTATGATGATGATGGTGATGATGATGAACTCTGGGAGGTTGTAGGGGAAACCAAAATAAATATTTGTCCTTAATGTCATTTTTTCCTATGAGGATTATTTAAACCGATCGAGGAAGATTTCTCTGGCGGCAAATTAATTAAACCAACAAACACTTTTGCATTTTTTATTACCAAGAGACAACACATTAACACAACACAATTACTTAAATTACAGTAGAGGTTCAAAAATGTCTCCATTGGCATGTAAACAAAGGTTACACCGGCGGATCATGTTCTGTCTAACACGGGCAAAAACTCCAGGAGTAACGTTAATTGCTCCTGCTGCTGCTACTATCCGGGCAACCAGATCCTAGATCCTTTACTGATGCAACAGGAGTTGTGTAAACAAGGTTGTGCATCTCTCCCCACACAAAAAAATCCAAAGGGGTCATATCTGGGGATCGAGCAGACCATGGCACAGGACCACCTCTGCCAATCAACTTTTCTGAAAACCGTTGGTTCAAGAATCGACGCACACGAAGACTGAAATATGCTGGCGCCCGGTCATGTTGGAACCACATGCGTTGTCTTGTGGGGAGCGGGACATCTCCTTGCAATTCTGGCAATGCTCTGGCGAGTAAACTGTAATAGCGCCTGCCATTTAATGGCCTAGATAGGAGATCCGATTGAGGGTCTTTCCACTTTTCAGCGGTTGCCCTTTTACCAGCCGGCTGCTGGCCCTTCACATCCACATGTGTCAATCACAGAGATAGATGATCAACAGCCAGTGTAGGGGTGACATGTGGTTAGCATGTCGAGTCCCCCAGCCGTTATAGCTGGTTCCTCAACCTGGAGCCGCTACTTATTGTAGCTACCCAATTGCCTCACGATGCTGGGCGGGCACCGGTCCCATACTGGCCGAAATACCATGAGAAAATTTCTCCCCACATGGAGACTCGAACCAGCGCAAGTCCCGTAGCTCTGCGCCAAGGCTTCCTACCTTAACCGCTCGGCTACGGCGCGGGACAGATAGGAGATATGGCCCAATTAAACAGTCCCCAACAACACCGGCCGACACATATCAGTGTACTCACTCCAGGTGTATCGCTCCATTAGTGAACAGATACTACTACACTGGTGGACAAAACAATTCCTACCATCAACAGCAGTTGCAGTCATTGCAACTGAAGAGCGTAATACGCCCTCTACCGGCTTAAATAATCATCATAGGAAAAAATGGCACTAAGGGAAAAATATTTGTTTTGGTGTCACCTACAATCTCCCAAGTTTGTCGGTTTAAATAATTTTCATTCTGTATATTTTTCAACTGTTTGCATGTGATACCAAGAAAAAAGACAATCAGAAATCTATCTTCTACTTATGTTATTCAACTGTTTGTATGTGGAACCAAAACAAAAGAGAGTTGGAAATCTTACTTCTAATTGTACTATATTACAATCTTAAAACCCTTGCCCTACTCATGAGTCATTGTTTCTGCTCTATGGGCCGACCTAGTCATATTCCTAAGACAGTAGAGAATCTGCTCATAAGTTACCTCAAAGTTGTAAACAAAAAATCTGCAAACGAATGGAGGGATTATTATTTTTGTAATACTATCTACGAAAGTCCTCAGCGATGTAAATCGTTAGAAATATCAATGGGCTTCATGTAAAGTTAAAAAAAGTACACATGCACAAACTTTTCTCGTTGAAATGCATTTTTAATGAACTTTGGTTATTATTGTAATGTTAATATGAATCTTAATATTAAAAATGGTATCATATTATAATGATAATAGTCTAATAATAATAATAATAATAATAATAATAATAATAATAATAATTTATTTTGAACTTATTTTCCATTTAGACAGTTAAATAAGATATAAAAAAGGTATATATTATTCTTAAAACTAATACTAAACACTATTAGTATAAAAAACATAAAATAAAGATGCAGTTTTAAATACTTTGGTAATAATGTACACGTTTAGACAAAAAATGAGTCATCCGCAGATTCTATCAACCGATCGGGGAACTTCGTGACCGCTCGCAGAAGCCTTATTCACATCAACACGTTTTCAGTAATTGTACTGGGTTGTTTGCTAGTTAACGCAGTGCAACAAGAAAGAGAGAGCTTGGCTTAGTGTTTCCGTGGTCGAGAGGTATAACAGACATCATCTGCGTTCATAGCCTCACGGGTCCAATTCCCGTTCTACTTTTTTTAAATTGAATGTTAGAATAACAATTCGCCTATAATACAGATTCATATTTATTTTTATATTTGAGTTTTATGGCTATAATGCACACACAAAACTCACAAAAACATAATTTAAAACCTTATAAACAAGGAAAGAAAATAATTTAATCTAAAATGAAAACTTTAACAAAAACAAAATCAGTATCGAGTGTATGAACCCTCCGAATCTGCGGGACAATGAGATTGCCTTATTCCCACGTCTTTGTGTGTGCGCTGAGCCATGGTATAACTCAATATGATGCATTATAAAGAAACTTGTTAGAGGCTGTTGCTTTTGCGCAGACATCTGCGCATCACTGTCTATTGAATGCAGTACATTGAAATTACCTAGAACAAACCGTGGATGTGGTAAATATAATTGTTACAATAATGTCACTATCATTGATTTAATTCAAATGCCAAAATAAATTTTGTATTTAACACATAAAACATTTTAATACAAATATCACGAGAAAAAACTGCATAATTGAGGACGCGAACCTGGGACCTTCATTAACAGAAACAGTGACTGCATGCTTTATCGCTGACCTAACTGAACACGTAGGAGTGTCTTCAGTTCCTGCCACATAACACAGTAGCTCAGGGACTGCACAATTATGACTATTTTCCTAGTTTGAACCCAGCGCTGTGCCGAGTAGGACTTAGAAAAAATGTGCGTTCAAGAGATGACTTATTTTTTGTCTAGTGTGTACATGTATAATTGTTAAAAATTCAAACTTCTTCTTCTTCTTACAAGGATTAAACCTTACTGGTTCGTTCCGGTCCCAAGTATCATATAGGTCTAGCTGTTGTATCAATCTCTTTCGTGGGGTCCCCGATCTAATCAAATAATAAGTGACTTGGATCTAGAGCTTCCAGAAATATTGTCAATTTTTGCTTGAAAGAGATTTAACCGACGTCTCCTGATTTAAATTAATAGTTACTTCGAATAACGGGAAAGTGATATAGTGAAAGAAGAAAATGCGATATTTGATTAAACGATATGTTTAATATTATAGTAAATATAGGAAAAGAGATTACAAGTATTTGAGAATAAAGTACTTAGGAAAATTTTTGGACCAAAGAGAGATGAACAGATAGGTGAATGTAGAAAACTACATAACAATGAACTACATGGTCTTTATAGGAAACCAGATATAATAAGAACAGTTAAGTCTCGTAAGCTGCGATGGGCAGGACATGTTGCACGTATGGGGAATGAAAGACTTGCATGGAAGCTTCTTGTAGGAAAGCCAGAGGGAAAACGCCCAGTTGGTAGACTAATAATGAGGTGGGAAAATAACATTAATTATGATTTGAGGGAAGTAGATTGTACAGGGAATGATTGGAAAGCATTAGCTCAGGATAGGGATGTATGAAAAGCTTATGTCCTCGCGGCCATGAACCTACGGGTTCGATAGTGCCAGTGAGTAAGAAAGTATATATTGATCATTTTAGAATTTGTTGTCCTGCTCACAAGTTTTAGGGTCCTTAATTTAATACTGATTACGTTCTTTGTAATATTGGTTGTCACTTTTCTATAGCAATCTTTGGACAGGTATCATGTGTCTGAACAAATCACTAGAGAATTGCGTTTACCGTTTCTACGAAACAGCACAGTAAAGATAAGGAGATATGGGTTCATATAACTCACTATTGTGCGCTGTGGAAATCTCTCATTTGTTCAAGAGTCAAAATCTGAATATTAAAGCCCAGCTATCAGTACCAGGACATTAAATTTTCCTTATAAGAAAATGTGTTGATTTTTTTCTCCCATAGTTTATACAGCTAAGGCATACATAATTTCTCATCTCCAAAGAACATGTTGTGTCCCTATTGTTGTCCACGTTGGCTATAGTGGTGAGTTGCTTATACTGTAATATGTTGCATGTCGTTCGCTATAGGCGAACAATACACCTTATATGCATATACACGCAGCTAGACATTGTGGTCTGAGACTAGAAACTCATGTTTACCAACTCCCTATAAGATATGCTACGAGTTACACAATGTCTTCTGTAATATTTGCTTACATTCATTACATCATGTGAATCATAAACGAAAAGAGACAAATTTAGCATTTAATTTAGAAAAATAACCTTCTTCTCTTTTTATCTTGGGGCAGTATTTTTAAACAATAAATAAGGGGCTGCCGGACATTTGCATCTTTTAAAAGAAATCTAAATTTATATTTGCTCTAACCTCGACTTCATTATTACCCAGTGTAAGGTACATATATTAATTGGTGTTTCTCGTATAATTCCAGAAACATTAAAATGTTATAGTGAGATCACATATTTAGGAATTAAAATAAATAAAAATGGGAGTTATGAAGAGGAAAATAAGAAATAGACATAATAAAGGAAAATTTGCAATTGCTTCCCTCAATGGAATATTGTGGGATAAAAATATAAGTAATAAAAATAAAATGAATATAATCATACAATTGTTAAAAGCATCATTATTTATGGAGCAGAACTTTGGCCATTAACAACAAAAACAAATAAGTACCTTGGCAACGGAAATGGATTTTATACGAAGGGCCGCAAGAATTTCAAGAAGAAAAAATATTAGAAACTCAGTTATAAGTGAGAAAATGAAGATTGAAGACACTATTTTATATTATATTAAAACTCAGCAATTAAGATGGTACGGACATGTCCAGCGAATGGAAGAGGATCGACTAACAAAATCTGTTTTGTAATGGAAACCTGAGGGAAGACGAAGCAGAGGAAGACCTAAAACCTCCTGGAGTCAGGGAATATGTTTATATATGAAGGAGAAACATCTACAACCAGGAGATTGGATGGACCGACAAAATTGGCTATTAGGAATCGGACGATGTCAAAGACATTAATCAACCGATGATCTATCTATCTATCGTATAATTCATCATACTTATATTATTATCGTATCATTATTGTTATTACCCTATAAAATGTTGTTTGTACATGACATTTACATTGCTACATTTATTGTATCTTTAACTGTTTATAATTAGTATAGTGTATATCAATATTTGTCAAATATTTATTTGTATTTGTGCTGGTTGAGTGGAAGAGAAGGCCTTATGGCCTTAACTCTGCCAGAATAAATAAAGCATTATTATTATTTAAATGTGCTGGACCGCACTGAAAACGAAATAAGGCATAACTGCTATTATTACGTTTATTTCATAATTCCACACACATATCAGTAATTTCTTATTGTTAGCTTTGTTCTGTTTCATTAAAACTATTGGATAAATTGAAACAATTGATGGATACATTGCGAATTTAAGGGTTGAAGATATTCGCAATACGTTTTCCATTAAAATAATTTTGGCACGTAAGGTATCTAGTTGCCATTAAATCTTCAGAGAATGAGGAAGGCTTACAGCTCAATGGTATTAATAAGCTGTTAGTTTATGCTGATGATGTAGTATTGTTGTCCGATAGCGAGGAGATACTAAAGGACAACACGCGCACACTATTGAGTAACACTAAGAAATTAGGACTGGAAGTAAATATCAATAAAACTAAATATATGGTCACACGTAGAAATACATTATATAATCGAAATTGACACTAATGAGAGAAATTTTGAGGAAGTGGATGAATTCAAATACCTATGAACAATAATTACAAATATAAATGAGATGCATAAAGAAATTAAACGTAGGCTCAATTCTGGAAATACATGCTATTATGTATTACAGATACTTTTAATGTCCCAACTCCTTTAAAAAAAACGTTAAACTGAAAATATATAAAACCATTATTTTACCAGTTATATTATATGGGTGCGAAACATGGAACTCTTATTAATTTAAGGGAGGAAATGAGATTACGAGTATTTGAGAATAAATTACTTAGCAAAGTTTTTGGACCAAAGAGAGATGAACAGACAGCTGAATTGAGAAGACTACATAACAATGAACTACATGGTCTTTATAGGAAGCCAGATATAATAAAAACAGTTAAGTCTCGTAGACTGCCATGGGGAGGACATGTTGCGCGTATGGGGAATAAAATACGTGCATGGAAGCTTCTTGTAGGAAAGCCAGAGGGAAAACGCCCAGTTCGTAGACAAAGAATGAAGTGAGAGAATAGTATTAACTATGATTTGAGGGAAGTAGATTTTACAGGGAATGATTGGAAAGCATTAGCTCAGGATATGGATGTATGGAGAGCTTATTCTGCACGACCACGATTCTACGGGTTCGATGGTGCCAGTGAGTTTGTTAGTTATTTAGGTATTTGTATTCAGTCACTTCCTAGAAATTTTATCATTACTCATTAGCTGTTCATTTCAATTATGTAATGTATTAACATTTGATACTATAGATTTATTTATCTCAAATGGCCCTTATTATTTCTTTATCAAGAAAACTGTGACCCACGGTCCACCATTTGATAAGCTTGCATTGTCTTGAGACCTCTGAACAATAGGAATGCTTGTTCAGAGGAGAAGTCATTCACGATTCCCTCACCCATCCATCTCTGTCTCACTCTTCCTAGCACCATCTCGTGGTGGTGTCCCTTAGGATACGACACACCCTGCCAATCAACGCCTCCACAATGCGTAGATTGTTCATCCCAGACATGGGATTGCAATGTGTTTTCTCCCTTTAACAAGTCTCCTCCCCCTTTGTGTTTAATATATATACCCGGTAATAACAACGGGTTTCAATAATAAGAATTCCTCATTCTTCAAGCTCTCCAGACAGCTTAGTTATTAATGCAATCAATTGTGACTCTACAACGATTAAAACACCTGCACACTATTTGCGGTCTCTAAACCAAACCCTAGAGTTTAGTTTGTTCTTCCTCATCCATCTTTCAGTCATTACACCCCCCTCTCTCATTAATTTAGTGAGTAAAGTATACGAACATGCATTCGCTCAATCATTCTTCATGGTAAGAGGTTCAATATTTCACAGCACTTGAATTTACTTCTTTCATTATGAAGCTCAAATGAAAAATAAACTACGCTAAATACACCAGACTCTATCTCAGTGGTTTTCAAACTGAGTTCTTCGATTACAGACAAATTCCTGTAAAAAGCATGTTTATTCTTTGCTTCTTTTTAGTGGGTTTGTTATCGCTTGTTTCTATACTTCAAATACATGTTATCTTACTTACTTACTAATGCTTTCCAATCATTCCCTGTAGGCCTATAATCAACTTCCCTCAAATCATAGGTAATGTTATTCTCCCACCTAATTCTTGGTCTACCAACTGGGCGTTTTCCCTTTGGCTTTTCTACAAGAAGCTTTCAAGCAAGTCTTTCATTCCCCATACGTCCAACATGTCCTGCCCACCGCAGTCTACGAGACTTAACTGTTCTTATTATAATCGGCTCCCTATAAAGACCATGTAGGTTCATTGTTATGTAGTCTTCTCCATTCACCTTTCTGTGGTCATCTGTCTTTGGTCCAAAATTTTCCTAAGTACTTTATTCTCAAATACTTGTAATCTCCTTTCCTTTCCTCCCCTTAAAGTAAGTGTCTATGTTTCGCACCCATAGAAATAGAACTTGTATAATAATAGTTTTTATATATTTGTCAGTTTAACGTTTTTTGAAAAAAAATCCAGAATTGAGCCTATTCATTGTGCATCTCATTCCTATTTGTGATTATTTTTCCTAGGTATTTGAATTCAGCCACTTCCTCAAAATTTCCCTCATTTGTCATTAGCTGTTCGTTTCCATTAATAATGTATTTCTACATGTGACCATTATTTAGTTTTATTGATATTTACTTCCAGTCCTAATTGCTTAGTGTTACTCAGTAGTGTGTGCGTGTTGTCCTTTAGTATCTGCTCGCTATTGGCCAATAGTACTACATCATCATTTTATATTACCAGCAATGAATCAACTTAGAATAAATAAAACTAAATATTCTAAAGAAGGTCTGGATCAAAGGATTGAATGTGTTACTAAAAAAATATCCTAGCCTTCTGGATGATTCATAACACTTTTTATGTTCCTTCTTAAATCTTTGATGGATTCGTTGGCATGAAATGCCATTATGGGTTGCTGCGATAATAAGATAATGGAAAAAACTCCCTATTTCTAATGAACTAACAATATGAACCGTGTTCGGGCATTAACACGAATTTACAAATACCCTACTGTGGTTTTAAGTTTACGAGAATGAAATATTACCACATTCAGCAACCTTTTAAATTGAAACTGCAAAATATGTCTATACATTTCCTTTCTTATAATTTGTTAATACACCCTTGTTTGCAGTATTATTGCAACCATATTTCACTAAAACGACGCATAATACACTACCTCGCATAGTTTGCCTAAAGAAGGGACTAAAACACATTTACTTGCTCAACTAACACAATTACAACCACCAGAATCACCCCTTGAACAATTTCAACCCTCTTTCCAAAAAGTGAATCATCTTATTAGCGGAATATTGGGGTGTGAAGTTTGGAGACTGGGAAATAGTGGTACATGCTGGATCATTTTCAGTGACAGGGGATTTAACTCACCAAACCCTCTTTACGTTCCATCACCTCCCCAAATATATACAGGATATCCAATTTTACTGGGACAATAAGTTGTATTGTCTTAAAGTGTTTTTGTAGAAAAATGCTTTATCCTGGACTTCTTATTCTACAAATAAGTCTAGAAACACGAAATTCAAATGACGATTTGATATATATTTCAAATTCAGAATTATGGAGATGTTGTTTAGAAGTATTCCAAGGCATACTCTTGAAAATTATTTACAAAATATTTTGATTCATTCTAGATTTAACGATTGAAATATAAAATGTACAAGATAGAAAAATCAGATAAAAAGCTATTAATGACAGATTAAATTTAGTAGTCGAGAAAAAAAATAATAATTTAACAACATGTATTTGTATGAAAGTGCCAAGTGTACTGATATCTTGAGGAAGGAAATTCCAGGAGCGGGAACATGCAACTGTGAAAGAAGTAGAATATGAAGAATGATTGTCAGCAGACTGCTATCTTGTGAGAAGATACCTTCTCAAATTTGGACGCCAGGTAACTAGGAGCGTAGGAATTCAGAAACTTGAAAATAAGTGAAAGAGAGTGCATTTTACGTCTGTCAGTAAGATTAAGCCAAGAGAGTTTATTGAATATTCGGAAATATGATCATAACGACGGATATTGAAAATAGAACGCAAGCATTATGGACACACGTGTGGTGCTAATTTCATTTAGAGACCCATAAGGTTTATGTCAGTTTAAAACTTATAGAATAGAATATATTTGTTTAGCCTGGTGGAGTTAAGGCCATATGGCCTTCTCTTCCACTCATCAGGACAAACATATGTTACATATAGATACAAAAAATTACAATAATAGTCATACTAAACAATTAATTATGTATCAAATTGAATAATAATGAAAATAATGTCTAATAATACAGTAAAATTAAATACAATTAAAATTAAATTAATGATAGAATGGATACAGAAAGGAATAACAGCTCGAATCTACTATACATAAAAAGAAAAGAAAGAAAAAATACAAAGAAAGTAATAAACCAAAATGAATTAATATATCGCTTATTATACAAGGCAATAGGTAAATATATTAACAAATCTTAAAATTATTTTTATTAAATAATGAAAAAACACATTATTAATTTTTAAAAAGTAATATTAGTGAGTTGTTTCTGTTAATAATTTTATTTTCAATTTGTTTCTGAAAGGTGGTAACGTTTGGCAGTCTCTGACATAGGGTGGAAGGGAATTCCATGTTCTAGCAAGATAAATTGTAAAAGATTTCGAGTAATAGGTAGTATGATCAGGAGGGATATAAAGGACACTGTGATCAAGGGATCGGGTATCTAATGTATATGTATCAGAGAGTCTAGTGAAGCGGTGTGATAAATAATAAGGTAATGATGTGTGTAATATGCTATAGAGAAGGCATGGGGAATGGATGGTTCTACGATCTTGTAGACGAAGCCATGACAATTGTTCCAGGGATGGTGTAACGTGATCAAATCTACGTATACCACAAATAAAACGTATGCAAGAATTATGAACACGTTGAAGTCTTTGGGTAAGAACAGTATTATGACCCCATCGGAATTACAACCCGCGACCTTCCGGCTCATAGCTTATTACCTTAATTAACAATGCTATGGGGCGGCATGCCCTAGTTAATTTAGTTCTAAAAATTTATGTCATTGATCAGTGAGTGTTACATTAGGACTGATGTTTGTTACTACAGTAATACTAACATCATAACAATTTCCATTTATCATTGATGGTCTCTTGAATATCCGGTGTTGAATTGTCACGTCCTATAGTCATAGCAACTGGGTTCTCAGGAACAGCAAAAACAATGGGGAAGACGACAAGTGATGTCCGAAGATGGATTGGGTTAGGACGGAAGGATTCACCTCGATCACAAGAGTGACCGCAACGAGTGGTGTGTGAGTCAACGTCATGTCAGACACCACAAATCCCTTCAACCCCTCTCCCCCCGACAGTTCATAATCTTCCCCTTCGTAAATCCAATTTAGTTTACCGCATGCAGGGTGCGTATAGCCTCCGGACTTCTAACTTAAGTTTGGTAAACTGACCTCGCTCTCATTTCACGAGTTGCCTTACAGAGGGGAAATTAAACTCTGTGTTTTTTTATTACAAGTCAGGATTTGAGTTTTTCATGGGGGCAGCGCATGAGATTAATGCTGAATACAAATTCAGAGCGTGACATCATCAGCAACAGAAAATAAAGAAGGAAATAATGAAAAATGTGTAATCTGCAAGCTGAAAAAATACAGTGTGTTATGAAATTTTAATGTATCAAATACATGGGAATTTTGGTATTGTATTGTAAGCCTATGTTTTCCCTTTACAGGGATTTAGGCGCTCTCCCCCTACAGGGGACAATTTGAACCATATTAATTTAGTTACACTTGTTTTCGTATAGATGTCATTTTGAGTGCTCCGTGCTCAGCGTTCCGCCTCATACTGACATCTAGGAAACCAAGGTAGTACTAGGACGGCAAAATTCGCTAAATTTTGCTTAGAGGCCTTTTCATTCAGGCTTAAGGATTTTTTACGAACCTGAAAATCTTCAGACTAGGGACCCATGGCTTAAAGTCCCTCCCGGAGGACTTGCTCCTTGGATTTTTTCGTCCTAAAAAATCCATTGACCCCGGCCGGGTTTGAACCCGCGATCCTTGGGACCAGAGTCAAGGAGCATAACCACTAGTCCGCCGCGGCCGATTAAGAAGTGAAAAGATATAATGAAACCCCGACATTTCAGGCTAACAAAATAGGCTATTTAACATTAGTTCCATCGGCCACGGTGGACTAGTGGTTATGATCCTTGCCTCTGGTCCCGAGAGTCGCGGGTTCAAACCCGGCCGGGGTCGATGGATTTTTTATGACGGCAAAATCCAAGGAGAAAGTCCTCCGGAGGGACTTTAAGACGTGGGTCCCGAGTCTGAAGTTTTTCAGGCTCGTAAAAAAATCCTTAAGCCTGAATGAAAAGGCCTCTAAGCAAAATTTACCGAATTTTCCCGTCCTAGTATTACTTTGGTTTCCTAGATGTCAGTATGAGGCGGAACGCTGACCACGGTCCACTCAAAATGACCTCTATACGAAAACAAGTGTAACTAAATTAATATGGTTAAAATTCTTCCCTGTAGGGGGAGCGCGCCTAAATCTCTGTAAAGGGAAAACATGGACATACAAAAAAAATTAGTTCCATGTTATAAAGTCCAACATTGGCATGAATATATCACCAAATCAGCGCCTATATTATTTTCTCTTGATGTGGATATGGAGAAGGATGGAACGTATAAAATGGACAAACAAAATAAAAAATAAAGATGTGGTAGACAGAGTGGGTGTGATGAGGAAGCAATGCATGGAACTCATATTAAAGAAAGAGGAGGAGAGGAAAAAAATGGGATTATCCACTTGCTAAAAGAAGAAAATGCCTGCTGACTGATGCCCTAAAGCGCGACCAGGCCTAGATGAACCTTGGCTGACCAGTCGGCTGCTGGCCTCACATCCACATGTATGGTAATTACAGCAGGTAGACGATCATCAAGCCAGTTGAGGGGTAAAATTGTGGTCAGAGTATGTCGGGTCCCCCAGCCATTATAGCTGGTTATTATCAAGAATGAGTCGATCCTTATTGTAGCTACCAAGATGCCTCACGATGCCGGGTGGGGGGGAACGGTCCCATACTGGCCGAGAATTCCATGAGCAAAAAGTCTTCCCCCATGGAGAGACTCGAACCCGCGCGCAAGGTCCCGTAGCTCTGCTGCGACAAGGATTCCTACCGTAACCACTCGGATACGGCGAGGGACGAACGAAAATAAAGAGGCGAAAAAAAGACAATCAGATGATAGACAATATTAAAATAAATGGTGTGTATGAGGACATAAAAGGAAAGGTTGCGTTAAGGAATGAGTGGAGAATGCTGAGTTTGCAGTGAAAAGACCTGCTCTTGGGCAGAACACTATGTCTTAAGAGTATACAAGTGCTTACTACCGTAACCATCTGAAGCCAGTTGGCACCGCGGTTTGGGAAGTCTTAGACCGACGAGGGTGAAAAAAACGAAGTAAATTATTAATTTATATTGTGTTATTCCATACATAGGAATCCTATAGTATTTCTAATTGTTCGTTTTTTAATGTTTTATTAAGAATATGAAACATATGTGACCAAAAGTATTTAGGTTTCTAACTAACTCACTGGACTATCGAACCCGTCCGCGAGGGACGTAAGGCTCTCAATATAAATCCCTGTCCTGAGCTAGCTAATGTTTATTAATCTAAAAGTAAAGTAATCCCACTACAGGCCTCGGGAGGCCCTTGGGGTAGCGAGGGAGAGGTTAAGGCTTCCACTTTTTCTGGTCAATCGGCACTTGATGTCGGCCGGGTTGTCCAATCTGCGTGAAGGACGCCGCCTTTATACCCAGAACAAGTGTCTGGTAATCATATTCCGTTAGAGGCTGAGTTCGGCCCCAGGGACATAGAGCCGCCAGAAGGTTTGGGTCAGTTTAAAAATCCTGACCCCACCGGGACTGTATAATCTACTTCCCTCAAATCATAGTTAATGTTATTCTCTTATCTCATTCTTTGGTCTACCAACTGGACGTCTCCCTCTGATTTTCCTATAAGAAGCTTCCATGCACCTCTTCCATTTCCCATTCTTGCTTCCATGTCCTACCCATCGCAGTCTACGAGACTTCGCTGTTCTTATTAGATCTGGCTTCCTATAAAGACTATGTAGTTCACTGTTATGTAGTTTTCTCCGTTCACCTGTCTATTCTTCTATCTTTGATCCAAAAAGTTTCCTAAGAACTTTATTCTCAAATACTCGTAATCTTCTTTCCTGCCTTAAAGTAAGAGTCCATGTTTCGCATCCGTTCAATATAATTGGTAGAATAATAGTTTTATATATTTCCAGTTTAATGTTTTTTGAAAGGAGTTGGGACGTCAAGAGTCCCGGTAATGATTAATAGCACGCATTTCCAGAATTGAGCCAATGTTTAATATATTTGTGCATCTCATTCCTATATGTGATTATTGTTCCTAGGTTTTGAATTCAGTTACTTCCTCAAAATTGCTCTCATTTGTCATTAGCTGTCCATTTCCATTATATAATGTTTTTCTATCCATCCATCCATAGTAAATTCTGCCCGAAGGCAGGTCCTTCACTGCAGTCATAGCATTTTCATGCTATTCGTGCAGCTTTACTAGGGAATTGTAGGTGTGGTAGCTTCCCGTTGCTTTCCAGACCGGTGAAGGATGATGATGATGATGATGATGATGATAAGGATAAGGATGATGATGGCTATATGATTTCGGGGACCGTTTGTGCCTTAATGTTTTCCTGACATTTGTCTTACATGTGAGGAAAAACCCCGATAAAACCTCACCCAGAAAAACTGCCCCGACCGGGGATAGTACCCGGGCCCGCTGCGTGACAAGGCAGCACGCTACCTCGGGACCACAGCGGTGGACATGTATTTCTATGTGTGACCATATGTTTAGTTTTATTGATATTTACTTCCAGTCCCAATTTCTTAGTCCTCATCATATTCATCCGGTATCATGGCAGCTGCCGCCGCTTCCGGAAACCAAACGCCATTCCTCTCTGTCCGTCCATTGATCTTCCTCCATTCCTCTGATATTCATAGCTGCTTGTACCCCTTCTATCCAAGTTTTCTTCGGTCTTCCTCTCTTCCTCCTTTCTATTGGGACCCATTCCATAACAATTTTTGGCAATATTTGCTCTGGCATTCGTTTGACATGACCATACCACTGCAATCTTTCTTTTCTATGATGTCTATGATGTCCGGCTCCTCTTTTTGGCAATATTTGCTCTGGCATTCGTTTGACATGACCATACCACTGCGATCTTTTCTTTTCTATGATGTATATGATGTCCGGCTCCTCTTTCTTTTTTAAGATACATTCCTGATTTAAGGGTTAACTGAATTTTGCTGCAATACGAGTACATAAATAAAGGAGAAAACAACATCGGTATTAGATGTCTGTATCATGGATTAAACCAATAATAACCATTTATCGTTGGTAAGTGCTTGTAAATTATTACCTCTCTATTATTCTCTAGATACAATTACACAACAAGATAGCTTTTATGTTGGCTTATAACATCCATCAGCACATGATCGGAACAAGATAAACATGGATCAGATGGATACCTTAGGCGCCGCTTCACAGCGAGGGGCAATGCAAGATCAAAAGATACCATGTAGGCAGACTTGTTCAACACTTAAGTTACATTATGTTATACACAGATTTTACTCCATCTGCCATATGCCTGGGACCATAAAACATATAATTTACCCAGTCACATGAGAAAACATTCTTCAACTTTTTAAGATTCTATAATTATTTTTGTAATTGAGGTCTTCATTTTCTTCCATCACGTGCTTTCGTATAGAAAATAATACAGAAGAATTCGTGAAAAAAACTGCCACTCTGGTTTCAACTCGTTATAACGTATCGATTAGGCCTGTAATTTATGAAATCACGTTAATTACATGTCACAAATAAGGAAATTAGAAACATAATGGAAGCAGAAGAAAGCATAATTGAAAGAATTGAGGAGAAGGAATTAAAAAGGTTAGGACATATTTTAAGAATGGAATATGAGCGATGACCGAAACTACTATAATAATGGCAACCGACCAGAAAGAAGAAAAGAGGGAGACCAAAGTTAACATGAAAGGAAAACATGAGGATAGTAATGCAAGCAAGAGGGCTAAACATTGAATATGCCCAAGATTTGGAGGTTTAGCACGGGAAGACGGCAGCAGCTGTAAAAACCCGAAGATAGAGAGACGTTACATCTAACAACACTGACAGATACAGTATTTACTTCAAGGAAATATTTGTAACACTAACTCATTGGCACTATCGAACCCGGAGGTTCATGGCCGCGCGGACATAAGCTCTCCATACATCCCTGTACTGAGCCAATGGTTTTCAATCAACCATATATAATTTACTCCCTCAATTTTTTTTTTTTTCCACATTACACAAAATTTCGCATTATAAAAAAACTAAAACGTATTAATAATCTCAGATTAAGTACCGTATATGTCTTTTACGCACCTTGGCTTAATTCTAGTTCCGCTGCCATTGAAACGTGAAGTATAAACCTAGTATATACGAGCGACTTCGACGGTAACGCGCGAAAAACGGACCCGTTTCGTGGATGGATGGATGGGGGGTGGGTGGGATGATGGATGGATGGATGGACGGACGGACGGACGGACGGGCGGGCGGGCGGACGGGCGGACGGACGGACGGATGGATAGATGGATGGATGGATGGATGGATGGATGTTACTCTTATAGACTATTTAACTCATGCCCCAAATGGGAGTCAATGACCAATCACGTTTCAATGATTTCTGTTTTACAACCAATCAGAGTCGTGTTTCACCAAATATTTATCAGTGTTATAATTACCATATTAAAGAAAGCTCCTCCTTACAATATTGCGTTCCTTTGGCAATAAATAGTATGATCTGGTTGCAGTGATAAACAAATGAAGCAGTAGAAGCGTACCTATCGTTTCTCATTTGTTTTCAAACATCGTCGTTTACATTAAATGTATAAATATTTTAAAATAACTATAGTTAAATAATGATTTGTGAGTAAACATCTTAATTTTATTCGTTAAATAGTCCTAACAAATGTCACTCTTGATTTCCAAATTCTCTAGATAAATTCACTCCTCACTTCGTGAGTCGTGAATTTATCGATAATTTGGAAATCACTCGTGGCATTACTTATGATAATCGGCTATGTTTAAAGGTCACATTTTAATTTAAAATGTAATGATAAATTATTTTTTATTTGATAACTGCCCTGTAATTTAAATATATTATCGTCCAGGCGACTGGAAGAGAAGGTCACGTAGCGTCCGTCGTCGTGGCGTAGTCGTTAGAGTCCAACCTTCCACTTCGGTGACCCGGGTTTCGATTCCCGGCGGGGTAGGATATTTTTAATCTCCACCTTGGGTCTTGGTTTGTGTCTTGTCCTTGTGTCTAAATGTATGAATGAAAGAAAGTTCACAAAAAATTAAACAAGAAGGAAAATAGTGTAAACGAAAAGAGGCGAAAAACCCCCTCCATCTGGCTAAATAAATAAATAAGGAGAGGGTGTAGGCTCCAGAAACATCAAAAATTGATAAGCGTAAACAAATAGTAAGAAGTGGATATACAAACAGTACGTGGCATTGCTGATCAAATTAACTTGCCCTTTTTTCTTTTCAATTTCTTTTCTTTTCTTTCGTTTATACTGTTCTTCCTTTTCTTTTACCTTTGTTAACCTTTTTATCGTATTCACACATACAATCACAAGACAGGATACACACCCAGACCCAAGGTGGAGATTTAAAATCCCCTACCCCGCCGGGAATCGAACCCGGGTCGGCGGAGTGGAAGGTAGGGACTCTACCGACTACGCCACGGCGACGGACTCCCTTACCCCTCAGTTTCAGTGAAAGGGAATCATTAAGCAAACTATTCCCTGATCTATTATATTATCCAGATGTATGTCTCCCTGCACAATGTGATCGTCATGGGAACAACTCTTTCAGATTATCTCATTTCCAGACCTACATCACCGAGACTACGAAGAGAAATGCTTTATAAACACACACATTTCCTTTCTCTGTGCTCTTAGCCACGTGTCGGCGCGTGGTGGGACACAATACAGCTACTTGCTGCATTCATTATGCGTCAATTAAAGCAAGAATGTCATATATACACATTATCTCGGCTGTAATCTCAGAGCAGTTATTAAAATTTCAAGTGACAGGTAAGCTAGCTGCAACATCCCGTAAAGCAATGGAGATATTTCATGTGATTAAGAATCATTCAACGAGGTACTCGTATCGCTGTTATAAGCACAATATAATATGTGTTTTTGTGTGTGTTCATGTGTGAGTGTCATATGTTATAAAACGCGGAGGCCATGTTATTTCAGACAAGTACAACTTAGTCTTATCTTTAGTTTTATAGAACAAAGGTTATTTCCATTTTTATCATTTGGTCATTTTGAGAAATGAAATGTGTGGCCACTATTATTAAGCTTATAGTAAGCTTGTTGTGACATTGAAATATGTGACCAACACTCGAGTATATATTTATTTTGTCCAAATCTTTACTTTCATCGTGTCATGACTTCTGGTACCTGAGATCTAAGTTAAGAAAAGTTGTTGCATAGTGCAATTTACAAGAACTTACAACACGATTAACAGGCGGGTTGGAGACTAGTATTACATGGCGATAGATAATTTCTGGAATCAGCGGCATGGAACATATCCCTGAAAAAATTAATAGTTATAATAAAAGTTTGGGAATTATTAATCAAGTTATGAAACCATCCCTTGTACAAAAAACACCAGATTACGTTTATATAACACTTTGGCTAGACCAGTGTTGACCTATGGTAGTGAAGCATGGACACTAAAAAGACAACGCGAAAGCAGAATATTGGCTTGTGAAATGAGATTCATGCGCAGAACAGCGGGTTACACCAGACGGGATCGGAAAAGGAACACCGATATCTTAAAAGAATTGAAGACTACCCCAATTTTGGAATATATTAAACAGTACCTACTAAATAGAAAACACCATCTAGAAACAATGAGTTCAAATTGGATCCCCAAAGCTGTTTATAATTATATACAAGAGGGCGAAGATCACTGGGCCGTCCTATGAAACGCTGGAGGGAAAATTTCTGTAGGATCGTAACAGGCCTTGGCCTAATACTTGGAAGGAAGAAGAAGAAGAAGAAGGAACATGTCAACATGTCAGTTACAATTGTTATTAACAATATTTTTATTTAATAAACTAATGATCTTCTTGGTGACTATTTAACTCATGCCCCAAATGGGAGTCAATGACTAGTCACATTTCGATGAATTTTGATTTACAACCAACAATCACAGTCTTTTTCACCTCGATTTTATCAATTTAATTTTATCGCTTTAAAATCGAGATTCTCCTTTTTAACATTCTGAATAGGTCAAACCATTATTTTGCAGTGACTGACTCTCTAAGAAATATGTTGAATATAACAATTTATATAATCAATTGAGTTGGTGTTTACTTGATGAGAATCCATATTTATATATTATTTTATTTTTATTTAATTAATAACAATTTATATATTAAGATGTAAGAATCCTATAATGCATGTGGCTACCATATTGTATATATAGTGCACCAATGTCGCCTGATAGTGCTTGCGGGATATAATATAAAAACATTTTTAGCAATTGATTATACCACAAAAAAAAAAAAAGAAACCACTGTTTGCATTTTCTTAAATATATTATTTCCCAGCTAATAACGTTCCAGAAAAATATAATTGACATATTTACATCATAGGACATCAGAAATTAATTTATATACATTAATATACATTTTTTCCTCCACTAGGGTGCATTCTTACAATATTGCAGTCCTTTGGCAATAAATAATATGATCTGGTTGCAGTGATGAACAAGTGAAACATAACAAACGTTTCTCATTTGTTTTCAAACATCGCCGTTTACATTAAATATATAAATATTGCTAGTACCGACAATACTGCATAGCGTTATTATTGTACAATTGTAATTGTCTGCTGTATTGTACAATTTTTGCAGCACTTAACTGTACCTTGAATACTTTTAAAATTCATGTTAAAACACCGTTGAGGTTATGTAATAAGATGTTAAATACAAAATTGCTACCTGGTAAATAAGTGTCCTCAACTAAATTTTGGTTGTATTTAATATCGTATTAACTATACCTGGTCCCGTCATCACATTATGTTCATTTTTGCTCCCGTCCCTTGTGCATGCAAGTGTAGTTAACATTGTTTCTACAATCGGTCGTCCTGCACTTTAAGGGTTCGGTGTAGAATCCGCTAGCCGTGGTTTTGTAGTTGTGATATTGAAAAACCAAAAAGCCCTTTTTGCGCGATAGTGCGTTTTGTCGTACTTACAGCAATGGCGACCATGATTGAAAGTTCAACTTCCTACATTTCGGATTTGCCAACCTAAATAACTATACTGTAATATTACATTTACACCCACGTGCAGGAAGTAAAACCACTGCCCTCTATCTATCCTCCGTACAATTTATATACAAAAAATATCCAGAAGGTAGTGTTAATATACATTATTCGAAACAATCAATTCATTTTATATGAACTGAACTTTATTTGAAACAATATAAAACAATAAATACGTACTTGCGGCCATGATATCAATAAATGTTCTCAAGGCCTCCTGTTGTTTCAGCTAATAAACATTGCCTACACTGTTAACGTTAGTCAACTGTTTATAATGAACGCAAATATTTCCAACAAAGATGTTATTATTTTACTAATTTTTTTGCAAATGTCCCAGATTGTCTTTTGGAATTCCTGATATTCTCTCCTGGCATGGCGTACTTGTAACCCACTTCTGAAGTTGGGGCGCCTGGAAGGCGGGGTTACGTTGCCCCGATGATATGATGAGTGATCGCCAGGAGAGTCCCTAATCCTACGCTTAATCTAAGATGAATATGAATGATGATGATTGCGACGGCCATATAGTTTCGGGGATCGTTTAGGCCTAAAAGTTTTTTCTGACATTTGTCTTACAGGTGAGGAAAACCCCGATAAAAACCACATCCAGAAAAACTGTCCCGACCGAGGACCGAACCCGGGCCCGCTGTGTGACAATGCAGCACGCTACCTCGAGACCACCGCGGTGGACATTTTACTATTATTTATTGTTTGGAAAAACCATCTCGCAAAAAAAAATGTACAACGCGCTTTTGTGAAGTGTTTTACAGAATCTCGGAAATTAAAAACCTCGCTATCGCTCGGTTTTTAAACATTTTTCCTCGATTCTGTAAAAACCACTTCCCAACCTCGCATCATAATATAGTAGGCCTATTTTTGCGGAATCTGTACTTCGCTAGGCACCAGTTATTTTTAAAAATTGATGTTGCATAACACAATCAAATATAAAGTGAAAGGTTTGACTACTTGTTGTATGAATAGCCTCCAACTAAGAGTTTTTTAAAAACATATTGATATGTGGAAAAGGCTTCATTGGCCATACACTCTCCAAAATAATGTGCACGTGGCATTACAAAAAAATGTGGCAGGGGTTGGCTTTTTATGTACGTTTTTAGATGAAGTGACAAAGTGCGTAAGTGACATGCGACCAGACCACAATGCGTATATCTATCGAGGCGTGCGTGCCCGGTATTAATATAGTACAAGAGTTAAACTCAGTCAACCATTGGCCGGAATCAGAGGGTGAATTTCACCACCGCCGCCGCCATGCGCACGCAAATGTCAGACTATGTCGACCGTTCAAGTACTTTCCATTTCATTGAAATTGATCGAATGTTTTACGAAAAGAATTGACGAACTATAATTTTAATTAGCCTACGTACTAGCACTTGTTCAAAAGTATACTGTATTTCTGCTATTATCATTATGAATAATTTTTTTATTGTTCCGGCTTTTATAATGAATATACATTTTTCCGGTACCCATGTTCACAGTTAACTACACATTTGTTTCAACACATTTTTCCATCCCTGTCTGTTCATCCATATATCTTCTTCTATTTCCCATTCCCTCTTAGCTTCATTGATTCCCTGAATCCACGTAATAGTAGGTATACTCTTCTTTTTCCTTCCCTGTGGTTCCCAATCCATGATTATCTTAGGTAGTCTTCCTTCTTCCATCCTTCTAATGTGTCCGTACCAATTTAATTGTTTCTTCTTTATAAAATCTAATATTGAATATTGTATGTGCATTTTTTCTTTTATATATGAATTTCTGATTTTATCCTTCCTGGATATGCTTGCAGCACGTCTCCAGTAGTCCATTTCAGTGGCGAGTATTTTTTTTTTTTTCATTTGTGCATTTAAAGCCCACACATCAGCTCCATAGGTAATAATGCTTCTGATTATTGTATTAAAAATAGTTTTTTTTGTTTCTTTGAAGATATGTTTGTCCCATACTATTCCATTTAGGGCAGATATAGCATACTTTCCTATATTGATCCTGTTTCTTATCTCTGTTTCTTGTTTTCCATCTTTAGTAATTTTAATTCCCAAATACTTACATTCTTCAGTGTATTTAATTGTCCCTAAATTTTCTTCTAGTATTAATCTTGAGGAAGATCCCCTATTGTCATATATCTAGATTTATCCATATTGATCTTTAAACCCCATAAACTATATTCTTGTATTAATTTTCTAGTGATGTACTCTACATCTTCAAATTCTTGAGCCAATATCAATTGGTCATCTGCAAACTGGAGTGTATATATTGTTGAATTATCATCTAGTGGTATTCCCATCGGTTTACATTTCTTTTTTCATTCTTCAGTAGCTTTTTCAGTATAAATCTTATATAATGTTGGAGATTTACAGCATCCCTGTTGTAATCCTTTATTTGTTTGAAAACCTTTAGACCAGTACTTTCCCATTTTTACTTGCACATATGATTCTGAATATAGTTTTTGAATTGCTTCAATCAGTGTTGGATTTATTTATTTTTTTTTTTAGTTTTAAGACTTTCCATAATTTTGATGTAGGAATGTTATCGTAGGCATTTTCTCTATCTATAAATACTAGATGTAGCGGTTGTGCTCTATAATCTGTCATATGCTGAAAATGTGGTCTATTGTTGATCTGCCCACTCTAAATCCTGCCTGTTCCTCTGGTTCTAACTCTTTGTATTCAATTTCTAGGAAATACTTGATTATCTTTCCATATAGTCTACTTAGTGTACTATTGACTGTAATTCCCCTATAGTTTTTGCATTCATCTTTTTTTCCTTTTTTATATATGGTTGAAATATATCCTATTTTCCAATCTGATGGCATATCTTCTCCATATAATAATAATAATAATAATAATAATAATAATAATAATAATAATAATAATAATAATAATAATGTTGGTTCGTAAGGATAATAACACTGGTCAACATGATTTTTGTCTAATGAATACCAATAGTTGTACTTACTGATTCTAAACGGATTTGTTGTGCTGAATTCAGAAATTACCTCCATTTTCTCCCATCACGTCAGGCTTTCAAAATATTCATGAATAACCATAAATGAAATTATAGCTTTGTGAAACGTAATGATAATTACTTTTGACAAAACTTTTTGTGAAAAACTAGACCAGAATTTATTTGCCACCAATTATTCATTACTTCTTCTCTTCTTCTTCGGCTTTCCCCCACTTATAGGTTTGCCGTCTTCAGTTTCCATTTATCTCTATCATTCCAATCTCCCTCTTCCAAATTCCTATCATCCATTATAGT
Source organism: Diploptera punctata (assembly GCA_030220185.1). Classification (NCBI taxonomy): domain Eukaryota; kingdom Metazoa; phylum Arthropoda; class Insecta; order Blattodea; family Blaberidae; genus Diploptera; species Diploptera punctata. The sequence goes on along the minus strand of JASPKZ010005566.1, from coordinate 68,519 downwards.
TCTGACGTAGGTTTCCATTTCCATCTTGAACTGCCACGTTTATTTCTTCCAAGGGGGTGACCATTGGTATATATTTTTTGGTCATCTTACATTTTCCATTCTTTGTACACGGCCATACCATTTAAGAGTTTGATTTTCAATCCTCTTAACAACAGATGTGGTGACATTCATTTCTCTCCAAAGGAATTCATTTCTTATTTTATCCTGTCTTGTTTTTTGGAGGCTTCTTCTAAAATAATCAAATTCAACTGTTCTAATTTTATTCTTTTGTAATTCCGTCAGATACCAAGTTTCACTTCCATATGACAAAATATTCTGTATTATGCTCTTATAAATTTTCATTTTAGTTTCCTTTGTCACATTTTTATTCCAAATTACTCCATGTAATGTCTTAGTTGCATTTTTTGCCACTGCAATTTTAGTCTGTACAATTCTCTCACAGGTACCCAAACTTGTAATTATTGACCCAAGATATTTAAAAAATTCACACTTTTTTATTTTCCCTGTTTCAAGTATGAGGTCATCCACATCATTTCCCAAACACATATATTCTGTTTTCAGTAAATTTATATTCAGTCCCTTTTTTATATTCTTCCATTAGTTTATTTATCATATATTTCATATCATCTCCATCCCCTGCAAAAATAATTTGATCATCTACAAACAACAATGAATGTAGTACTTTTCCTCCTATAGGAATACCCATTTCAGAACATTTTTTATACCACAAGTTAAGAGCCTGGTGTAAATAAATGTTAAAAAGAATTGGTGATAAACTGCATCCCTGCTTAAGTCTTTATTCACTGTGAATTCCTCTGTTAAAGTATTCTGTATTTTTACTTTAGCTTTTGTATTACTATAGATCCTCCTAACAATATTAATCCATTTATCACAGATATTCAGATTTCTCATTGCCGTCCATAACAATTGTCGAGGTACACTATCATATGCCCTCTCTAAATCAATAAAGATCATATGCAGTTCTTTATTTTTTGCTAGGATTTTCTATTGTAATTGTCTAATACAGAGAATAGTATCAATACATGATCTTCCATTCCGAAATCCACATTGTTCTTCTCTTAAGTTTTCTTTTATCTCCTTAAGTTTAAAATTTATAGTTTTACTAAAAATCCTAGCTTTCATTACTTAATAATAATTATAAGCACATTCATAACATTGCCTCAATATTGCATTTCGCTTTTCTCTTCTTTGACCTTCTCGCAAGTTGTTGAGAGCAGTGCTTTTTAACGTCCAACAAATCATCATGTTAACACTCCACTTCCTTAATACCTCATATCCATATTTTTTCTTTATATCCTGGTGAAATATTTCACACTGTTCCTCACTAAAATCTGCTAAACTATCAGGGAAATAATTTAGATGGAATGAAGAAAACGTACTTTGACACTCATGTTGCAACCAACCTGTTTTTGAAATTTTGTAGCAACACTTTCACTATGTTAACGTAATTTGGGTCTTTTTTATTTCCAAGGAAATTAAAAATAACATTTCTGAAAGCATTCCGGGCATACTTCACTTCTCGAACTGACTGTCCATCATCAGTTCTCGAATTTGTGGGCCAACGAATACACCAGCTTTAATTGTTTCATAGGATAATGAAGGAAATGTAGCACAAAGGTATTTAAAGCACTCACTGTCTATATAGAGTTTTCACAAATTGTTTCATCGAACATAATTTTACATGGAGAGGTGGCAACAATATTTTTGAGGATCAATATGACGTTCACTTCTTATATATTTTTTTTTCGCCCGGTATCAAATTAGTCCTACGTGGCCAGTGTTCCATTTCCCAGTGTTCTGACCTAGTTCTGCTATCCTACTCACATACGAAACAAGGGTATTTTGTGAAACCAGCTTGCGGATCAATTAATAGTCCAATAATCTTGAAATATCCACAGACTAGCCGTAGATGGTCTTCCTACTGCAGTTTTTGTAACAAAAACTTTACATTTTCATTTGTCTCCTTTAAAAAAAAGTGGGCCATAGGAATGGAAGGATGAATGTTTCCATTATGAAGCAAAACACTTTTAAGACTTTTTTGAGAAGAATCTATGAAGAACCTCCACTCCTTGGAGTTATAGTTTGTTTTATAAAATTTTAGGATAGCAGGAATGTCTTGGCAATATACTAAATTTTCTTCTTCAGCAAAAAAAGGGACAAGTTCTTTCTCACGATGTCTGTACCATAAAAAATATGTACCCTCAGCCAATATTTTATTTTCTGTTAACCTAGAGCCTAACAGTTTTGCTGATTCTTTATACAAATTTAAATCCCTCACTAAATCATTAAGCTCACTTTGATTAAAACATCTATCATGATCAGAATTATATGATCCATCATTCACTGGAGAATCAGTTTCAGTGCTACTGGATGCAGACGTCAATGTATCTGATTCAGGGTGTAAGGGAACCATGAGGTACGGGTCGAATGGCAGAGGGAATGTTAGGATATACAATATCTTTCTTGTTTTTAGCTTTATATCCTGCTACATTAACTGTGCAAAAATAACAATCGTCTCCATGATATATAGGTTCCCTCCAAATCACAGGGATACCAAAGGGCAGTGAATTCTTTCTTCCATTTTCCATCTCCTCAACGCGGCAAACACAACTACGACACACTTTGTGAGGGCAACATGATTTATCCTGGTCTCCTAACTTAAATGGTCAAAAGATTATACGGAGGTTTCCTCCTTTAGCAAAGCTGTTATATTCTGGGCTTTGTTTTACTAACGTATATGACCCATATATATATATATATATAGCAAAACAGATTTGGATCATTTACACGACCACGTTGTGTTATTTCTAAGAAACAAAACTATTGTGTTGTACTCTTGCAGAAAAATGTGAGCTGTCACACTTCACGTTTACACGACAACGAACAGCTGGATTGCACTTCGATATATACTTAATGTAAAATATAAACATAATAATAGTTATATTATTTCACATTTTAAATAATAAAGTAAAAATTATAAACTGTTGGGCCTTTCTGACAAACGATAAGTACACTGTAATATTACTACATTACGAAAAATATTCAAAACATAAAATTTTGAATTGTAAAAAATTCTGACGTGGTACGAGAAAACAGATTTCATGTTTGCAATCGGTGTGAAATTGTGATTCAGAAACGCTAATTTATTAAAAAAAACAAAATCCATGCAGAACGGTGTTATTGATACCTGGGAATTACGGACATATTTGTTATAATTGTTCCTAGTTAATTATACATCATTCTATATTAAACTTACATTAGGCCAATCTCATTTTCTCTGTCTTTAACTATTTCATCAATGTAATTATTTTATGCATTATATATATATATGGTATGATAAGAAAAATAAATGCCTGGACGGGATTCGAACCCGGATCTCTGAGTCTGTACCTCAGCGTGATACCCATTACACTACCAGGCGAATCCAATTCAAACACTTATTTTTCTTATATATGTATTATACTCTCCATTATTACTAGATGTCGCGAGAACACTGTCTTCACTGCCATCTAGTAGCTGACTATATCAAGTAAGCAAATTAAAGAGAATATTTATTTTACTTTATAGCAGTGACGCTTTATCGATGTTATAATTAAATCTTTAACATTGAACAATGCAAGCTTAATATGGTATGATAAGAAAAATAAATGCCTGGACGGGATTCGAACCCGGATCTCTGAGTCTGTACCTCAGCGTGATATCCATTACACTACCAGGCGAATCCAATTCAAACACTTATTTTTTCTTATATATGTATTATACTCTCCATTATTACTAGATGTCGCGAGAACACTGTCTTCACTGCCATCTAGTAGCTGACTATATCAAGTAAGCAAATTAAAGAGAATATTTATTTTACTTTATAGCAGTGACGCTTTATATATATATATATATATATATATATATATATATATATATATATATATATATTGTACTAGATTTAAGGATCCCGAATTGTCACTGAAACAAGCTATGATGTCATCTACTCCTGCTCTCTTTGCTATAGTATAACGATCCTGTCGGTTATATCTGTGAAAGTCTGTACTAGTATACACTAAACACATTTTTATTATCCTTTCTTGAAGAAATTAATGATGAATTTCTCATGTTATTTTTTTTATGTAATAATAAATTTACAGTTTCAGAAAATAAACTATTCCCTCATGAACATTTAGTCATATAGTGTAATACGTAATCGTATATACAGACTATATCATTAATATTCGAGAGATATTGAACGTTTGTTGGCGTTATATAAAATATGTATAATCGCCAACCCGTTTGTTTTCCTTCATTCCTATTTGAGATAGTCATTTAGACAACACGAACACGTCTGAGATAATGGCTGTGATAATTAGCGAGAAGGATAAATCAATTTTTACAGTTACTGAATACAGAAATGTCTGCAGATATCACAAATTATTCTTTGTTATTTTTTTATTATCGTAATAAATGTTTGTTTGATATTTTCACACTAACTAATTATAAAGCTTATGAAACCAGTGGCTTCATTTGAGCAGTCACTAAAGCTCTCGTTCATTCTTATACCCAACCATTTGAATCCAGTCCATATCTCCCATATTCAGTTCCATATTGACACTAGATCACAAGATAGCAGTCTGCTAACAATTCCTCTTCATAGCACTTCCTCCTATTCTACTTCCTTCACAGTAGCCTCTGCCCGCTCCTGGAATCTCCTTCCTCAAGATATCAGGGGTTGCCGCACACTTGGTACCTTTAAGTCACGCTTATACAGTTACCTGTTGTCTAATAATTAATTTTTCTCTCTATTTGTTTAATTTTATACTATGTCATTAATCTTTTCCTGTTTTTATATATATATATATATATATATATATATATATATATAATATATATATATATATATTGTACATATATATTTAATTAATTCGTTAAATTTAGAGTAAATCAAAATACATTATAAATATTAATTGTATTGTATTCATAACTTGTAATCGTTTTATATTTATATATATATATATATATATATATATATATTGTAATTTAGATTTAAGACTATTTTTTGTTTGTATTTTTTTTAAACCTGGTTGAGTGGTAGACAAGGCCTTAAGGCCTTAACTCTGCCAGGTAAAATAAAGCTATTATTATTATTATTATTATTATTATTATTATTATTATATGATTTACCATAAGTAATGTCACGAGTGATTTCCAGTTTATCTACAGGATTTGGAAATCAAGAGTGGCATTTGTTAGGACTATCAAACGAATAAACTTAAGCTGTTTACTCACAAATCATTATTTAAATATAGTTATTTTGAACTATTTATATATTTAATGTAAACGGCGATGTTTGAAAACAAATCAGAAACGTTTTGTTATGCTTCATTTGTTCATCACTGCAACCAGATCATATTATTTATTGTCAAAGGATCGCAATATTGTAAGAATGCACTCTAGTGGAGAAAACATTAAACACATCAAACTGTTTATAACCAACATTATAGGTTATAAATTAATTTCTGATGTCTCATGACGTAAATATATATTTTCTGGAACGTAAATTCCTGGGAAATAATACGTTTAAGAAAGTGTAAACAGTAGTGTATCTTCATTGTGGTATAATCAGTTACTACGAATGTTTTTCTATTATATCTCGCAAGCACTATTTGTTTACATTCGTGCACTATATATACAGTCTGGTAACTGTATTTCTTGGAGAGCCAGTCACTGCAAAATAGTGTTCTGACCTATTCAGAGTACTAAAAAGGAGGAGCTTGATTTTAATATGATAAAATTAAACTGATAAAACCGAGATGAAAAAGATTGTGATTGGTTATAAATAAAAATACAGTGAAATGTAATTCGTCATTGACTCCCATTTGGGGCATGAGTTAAATAATCGTAATAAATGTTTGTTTGATATTGTCACACTAATTCTAAAGCTTATAAAACCTGTGGTTCAGTTGCGCAGTCACTAACGCTTTCGTCGATTATTTTCCTCAATCAATTGAATCCAGTTCCATATCTCCCATATTCAGTCCCATATGATCTATCTGAAAAATTATTTTCCCACATAAGTTTAGGCTTTGCTAATGGTACATTTCCCAAGGTTTATCGTAAGTAATGCCACGAGTGATTTCCAAATTATCGATAAATCCACGACTCACGAAGTGAGGAGTGAATTTATCTAGAGAATTTGGAAATCAAGAGTGGCGTTTGTTAGGACTATTTAACGAATAAAATTAAGCTGTTTACTCACAAATCATTATTTAAATATAGTTATTTAAAATATTTATATATTTAAAGTAAACGGCGATGTTTGAAAACAAATGAGAACGTTATGTTTCATCACTGCAACCAGATCATATTTATTGCCAAACACAATCGCAGTATTGTAAGAATGCACCCTACTACAGAAAAAAATGAAACATATCAAACTGTATATTATAAGCTATAATCAACATTATAGGTTATTATTTTTTTCGGAAACATCTCAGTATTTATTTAACGACGCTCTATTAATATTACAGGTCCTTAGTGTCACGATATTAATGATTCAAAACCAGTTGTGACGGCTGGAGACCCGACATGCTGACCACATACCACCCTTATACATATTATTTATCACTCCGCTTCATCAGACTATCCGACACACATAATCTTGACACTTGATCCCATCAGCACATTGTCCTTTATATCCCTCCTCAACACACTGTATATTATTCATTATCTTTTACGGTCTCACTTACCAAAACATGGAATTCCCTTCCGCCCTATGTCAGACACTGTCAAACTATAACATCCTTCAAAAACAAACTAAAGAATTATTTAATAACAAACTAACTTATACATCTCACTGATAGTATTCTTTTAACAATTAATAAATTTAATTATTTATGAAAATAATATTAAGATTAAACAAAGATCATCTTTTTAGCTGTAAGGCTCTGAAGATGTCACCTACAAGAACTCTGGCAGGACTCTATTGGGAAGCAAGAAAACAAATGGAACACATCCAAGCTAATGGGCATTAGACTACTACTACTATTAAGATTAACAAGTAGTTTCTTTTATTTTGTTTTGAATATTGTATAATCGTAAAATTAGTTTTCTATATCTCATAATTTTCATTTCTTTCATATATACATTAGACAGGGACAATGTAATATGTCTTGCTTGTATACATTTTATTATTAGTTTTAGTCTTAATTTTAACTAACATTAACTGGTTGCATTATAGATCGTAATATAATAGATATTATCTTTTTGATTAAATTTTTACTTAGTATTTAATATTAGAGTTAATTAAGATTGTTATATTCTGATGTAATATATGTTTGTCCTGGTGAGTGGAAGAGAAGGCCACATGGCCTTAACTCCACCAGGCTAAGTAAATCTATCATCATCATCATCATCATAGTACATTCACGAATTTAGGTCATTTGTTGACCTGTTTCGACCTCAAGAGAAACACCATCCAAAAGTCTTTTGAGTGGACGTCCTGGTCTTCTTCTTCCTGCAGGTTGATATCTTAACATTTGTTTCGGTATCCTGTGATCTTCCATTCGATGATCATGTCGCATCCATCTTGACGTATAATCAGAAATTTTGTTTTCTAAAGATTCCATGTGTAATTCTTCTAAGATGTCTTCATTTTTTGTGTGATCTAGTAGTATGTATCATGCAGTCCTCCGAAGGTATCTCATTTCATCAGCTCTAAGTCTCTGTATATCCTTTTGTTTCAACGTCCATACTTCGCTAACATACAAAAGAATTGGAAGAGCCAGTGTTTTATACACGTTTAGTCTTGAATGTTTTTTGGACTAACTGTGGCTTGAAGATAGAATTTATGAACCCTAAAATTCTTAAAAATTTAGATATTTTTGCATTTACATCCTTTTCTTCTTCATATGAGATATTGCATCCTAGATATGTAAAATTATTCACCTGCGCCAAAATGTGATTGTCCAGTACAATTTTACTTCTGACAGGATCTACACCTTGAAATGCCTTGAAATAAATCTAATCTAATCTAATCTAATCTAATCTAATACTGCTGAATGCTCGTCCACCTCTGTGATACCACATGTGGGTGTGAACCCAACACCGACTTATAGACCAAGGACACTTCTACGCCTGTCTCACCATGGAGAAAAAATATTATTTATGTAATGAAACCTCTATCTATATTTCTTTGCCCCTTGAATGTTTGGTGCAGTGGGTCACAGAGTGGGCTCGGAGAATGGTGGACTCATGCGTTCACATAAATGTCAGACTCTTGTGAATGCGTGCGACTAGTTGTGTCCGTTGGACCGAAACAGCGTATCATTTATTCTCTCGGAAAGTAGGGGTAGAGTTCTCTTTCTATACGTGTTATGCGTCAGTGTAGCTGATGAGATTATATATGAGTACATTTCAACCACCATTCGTTCTCCATCAAATTCACTCTCTCATTCACATCGGACTTTTAAAGACACGGTTCAAAAAATATACGACCTTCCATTACTCATGTTGAGGAAACTTATCACAAATATAAAAAAGGATGTCATATTCACGGGTGGTATGATCGTGTAGGAGTCTCGTATTTCAAAAATCTCCTCTCGTAAATTCTAATAAACAATCGAAAATTCCGAAAATGAGACCAACGTAGCTGCAAATAGGCTCGAATTCAGTAAGACTTGATTTCAAAATCCGAATTTGACTAATCTGATTAAGTTTCCTTTCTCAAAAACAAAAAAAAAAAAAAAAGTATTTACAAATCTGTTCAACAAACATATATCAATAGAAAGCAAAACCCGCATATACAAAACGATAGTTCGATAAATTATCGTATATGGAGCAGAAACTAGGGCTGATACAACAAAAACTAAACAAATAATAAGCACATGCGAAATGAAAATCTTATGAACTATTCGAGGGAGAAACATTATTGATAAATACACAACACAGAAATTAGGGACAAATGCCATATTCAAGACATAACCAAATTTATTATAGATAGACGAAAATATTGAAAGGGTCATATAGAAAGAATGGAAGAAAACCGGCTTGCAAAAAGAGCTAAAGAAGATAGACCAATGGACGGGAGAAGAACAAGAGGAAGACCAGCCAAGAGATGGATAGACAGTGAATGCACATCCAATACGTCTTGCTCCGAGGAGTGATTTTGGAAATAAACAGGATGAAAATCCTACAAATTATGTTTAAGAAGAAGAAGAAGACAAATCTGTTCCTCGTTTATTTAAAATATAATCAGCAATTGATTTTCACACACCAAGTGTAAATTGATAAAACAAAATAAGTTTATATTGTTATAAGAAATTGGGGCTGGAAGTAAACATCGACGAAACTAAACTATCACACACAGGAATATAGTATATAAAGTAAATTGACATTTAATGACAAATGAGGGAAATTTTGAAGAAGTGGCTGATTTTAAATATCTAGGAACAATGTACAAACAGGAATTGCGTGCAAAAAGAAATTAAACATAGGCTCAATTCTGAAATTGCGTATTACTACGCATTACAAGGACTATTTTCATCCCGACTTCTCTAAAAATTTCGTTAAACTTAAAATTACTTATACGAGGGCGGATCGGAAGGTAACGCACAATAATTTTTTTCTGCCTTGATATTGCAGCTAGAATGTTGAAATTTCACAGAGATATAGTTTGAAGTTTTCACTACAGATGGTATTTTTTTTCTCAGGTGCACCTCTTGCGAGAGAAGCTTGAACTATGCAACAAAGATGGCGCGCATGCTACAGTCGTCCACCTGTGAGGACCGGAAAGTAACGCACAATATTTTTTTTTAAAGTTTAATAGTAAAAAAAAGGAAAAAATCACAAATGAACTTACATCTTTTACCTACTTTTCGACATAGTCACCAACTTTCTCAACACATTTTTCCCATCGTGTTGCGGGATTGCTGCTGTTGTCGGCCGGCCGGAGCGTGGCGAATCACTAAGGTTCACGCGTCCCTCTTGGAAGAATGTGCACCACCTGGAGACATTGCTACGGTCCATACAATCATCCCCACACACGCCACGCATGTCCCTGTGAATTTCACTGGGTTTATGCCCTTTGGCCCACAAAAATCGAACAACACTTCTCTGTTCCTCACAGGTGGACGACTGTAGCATGCGCGCCATCTTTGTTGCATAGTTCAAGCTTCTCTCGCAAGAGGTGCACCTGAGAAAAACATACCATCTGTAGTGAAAACTTCAAACTATATCTCTGTGAAATTTCAACATTCTAGTTGCAATACCAAGGCAGAAAAAAATTATTGTGCGTTACTTTCCGATCCGCCCTCGTATTAAACTATTATTATTCCAGTTATATTATATGGATGCGAAACATGGACTCTTACTTTAAGGGACGAGAAAAGATAAAGGATATTTGAGAGTAAAGTTATTTTAGAACATTTTTTAAAATTAAAACAAAAATGGACCAAAGAGAGACGAACGGCGGATGGAGAAAACTACATTTCAGTGAACTACATTATCTTCATGGAAAAATTAGAATAGTTATGTCACGTAAATTGTAATTGGTAGAGCATGTGGCAAAAATGGGGAATGAAAGAGGGGCATAGAAACTCATTTGTAGAAAGAACTAGAGGTGAATCGCCCGGTAGGTAGGGCAAAAATGGGTTATGACAATAATATTAACCGTAATTTGAGGCAAATCTAAGGTTAAGAATGTGTGGAACGCTTGGCCATGAACTTGAGTTTACGTTAGTGCCAGTTAGTTAGTTTGTTAAGATATCTACAGAGAAAACAAGAATTATGGCATTTCAAGGTGTAGATCCTGAAAGAAGTAAAATTGTACTGAACAATAAAATTTTGGAGCAGGTGAATAATTTTTACTTATCTAGGATGCAATATCTCATATGAAGAAGAAAAGGATGTAAATGCAAAAATATCTAAATTTTTAAGAATTTTAGGGTTAAAAGATTCTATCTTCAAGCCACAGTTAGTCCAAAAACATTCAAGACTAAAAGTGTACAAAACACACTGGCTCTTCCAACTCTTTTGTATGGTAGCGAAGTATGGACGTTGAAACAGAAGGATATACAGAGACTTAGATCTGCTGAAATGATTATCTTCGGAGGACTGCAGGATACACACTACTAGATCACAAAAAAATGAAGACACCTTAGAAGAATTACACATGGAACCTTAGTAAACAACAATTTCTGATTATAAGTCAAGATGGTTGCAAACATGTTCATCGAATGGACGGGATACCCAAACAAATGTTAAGATATCAACCTGCAGGAAGAAGAAGACCAGGACGTCCACTCAAAATACTTTTGGATGGTGTTTCTCTTGAGGCCGAAACGGGCCAACAAACGGCCTAAATTCGTGAATGTACTATCATGATGATTATAGTTAGTTTGATATAGAGTTGAAGAGAATCAATTTCACATAAGTGGTCAGGGTTTCAGAGAAAGAAAAAGAAAACGTGTCTTATGTATTTATTAAAATCTTTTATATTTGGTACTCATAACGCAGTATTAAAAGTATATATATGAGTAATGAGTGGCAAATAATTAGGGTGTTAAATATAAAATTGGTACCTGGTAAGGCAGTTGTCCCCAACTAAATTATTTTAAATAGTTCCAATGTGGAGGCCGTTCAAAAACAAAGATTCATCTTCTGCATTTTAACTGGTACTGATGTTGTTGTGTAGGTTGTAAAACGGTTTTATGTCTGCAGGTGTGTTCTCATTGAGTAAGTATGTGTTCTTTGCTTCTTTTAGAATCCATATACCTTCAAGGATGCTGATTCTGTTGTTGTTATACTCTCTCTGTAGTACTGATATGATATTATCATCATCAGTCCGATAAAATCGATTCGGTGCGCCACTCGTGCCATCTTTGGACAAAAACTGAATTTGGTCTGTAAACTCCAGACAAAAGAGAGGCTATGGATGAACAATGGGTTTCGTCATTAATCACTCAGTCACTAACTTTATCTGACTGAATCTTGAAGGACTCGTTTACTTACTTACTTACTCACTGGCACTATCGAACCCGTAGGTTCATGGCCGCGCGGACATAAGCTCTTCATACATCCCTATCCTGAGCTGATGCTTTCCAATCATTCCCTTATAATCTACTTCCCTCAAATCATAGTTAATGTTATTCTCCCACCTCATTCTTGGTCTACCAACTGGGCGTTTTCCCTCTGGCTTTCCAACAAGAAGCCTCCATGCAAGTCTCTGATTACCCATACGTGCAACATGTCCTGCCCATCGCAATCTACGAGACTTAACTGTTCTTATTATATCTGGCTTCCTATAAAGACCATGTAGTTCATTGTTATGAAGTCTTCTCCATTCACCTGTCTGTTCATCTCTCTTTGGTCCAAAAACTTTCCTAAGAACTTTATTCTCAAAAACTCTTAATCTGATTTCCTCCCTTAAAGTAAGAGTCCATGTTTCGCATCCATAAAATATAACTGGTAGAATAATAGTTTGAAGGACTCGTTTACATGTTTTTTTTTAATTTTGAATCGTGTGAAAATAAAAGTAAATAAATATGGCAAATTGTTAGTTTCGAATTACGTAAAAATTACTAAATTTTTAATAAATATTGCCTGTAAAATGAGTCCACTGATAGGTAGGCCTACATCCTGGTGGAAGTGGCTTTCAACAAAGGAATGATGTGTGGCGCTACCGTAGGCAGAGCCGTGGGAAACAGGCCCTACACAATACAGCATGGACAGTAATAATATAACTAATGTACCGCTTCATGGTTATAATGAAGCCAATTGTTGGTGATAATAGGTTATCGAGGGTACTGGCACATTAATTTTATCAGCCTTGTATATACATGTGGCTTAACGCCATGTGTATGTTGTGATTTATCGATGGACCTGGTAGTTTCTCTGCTTTAACCTGTTTCACAACTGGAAATTCTGATAGCTATTTGTCTAATAATTTATCCAATGTTCCATTGATAGTATTACAAATATAATTACCTGCCAGAATGTATACATGTTTTACTTTAGTGTTAAGGAGTTGCATTTATCTTATGCTAGCTAATACAATAATATTACAAATAATCAAAGACCAAAAAGCCCACCAAAATGGTCCATTAGCCGCTTCCACAGAAAAATAAATAAATTTTTCAAAAGAATTTCCTGAATACCAAGCAAGAATAAATTCTGAAATATATGCTAATAAAACAATTTCACTTATTAATAAAATAATCATAAGTAATGCCACGAGTGATTTCCAAATTATCGATAAATTCACGACTCACGAAGTGAGGAATGAATTTATCTAGGGAATTTGGAAATCAAGAGTGGCATTTGTTAGGACTATTTAACGAATAAAATTAAGCTCTTTACTCACAAATCATTATTTAACTATAGTTAATTTAAAATATTTATATATTTAATGTAAACGGCGATGTTTGAAAACAAATGAGAAACGATAGGTACGCTTCATCTGCTTCTTTTGTTTATCACTGCAACCAGATCATACTATTTATTGCAAAGGAACGCAATATTGTAGGAATGCTCTCTAGTGGGAGAAAAATTAAACACAATCAAACTGTATATTAATTCATTTCTGATGTCGTACGATGTAAATATGACAATTATATTTTTCTGATTATTACCTGGGAAAAAATACATTTAAGAAAGTGCAAACAGTGGTTTCTTTTTTGGTGGTATAATAAATTGCTACAAATGTTTTTATATTAACTCCTGCAAGCGCTATGTGTTGACATCTATGCACTATATATACAGTCAGATAGCCGTATTTCTAATAGGCTCAGTCACTGGAAAATAATGGTCAGACCTGTTCAGAATATGAAAAAGGAGGAGCTTTCTTTAATATGGTAAATTTAACACTGATAAATATTTCCTGAAACACGACTCTGATTGGTTGTAAAACAGAAATCATTGAAACGTGATTGGTTATTGACTCCCATTTGGGGCATGAGTTAAATAGTCGTAATAATATATTTAATATGATTTCTAGTAATATAACTTTCTAAAGAAAGAACTTTTCTTGTTACTCCTAATAAAGTTTGATCCATAGCCTCGCTATGAATGAATATATAGAAATTACAAAAATATTTTGTATGGAAGAATTAAAATTTTTATTAATGGAATATTTGATCAAATGTTTAAATTTCTATATTAAAAAATAAAATATTCAAAATAGGAAAAGGACTTATGTAAGTCTAATAAAAATATATTTTTATGTTTTTTGTATTACAACAGAATTCTATTGCAAACACCATTTGTATGTTTGTATTGATTTTTATAATATTTTATTTCTTTATGAATGTACGCTGCTACGCCTAAATAAATGATGTGTTTTTACATTTAGTTGAATAAGTAAAATGAATAATAATTATAAATTTATATCATTATTTTTTAAAAACCCCGTGCTGATTACCCGGCATTGCCCAGGAATCTACGTATCCCGATGTATTTGGCATTAATGAGCTAAAAGACAACATTCGTTATTTCGAGTTATCCGTGCTGCTCCTCTGCTTTTGTGGTTATTGTGAGTTATGCGTAAAAGATAAACATATGCTGTCGCGGATGATTTTGTAGAGTTTTTTTTTTTTTTAGATATTCAATTCCATGTACAATAAATAATTTGGTGTATTTGTTTTGGTTTAGGCAGCGTAAGCCATTTAAGCGTCAAAATAGGGACTTCATTTCACTTTTTTCACTACAGAGAGTGATTTTTAGGGGTGAAGGGGTTGAGTATTACAACTCTCTTATAGTCTATGTTCATTTCGGGAATCTCCTGAACATTTTGCAAAAAAAAACCATCAAAATCGGATCAACGGTACGGCCGCGCATAGAATACGAACAAACAAACAAACAAACAAACAAACAAACAAACAAACATTAATTGTTATATATTAGATATCATCATCATCATCATCATCATAGTACATTCACGAATTTAGGCCATTTGTTGACCTGTTTCGGCCTCAAGGGAAACACCATCCAAAAGTCTTTTGAGTGGACGTCCTGGTCTTCTTCTTCCTGCAGGTTGATATCTTAACATTTGTTTGGGTATCCCGTCCATTCGATGAACATGTTGCAACCATCTTGACTTATAATCAGAAATTTTGTTTTCTAAAGGTTCCATGTGTAATTCTTCTAAGGTGTCTTCATTTTTTTGTGATCTAGTAGTGTGTATCCTGCAGTCCTCCGAAGGTATTTCATTTCAGTAGATCTAAGTCTCTGATATATTGGATTTTGTTAGGCAATATTTTAATTACTGATATATTATCATCATCATGAACAAATTCGTTTTAGGCCATGTGGCCTGTACGGTAAACCTAGCGAAGATGGTCTTGATCTTTCCATCGATGTTTTGGTCTTCCTTGGTCCCTATGTCCAATTGGGGTATATTGGAATGCCAATTTTGGAAGTCTATTTCTTGCCATTCTCCTCAGATGATTTTTCCATTCTTGTTGGTATCTTAGTATATCTTCATTTAAACTTGTTACTCCAAGTTTTCCTCTGATAATAGCGTTCCTTTGGTGATCCAGTCTATTTAACTCCTAACAATGATCGTAAGAAGCGCATTTGGCTTACTTGAAGTTTATGAGAGTTTCTTTTATTTAAAATCCAAATTTCACTTCCGTATTTTAGAGCAGCTTTTGATGTGATGTTATGTAATCTTAGTTTTGTCTGATATATTAGATATCAGTAATTAAAAGATTGTCTAACAAAATCCACTTCTTTATGCGAAAAATAACTTAAAAGGACCAATTTTTCAATAACCATTCGATATTTTGAAAGTATAATGATATTATTATTGGGAGCAATCAATGTCATAAAACAAAAAAATACAGCTTCCTATATATCTTTTACTATATAAAAATATCTGTCTTACGCAAGCACCGTAATATAAAATATTTTAAATATTAACAAAACATGAAAATTGTAAGGGCTAGAAGTCCTGTATAAGTTAATATTTTTTTGCGTTTTGAACACTTGCTTAACTCTTAAATTGGCAAACACAAATTTCTTGTGTCAGTTATTTAAATGTGGAGGTCCGCAGTGAAAACGGAATCTTGTATAACTGTTAATATTAGGTATATTGTACATTAAACACATATTTCTTCTTCTTCCTCCTTTCATGAGATAGACCTAGTGGTCTGTTACGGTCTCAATCCAACGTTTGAAGGGTCTGCCCAAAGATATCTTGCCTGGTGGCTGGTAATTTAAGATCTGACGTGGTATTCTTGTTCTGCTCATTCTTCTTACGTGAGATTTCCAGTTGTTTCTGTATTTTTGTACATATTCCATGACTGATTCTGTGTGTAATTCTTTGAGAATCTCAGAATTCCTTTTATGGTCTGTCCTTGAATAGCCCGCAGTACGTCTCATAAATTTCATTTCTGCCGCAGTTAGTCTTTGTTCATCTACACTGCGAATTGTCCAGGCCTCACTGTCGTAACATAATATGGGTCTGGCCAGTGTTTTATAAATTCTAGTTCGTGTGTGTTGCTGTACTGTGTTTGGCTTGAAAATATTATTTATAATTCCTGTTACTCTGATAAATTTTATAATTTTTTGACTAAAATCTTTTCTTCTTCGTATGTAACTTGGTATCCGAGATAGTTAAATGTGTTCGTTTGTTCTAATATTTTATTATTAATAACAATTTTACTGCGAAGTGGGTCTTTTCCTAGGAAAGCCATGACTTTAGATTTTTCTGTTGAGATTTCCATGTTGTAGTTTATTGCAATTTGCTGAAAAGAGTGGACTGAACGTTGTAAGTCATCTTCTGCATTCGCTATAAACACAATGTCATCTGCAAATAATAGGGTGTTTAAATTATATAATCTATTAAGTGGTATACCGCCATGTGGTTGTAGTCTCCATTCTTTAATAATTGAGTTCATGTATATTATGAAGATCATTAAACACATATTTAAGTGGTTAATTTTTGTTCGTTCTCTTTCTGATTTATTTATAATATTAAATTAATTAAACCAACGTATGTATCCTACAGGACACATTATGAATTCAAGGGTTAATATCCCGCAACATAGGACATCACATCACTCCGTCATAGGCTATACCATCTTCACTTCTCGCAACTGGAATTCCCTACCACAAGAAATAAGGTGCTGCCGGACATTGGCATCTTTTAAAAGAAATCTAAATTTATATTTGCTCTAACCTCTACTTCATCGTTACCCAATGTAAGCTGCATATATTTATTGGTGTTTCTCGTATAATTTATCATATTTATACTATTATTATTAATATTATTATTATTATTATTATTATTATTATTATTATTATTATTATTATCATTATTATTATGTCCACCGCTGTGGTCTCGAGGTAGCGTGCTGCCTTGTCACGCAGGGGACAGGCTCCTGGGTGAGGTTTTTATCGGGGTTTTTCCTCACCAGTAAGACAAATGTCGGGAAGCTTAGGGTCCAACGGTCCCTGAAAATCATCCGGCCATCATCATCATCCTTATCATTACCATCATCATCCTTCACGGTGTAAAAAAGAACGGGAAGCTCCAACACCTATAATTCCTACAAAAGCTGCAAAGCATATCATGAAAATGCTATGAATGCAGTGAAAGCCTGCCCTCGGGCAGAATTACTATTGATGGATACTATAATTATTTTTACTATCATTATCATAAGTATTATTACTGTTTTATCATCGTATAAATTGTTGGTTGTACATGAAATTTCCATTGCAATATTTATTATATTTTAAAATTCTTTACAATTAGTATAGTGTATATGATGTATATTGTCAAAGTATACTTGTAATTTGTGCTGGTTGAGTGGAAGAGAAGGCCGTGTGGCCTTAACTCTTCTAGAATAAATAAAATATTATAATTATTATAATTAAGTTACAAATTCTAAACACTTTCAATGTTAAAAAGTAAATTAATATCAACATAAATAAATCAATAAATATTGCAACAATTCAAAATAGTTCATAAAATATTGTTTTTCTGCAACAACTCCTTCCTATCCATGCCTCTACCTGGTAACACAGTAGGCCTTAACGTGGAGAAATTGGCATATTAAAATATTTCTCTTGGTTCCTCTATTATCTCTAAAATATTGTATGTGTTTTTAAACCACTGTATGCACCTCACAGGTTACTAACAGTAGGAATTCAATTCCAAGTCCAGTCATTGCTATTCATTCATTATTCCATTCTGAAGGCTAAATCTGTTTTTAGATAAAATTATTTTATCTAGAAGCGTTAAGGTAAGGAACGATATTCATCTGGACTAATTAATTTTAAAGAACATTTTATGTGAAAGTCTACACTTTTTAAACATTTATCAAATATATTACACTTTTTCGGAGCTTGTTTTCACATTTTCTCATTTGCATCGGAGTTATCTAGCAGTCTACCGTGAAATATACTCTATTAAGAAATCTCAGTTTAAAAAATACATACGTATATCCTTCATTTCTCCGAACCTTTCATTAGAAATCTAAACATTGAAAATGTTCATCGTTCATTAATAATTAAAAATAGAAAAAGTTAATATGGACAAAAAATTAATATCTTGAGGAGTAAACGATTAGGCAATTTTATAATTAAAAACAATGGATATATTTTAATGATTATAAAATTTTGTTGTTTTATTTATATTGCTTTTAAATTATTTTCATTATATTCATCTTCAAATAATTCCAATTCTTGTTTATGTTATATTGTTAGAAATTACTAAAATACCAGTACCAGTATATGAAAATTATACTCGATATTAACTTTTATAATATTCATGATGTGTTCCGTTGAGCTACTATTCAAAATTAAAATATAAAATTACGGAGTATTCACCTGAAAGGTCCGTCCCCTCAACTTAATTAATTATTTAACTGTAGTGCTTTCGGGACTTGTCCCATCATCGGCAGGATTCAAAACTCGTGTTTCACTGAAGATCTGGTAGAGGGGGTTACATGTATTGGGTTCGTTTTCGTTTATCAGATTGTCGTTGTTGTGAGCTGCTTTCATGATTTCCATCTCTTCGAGTACGTTTATCTTCGCTGGATTATTTTCTCTGTGCATTACTGTTAGGGTGTTTTCAATATTTAATATGCGATGTCCTTCATGGATAACGTGTTTTGCATAGCTTGATTTTCCTTCTGCGTGAATGAAGTCTCGAAAATATTCTTTAAGATTTAAAGAAAGTCTCGAAAATGTTATTTAAGATTTAAAGAAAGTCTCGAAAATGTCCTTAAAGAAAATCTTAAAGAACAATGTCGAGACTTTATTCACGCAGAAGGAAAATCAAGCTAGGCCTATGCAAAACACGTTATCCACGAAGGACATCGCATGTTCAATATTGAAAACACTCTAACAGTAATGCACAGAGAAAATAATCCAGCGAAGATAAACGTACTCGAAGAGATGGAAATCATGAAAGCAGCTCACAACAACGACAATCTGATAAACGAAAACGAACCCAATACATGTAACCCTCTCTACCAGATCTTCAGTGAAACACCAGTTTTGAATCCTGCCGATGATGCGACAAGTCCCGAAAGCGCTACAGTTAAATAATTAATTAAGTTGAGGACACGGACCTTTCAGGTGAATATTCCATAATTTTATATTTTAATACTCGATATGTTCGTTAAAAAATTAAAAGTGAAAGTGATTGCCACTACAGGCTTCAGGAGGCGCTTAGGGTAGTAGGAGGTTAAGGTTGCCACTTTTTTTGGACAATCGGCATTTGATATACGCAGTATTATTTTTTCAGGTTATGAGCAGCTTCATGGGCTAGTGGTCAGCGTTTCTGACTATTGTTCATGAGGTCGGGTATCGATTCCCGGTCAAACCATAGTAATGTTTCCTTAAAGGGAATCATTCCTGTGGTTGTCCATAGTCTGGAATTTAGGTTAAGTTTAGGTTAAGAACTCTCCTGGCGCTTCAATATAATTTATCACCTATCACATCATCGGGGCGCCCCAACTTCAGAAGTGGGTTACAATGCTAGGAAAGAATACCAGAAATGTTGAAATGACAACCTGGGGCATTGAATAAAAAAAAATCAGGTTATTATTGAATTAACGAACATCTATCTTCCTTAAGATATCAGGGGTTGCCGCACACTTGCCACCTTTAAGTCACGCTTATGCAGTTACCTGTTGTCTAATACTTTTTTTTTTGTCTATTTATTTAATATTATACTATGTCATTAATAATCTTTTCCTCGTTTTTTATATATCTTGTTCATATTATATATTTAACTCGTTAAATTTAGAGTAAATCAAAATACATTATAAATATTAATTGTATTGTATTTATAACATGTAATCGTTTATATATATTGTAAGACTTTATTTTGTATTTTTTAAAACCTGGTTGAGTGGCAGACAAGGCCTTAAGACCTTAACTCTGCCAGGTAAAATAAAGATATTATTATTATTATTATTAATTATTATTATTTTGTATGGTAGCGAAGTATGGACGTTGAAACAGAAGGATATACAGAGACTTAGATCTGCTGAAATGAGATATCTTCGGAGGACTGCAGGATACACACTACTAGATCACAAAAAAAATGAAGACATCTTAGAAGAATTACACATGGAATCTTTAGAAAACAAAATTTCTGATTATAAGTCAAGATGGATACAACATGTTCATCGAATGGAAGATCACAGAATACCCAAACTAATGTTAAGATATCAACCTGCAGGAAGAAGAAGACCAGGACGTCCACTCAAAAGACTTCTGGATGGTGTTTCTCTTGAGGCCGAAACAGGTCAACAAATGGCCTAAATTCGTGAATGTACTATGATGATGATTATTATTATTATTATTATTATTATTATTATTATTATTATTATTATTATCTTAAAATCTAATATTGGAAAATTATAGCAAAATTCAGGTTTATTCATTTGTTCATAGAGAAGGCTTACGAGACCTTTGTGTGTGTGTGTGTGTGTGTGTGTGTGTGTGTGTGTGTGTGTATGGGTGTGTGTGTGTTGTATTGAACCATAATATTCGTGAATTATCTCCAATGTTGAGCCATAGAATTGGAAAGTCTATACCTATATCAAGAATTGATTTGCTACAACGGTGTTCATACTGTTACAATTAAGTTTGGAGTTATATGAAGATCTGCAAAACTTTGGAAATTAAAAATGGGTTTTTTTCTCATGCGAAAAAATTATAAAATCTGTAATAAATCGTTTTAGAGATGGCAAGTGGAGAGACATATAGGTTTAACAGAATCATTTCCTAAAGGCAGTTGTGTTTAACATGATTAAGGCGTTAAAAATGAACCTATGAAAGAGTAAAAAAAAAAAAATGTTCCGATATACCTGGTAGCGATAAAGCAATGCTTTATGTTTTCTCAGATAATTCGGATTTTCAAATTTAGTTCCGTTATTTCAAATGTATTTTTTTCTTTGAATGGAGACAGATATGGACACTATAAATGCAAATATGTTAACGTCAAATCGTTTAAATTCGATGACGTAAAACTGTGATAGTGATATAAAATGATGACGTAAAACACGGTTTAGGCTTATTTACTAGCCTTTTCCGGCTCTAAAATTGCTGCTCTTTCCATCTTTTCTTTGTTCTTCCCAAACTTCTTCTTCCTCGTGGTGAATAGTTGTATGCTGCTTTTGGTATTCTATTCTCAGTCATCATTGCTGTAAGTGTTCTTTCCAGTTTGTTCTGTATTTCACTATTGTTGTGTATAATTCCTCTACTTTCAGTTGTCTTATTTTTGTGTTGTCACTGAAAAATTCTAACAATGACTGTTTATTGCTTTCATTATAAACAACTGACTAACGTTAGCAGTGCGGGAATTGTTTATTAGTTGACACTACAGCAGGCCATGGTACTAAATCGGTCATAAAATGGCGGAAAGTGCGTATTTATTGTTTTACGTTGTTTCAAATGAAGTTCAGTTAATTTAAAATGCAGTGATTTGTATCGTATAAAGTATAGTAACACTATCTTTTTGATATATTTTTATATATACATTGTACGTAGTATGCATAAAGGGCAGTGGATTTACTTCCCACACGAGGTTTGTAATATGTAATGTTACAGCTTAGTTATTTAGGTTGGCAACCTCAAAATGTAAGAATTTGAACTTTCAATCATGGTCGCCATGATTGTTAGTACGACAAAACACACTATCGCGCAAAAAAAAAAAAAAAAAAAATCTGTTTTGGAATGGAAACCTGAGGGACGACGAGGCAGAGGAAGACCTAAAACCTCCTGGAGTCAGGAAAAATGTTTATACATGAAGGATAAACATATACAACCAGGAGATTGGATGGACCGACAAAATTGGCTATTAGGAATCGGACGATGTCAAAGACATTAATCCACCGATGATCTATCTGTAAAATGAATGACAATTATAGTATATTGCGATGCAAGGTTGGGAAGTGGGTTTTACAGAATCGAGGAAAAAGGTTTTTAATTTCCGAGATTCTGTAAAACACTTCACAAATGTGGGTTGTACATTATTTTTTGCGCGATGTTGTTTCCAAAATAATAAATAATACTAAAATAATATCATCTTTGTTGGAAATATTTGCGTTCATTATAAACAATTGACTAATGATAACAGCGTGGGCAATGTTTATTAGTTAAAACAACAGGAGGCCTTGAGAACAATTATTGATAACATGGCCGCAAGTTCGTACTAATTGTTTAATATTATTTCAAATAAAGTTCAGTTCATTTAAAATGCAGTGATTTGTTGCGTATAATGTATATTAACACTGACTTTCGGATATTTTATGTATATGCATTGTGCGTAGTATACATAGAGGACAGTGGTTTTACTTCCCGCACGTGAATGTAAATTTAATATTACAGTATAGTTATTTAGGTTGGCAACCCCGAAATCAGTATTAATAAAGTTCATTGTTAAAACCGTTGAGGTGGAGAATCATCATCATCATCATGAACAAATTCGTTTTAGGTCATGTGGCCTGTACGGTAAACCTAGCGAAGATGGTCTTGATCTTTCCACCGATGTTTTGATCTTCCTTGGTCCCTATGTCCAGGTGGGGTATATTGGAATGCCAATTTTGGAAGTCTATTTCTTGCCATTCTCCTCAGATGATTTTTCCATTCTTGTTGGTATCTTTGTATATCTTCATTTAAACTTGTTACTTCAAATTTTCCTCTGATAATAGTGTTCCTTTGGTGATCCAGTCTATTAACTCCTAACAATGATCGTAAGAAGCGCATTTGGCTTACTTGAAGTTTATGAGAGTTTCTTTTATTTAAAATCCAAATTTCACTTCCGTATTTTAGAGCAGCTTTTGATGTGATGTTATGTAATCTTAGTTTTGTCTCTGTCCTCATCTGTTTACCAAAAGTCTTCGTATTACCCCATTCATTTTATTATATTTTTGTAATTTTGAATCAATGTCACTCTTATACTCTGCAAATACACTTCCTAAGTAAGAGAAATCTGACATTTGTTCTGTAATTTTTCCATCAATCTCAATTTCCACCCGTTGTATGTTTTTTCCACACATTGCCATAAAAATCAGAATCATAAAATAAAATAAGTTAAAATATATCTTCTTAGGTAAGATCCGTCGTCCTCAACTTATAAAATAATGTAATATTTATGCCTGTAGGCCTTTCAGAACATCCGTTCCATCTTAAGCAGGTACCTCTTCGCTACAACGTCCAGTATGATACTCGTAGTTGATGCTGCTGGTCCTAATGTCACGAAAACACCACATTAGGACCAGCAGCATCTACCATCATACTGAACTTTGTAGCGAAGAGGTACCTGCTTAAGATGGAACAGATGTTCTGAAAACCCCCGAAATATAGGAAGATGAACTTTCAATAATGATCGCCATTACGACAAAACGCACTATCGCGCAAAAAAGGTGTTTATCTACGCAGATATGGACGAGAAACCGCATTGTATGTGTGAGGAAGATAGATTTTAACCGTTAGAGAAAGAAAAGACACAAAATATATATCCCAGTGAATTTTCAAGGTGGTGCAATAAATTTTCACAGCAGCACCTATGTTACCGAGTGGGCAGGTGGGGATCATAAATTTTGATTTCTTATAGTGTTACAGCCTTCGTCTATAAGAAAAAAAAGAATGAGGAAGCAGCAGCCTCCGTTAAAACAATGGTTCTTGGTAGCAAACTTAGAAGATGCTTTCAGCGAAAGGGCAAGAGGGAAAAAATAAGAGGGTAAAATTATATTCAGTCTTATATTCGGTTCGTTACTCCCCAGAGAGAACATCAGGGGTTAAATTTATGTACTCATTTTTTTCATTAACCTTTTTTTTTCTCTCTCTCTCTGTAAATTTTGTAGGATTTTTTTTACAAGGGTCCAGTAGCGTGTCTAAGAAAGGTAACAACTTGACGGACCAAACAATGTAACTGATTTGTCTAACGCTAAATTGTGAAAAGGATATATGTTCTGTTGCTTTTTAAAGCGAGGGATGTTATTTGTATTTTCTTGCGTACCTGTTGTTAAAATTTACAGTGGGATTTCTACAGGTGGACAGGCTTAGAACAAAAACTCTAACGAAGTGCTTCTGACAGAATGGTTTAGTGGCCAGCCATGTGTTTTACCCACGGGACTGCTGCTATTCTTAGCAGTTGTAGCACAAAAGTATTACACCGCTGCAGAAACAAACAGATATGCTTAACTCGTAATAAGGAAATTTGTAAGAATTTGTTATAAATAAATAATGGTTTAAAAAAACTAAAACAACACGCTTTATTAGAAACCCGAACTAAAAATGAAAAATAATTTTAATTTCCAATACCCTTGGGATACAATTAAAGTGATTAACAAAAAAATCATCTGCAACACATTTAGAATAAAACTGTAGTTATCTACAAAAAAATAATTTTACCATCAAAATCCTGGGAAGCTCTATATCAATTAATATATTTGATAATAAACAGAACCAACACGCACACACTATTGAGTAACACTAAGAAATTAGGACTGGAAGTAAATATCAGTAAAACTAAATATATGGCCACACGTAGAAATTCGTTATATAATGGAAATGGACAGCTAATGACGAATGAGGGAAATTTTGAGGAAGTGGCTGAATTCAAATACCTAGGAACAACAATCACAAATAGGAATGAGATGCACAAAGAAATTAAACATAGGCTCAATTCTGGAAATGCGTGCTATTATGCATTGCACAGACTTTTGATGTCCCAACTCCTTTCAAAAAACGTTAAGCTGAAAATATATAAAACTATTATTCTACCAGTTATATTATATGGGTGCGAAACATGGACTCTTACTTTAAGGGAGGAAAGGAGATTACGAGTATTTGAGAATAAAGTTCTTAGGAAAAATTTTGGACCAAAGAGAGATGAAGTACATGGTCTTTATAGGAAGCCAGATATAATAAGAACAGTTAAGTCTCGTAGACTGCGATGGGAAGGACATGTTGCACGTATGGGGAATGAAAGACGTGCATGGAAACTTCTTGTAGGAAAGCCAGAAGGAAAACGTCCAGTTGGTAGACCAAGAATGAGGTGGGAGAACAACATTAACTATGATTTGAGGGAAGTAGATTATACAGGGAATGATTGGAAAGCATTGGCTCAGGATAGGGATGTATGGAGAGCTTATGTCCGCGCGGCCATGAACCTACGGGTTCGATAGTGCCAGTGAGTAAGTATGTAAGTAATAAACAGAACGTCCTCGGAAGAGACGGTCTTAGATCTATTAGTGAAGACGGAACAGGCAACTCTTGCCTAAACCAGGAAGTGAAGAAGATAATAAACAGATATTGGTAAAAGAAAAAGTCTCTAAGAAGGAAATATGAAATCCATAAAAAGAACCCCACGCTTTTGATGGTAAAATCTTTTTTTTTTCTAGATAACTGTAGTTTTATTCTAAATGTGTTGGAGATGATTTTTTGTTGACCACTTTAATTTTATCCCATGCATGTTGGAAATTAAGATTATTTTTCATTTTTTTAGTTCGGTTTTCTAACAAAGCGTGTTGTTTTAGTTTTTTTAACTATTATTTATTTTTTATTTTTTAGTTTTAATGTTTTACAGAATAAGATAAAAATGTAAATATCTTTAAATTCGGTACTATTGTAGTATGAGCTAAAAGTAATACTCTTCTAAAGAATTCCTCCGGGCCGGATTTGAACCAGCGACCTATGGATTACAGAAATTATATACCACTAAAGTCCACCGCTCTACCAACTGAGCTCTTACAACGATTGACTAAGAAGTCGACAAGTCCGCAACCTATTATACCGGTTTTATTTATTTATTTTTTTGATTTTCTGATGATTCTGGACAGGATTTTAGGAAACTTTTATGAAATTACTGTATTGTCATTGGTCCTTTAAAAGTATACAAAGTTCCAAGACGATCCAATGATTTTAAGTGGGTGAAAATCGTGTTGAAGTGTTCCGTTACATAATTACACAGACACTTTTTTTGATTTTCTGATGATTCTGGTCAGAATTTTAGAAAAAAATCATGAAATTATTGTATTGTCATTGGTCCTTTATACAAGTATACAAAGTTTTGAAGTCGATCAAATGATTTTAAATGGGTGAAAATCGCGTTTAAAGATTCCGTTACATAGATATATACAGGTCAAGTAAATATAAAGCGTGTAAAAATGTATCAGGGACATTCCTATTATTGTATCTAAAAGTATCTTAATATACCCAAACGTTATCTACAGGAAGTAATAAATGAGTGATAATAATAATTATTATTATTTATTATTATTATTATTTTTATTATTTATAATTAGTATAAAATGAGGTATTATGTATAAAAGAGAAAATCACAACGAAGAAAAATAAGTGCTGGACTGATGAAATGAAAAATCCAATAAGAGAATAAAAAGGTACATAAAAATGGTTAAGTAGTAAATCAGAAAGAACTAAAAAAACTGTATGAGAAAAAATATAAAAAACCAACAAAGAAAATAGGGAATACATCATCATCATCATCATCATCATCATCATCATCATCATCTTGAAGGTATGGGCCTGTTGGCCCGTTCCGCACCCCGGTGCACTATATGCTGCAGGTGCAGGTCGTATTTCCAACGACGTTTTGGTCTTCCTACATTTCTTCGGCCTAGAGGCCTATAATGAAGTAGCTGTTTTGATAAAAGATTATTTGGCATTATTTGTATATGTTCAAACCAATTACGTTTATTTCTGTGTATTCTCTGGTTTATATTGTATATTTGTAATTCATCTCTGATATCTTGACTTCTCTTTTGAACTCTTAGAGATACACCTGCAACTGAGCTCAGAAATCTCATTTCTATTGTCTCAATTTTATTTTTATCAGAGATCGTTAAAGGCCAAGTCTCAGACCCATATGTTAACGTTGGAACGGCTACTGTTTTGTAACATTTTAATTGAGTTTCCCTTGAGGTCTTATTTCTCAAAAATCCTCTTATTGAACCACATATCTGTTGAAATTTCCCCAATTTCTTCTCCATGTCCAAATTTTGCTGGTACGATATCATGCATCCCAGATAATTGAAAATAAGTAATGCAAGGAATGAAATATGTATCAATATTAACACTAACAAGCCTATAATATCCGAAAGGACTAATGCCTCCTGCCAGATGGAATGATATTTCATATTTACTCCATAGGTGAACTATATAATATAAAAAATTATAATATAAAATTATAAAAGTGTACCTTATATTTCAGTCTCCTCAACTGTTAAAAATTATAAAATAATGTAGGCCTTTCGGGACCTGACAATAGCTGGACTGGACTTTAACCAATTAACTAACATTTCACATTTGAAAAACTACCCTTACACACAACATCACAGTTTCTAACCACAGGACACGACAAAATCGGTGCATATCTACAAAGATTCAAGATAACAGAAGATCCGACCTGCATCTGCAACAGAAACGCACAGACAGTTGACCACATTTTGTACGAATGCGAAGTGCTAAACAGTGATAGGAAAGTGTTAGAAACAAAATATTACTAGAGCAGGTGGAACGTGGCCAACAAGTAAAAGTGAACTAGTCATCAAATACTTAAAATATTTCCAGAAGTTCGCAAATAGTTTAGACTTCGACTCTCTAATCAAATAAAAGCATAATATAGATTAAAATAGTGCAGACAAAAGACATGACTGCTACAATATGCATGTAGTATTGCGCCATGAAATGGAGCATGCAGTAATTAATCATAAGTAATGCCACGAGTGATTTCCAAATTATCGATAAATTCACGACTCACGAAGTGAGGAGTGAATTTATCTAGAGAATTTGGAAATCAAGAGTGGCATTTGTTAGGACTATTTAACGAATACAATTAAGCTGTTTACTCACAAATCATTATTTAACTATAGTTTTTTTTTAAATATGTATATATTTAATGTAAACGGCGATGTTTGAAAACAAATGAGAAACGATAGGTACGCTTCATCTGCTTCGTTTGTCTATCACTGCAACCAGATCATACTATTTATTGCCAAAGGAACGCAATATTGTAAGAATGCTCTCTAGTGGAGAAAAAATGAAACACATCAGACTGTATATTAATTCATTTCTGATGTATGATGTAAATATGACAATTATATTTTTCTGGATTGATACCTGGGAAAAAATACATTTAAGAAAGTGCAAACAGTGGTTTCTTTTTTTGGTGGTATAATCAATTGCTACAAATGTTTTTATATTAACTCCCGCATGCGGCATGCGTTGGCATTAATGCACTATATATGCAATCTGGTAGCCGTATTTCTAACAGGCTCAGTCACTGCAAAATAATGGTCAGACCTGTTAAGAATATTAAAAAGGAGGAGCTTTCTTTAATATGGTAATTATGAAAACTAATAAAATATTTCGTGAAACACGACTCTGATTGGTTGTAAAACAGAAATCATTTAAACGTGATTGGCCATTGAGTCCCATTTGGGGCTTGAGTTAAATAGTCATTATAAATTATACTATGTTTCAATCTTAACTCTTAGTACGTAAAAATCTTAGCATGATAACCTAATACAAAGAAAAAACTTAATATTTAGGGTAACTAACATGATCCTCCTTCAGACTAAAATACCTGTTCCGATTTCACGGCTCGTTGTACCCCAATAATATAATATACAACTTCCAGATTCCTGAGTTACTTCACCTGGCCATTTAACTTCCTGTAAGCCGACTATATCCAAGGAAGATTTATCTTAATCCATGTGTTAAAATTTCTAGTGTCATACTATTATATAAAGTTCTAACATTTCATGTTCTTAGGCATGCCCCTATATTTAAGACTTTGCCATGGATTTCCCTAAAGTAATCCCAAGCCCAGAATATCCGAATTGTGGATTATTTATCTCCACAATATTTTATCTTCTACTGGAACCCATGTCTGATTTTCTTGACAGTTTTATTTTTACGGTGAAAAGGTGGTGTCCAACTCTTTCAACCAAGGTAGTCCTACTTTTATTCCGGTCTGGCTTAATGCCTTTGATCACGTCTGTCATGGGTGATCATTTTGTCTGGAATGGTCACGCTCGTACTTTCGTCGGGTCATTTAAAACATGGAACTCATTTAACCCAAAACCACACAGGTAGAATAATCACAATTATGTGTATATATATATATATATATATAATATATATATATATATAGACATAAGAAAAATAAATGCTCGGACGGGACTTGAACCCGGACTTCTGGATTTATATCCCAGTGCGCTACCGATTACGCGACCGAGCAAGTCTAGTACAAAATTCATTTTTCTTATATATATTCTCATTATTACTAGATGTAGTGGGAACTCGGTTTCCACTGCCACCTAGTAGCTCCTGTAAGCAAATTAAAGAGAATATTTTTACTTTATAGCAATGACGCTTTATCGATGTTATAATTACATATTTGACATTGAGCAATACAAATTTCAATGTCAAAAATTTAATTATAACATATAT
This sequence comes from Diploptera punctata, assembly GCA_030220185.1. Classification (NCBI taxonomy): domain Eukaryota; kingdom Metazoa; phylum Arthropoda; class Insecta; order Blattodea; family Blaberidae; genus Diploptera; species Diploptera punctata. The sequence goes on along the minus strand of JASPKZ010005566.1, from coordinate 38,576 downwards.
ATATATATATATATATAACTCCTGGCGCGACAGGCCTAGATGGCCCTTACCCTACCAGCCGGCTGCTGGCCTAATATCCACATGTGTCAATCACAGAGGTAGATGATCATCAGCCATTATAGCGGTGACATGTGGTCAGCATGTCGAGTCCCCCAGCCGTTATAGCTGGGTTTTCTCAACCTGGAGCCGCTACTCATTGTAGCTACCCAAATGCCTCACGATGCTGGGTGGGCACCGGTCCCATACTGGCCGAAATACCATGAGAAAATTTCTTCCCCCACGGAGACTCGAACCAGCGCAAGTTGTAGCTCTGCGCCAAGGGTTCCTGCCTTAACCACTCAGCTACGGCGCGGATATATATATATATATATATATATATATTCGATTTTAACAATGTTGATACATTTTTCGGCACCTATGATTTATCTTCAATTTCGCTTTATAATCTTCCTCCATTCGTCACTATTATAACACATTTCTTACTCATTTCCGAACCCTTCATAGTTTCTCTAATCCCTTGGATCCACGTGAGATTTGATCGTCCTTTCCTTCTCGTTCCTGATGGTGTCAATTCCATTATCTTTTATAGTAATCTTTCATCCTCCATTCGCATAATATGCCGTTACCATTTTAGTTGAATTTCTTGGATAAATTCTAAATTTGAGTTTTGTACATTCATCTTCTCTTGTATAACTTTATTTATAATTTTATCTCTCATTGATATTCTAGCAGATCTTCTCCAATAGTCCGCTTCTGCTACCATTAATTTTCTTTTCATCTGATAATTCATAGTCCAATCCTCTGAACCATAAGTCATAATACTTCTAACTATTGTTTTAAAAATGTTAACTTTAGTTTCTCTTTTGATATGTTGAATACGAGTAGACTGCAAAACAACAATAATATATCTATTTCCTAACAGAAATATATAATATTGTCAATTAAATAATTTTCAAAATATTACTACTATAATTATTAAAGCATGATCATGAAAGTAAATTAATTGTTCTATAATAGGAGATGCTCTATCTTGGATTAACTCTATTTACATTTTTCATTATTATGTTAATTATTTTCTCATTTATAAATTATTATTCATCCTTGCCATCCCCTCTTTACAAAAAAATATATTAGATAAATATATATATATATATATATACAAATATTATATTATCTTCCTCATCAGTAAATTGAAATATAGAGGAATATGGATGGATATAAAAATCAAATCCCTCGTGTTCTCACGATTTGATTGCATATACATTTAGTATATCTTCGATGATTATTTCATCCTGTAGTGATTTAACATATGTATAATAATAATAATAATAATAATAATAATAATAATAATAATAATAATAATAATAATAATAATAATAATAATAATAATAATAATAAAGGTCGGTCGCGGTGGACTAGTGGTTATGCTCCTTGCCTCTGGTCCCAAGGGTCGCGGGTTCAAACCCGGCCGGGGTCGATGGATTTTTAGGACGGAAAAATCCAAGGAGCAAGTCCTCCGGGAGGGACTTTAAGCCGTGAGTCCCGAGTCTGAAGATTTTCAGGCTCGTAAAAAAATCCCTAAGCCTGAATGAAAAGTACCTCTAAGCAAAATTTGCCGAATTTTCCCGTCCTAGTACTACCTTGGTTTCCTAGATGTCAGTATGAGGCGGAACGCTGACCACATACCACTCAAAATGACATCTATAAGAAAACAAGTGTAACTAAATTAGTATGGTTCAAATTCTTCCCTGTAGGTGGAGAGCGCCTAAATCTCTGTAAAGGTAAAACATAGGCTTACAATACAATACAATGATAATAATACACGTCCTGATTAATTATTTTCTTCTTCTTCTTCTTCCTTCCAAGTATTAGGCCAAGGCCTGTTACGATCCTATAGAAAATTTTCCCTCCCCGGGAAATTCTCGTATAAGACTTGAAAGCATAATAATAGTCCCTCTCGATTGGTTGCTGGCCAAAGGAAGGCAAGACCAGTGATGGGGCTGCCATCTTATAGCCTCTGGTCAGGCTTTTCTGGAGAAGAAAAGAAAATAAAGGAAGAAGAAATGGAAGAAAAGGAAAGACTCCCTAGCCCTCGGATGCCCTAATAGCGTCGGGGTCGAAAAAAAGCAAGAGTTAACCAAGAGAGGTTAGATAGTAAAGTTAAAAGAGTGCAAAACACAAGTAAGTGGAAGAAATGTTTTGCTCAGCTTGGGCACCTTGTGGTCGCCATCCACATATCCCCTAGATGAGGACCCCTGAGGGTAATTAATTATTTTAATTTCTTAATTTAGGAGATGCTGAGTAAATGATTGTGCTTCAACTCTCATGTATGTTTTATTACATCATTCATAGTACTGTTTTCTCCTACGATATTGCTTCCCATACGTAAGCCAGGAGGTGAGGAGTATGTTGATTTTTTTAAACATTTTAGAACTCACATAGGACATTTCAAGAGACATAATGCGTATTTGGCATATCGTTGTGAAATTACTCTTCAATAAGTTATCAGAGACCACGGTTTCTGCATATTAAAACAATCATCTTCCCTGAAAGAAATTTATTTCATGTAGTACATTTACGTGCTTTATGATGTCCGAGAATGCACTGTAACCCTATAGAACATTGTTCATTACTAAACTACATGGTTGGCTAATAATAGAATTGGTATCTGAAAATAGTATAATGTAGGAGAGGAAATACTGGAAGGAAAAGAGAGGGGAGATTGGAAGGTAAAAACATACACAGGATGTTTCGTGTGTGTGTGTATATAATGTATGTGTGTGTGTGTGTATGTGTGTGTGTGTGTGAGAGAGAGAGAGAGAGAGAGAGAGAGAGAGAGAGAGAGAGAGAGAGAGAGAGAGAGAGAGAGAGAGGAACAGTTGTTGGTATCGATTCTCGACCTGTACTCTGGGTAGAGTTTTTTAGCCACTGGCAATACAGCTCTCGGTGTGTGAGGCAGATTTATCGTGAGTGTTGGCCCACCTGAGGCCTTCCAGCGACGGTCTGTCTCTACATTCCACAACCGATATACACGTATCAGTATTGATACAGAAAACATTGTAATCTAAATCGGACTCTGGTGTCTAAAAACTAGATTGCTAATATTGCAATAGGCCCTAAATATCCCACTTTTAGTGTTATTAGTTAGATCACATAGGGGGCATGCCGTAGCGTAGTGGTTAAGGTACTGAGCTACAAGCCGGAGGGTCGAGGGTTCAAGTCCCGGTGGGGTCAGGATTTTTAAACCGACCAAAACCTTCTGGAGGCACTATGGCCCTGGGGTCGACTCAGCCTCTAACGGAAATGAGTACCAGGCGCTTGTTCTGGGGTAAAGGCGGCCGTCACGCAGGGCTGACAACCCGGCTGACATAAAGTGCCGATTGTCTAGAAAAAGTGGGAGCCTTAACCTCCTACTACCCCAAGGGCCTCCGGGCCTGTTGTGGGATCACTTTACTTTACTTTAGTTAGATCACATTTGCATTGTCTGTAACACACAAACCTATTAAATGTGATATATAATTCAATAAAAGAGACTACTATATTTATCCCATAAAAATATGAAATAATAACATATTGGACATCTTTGAAGAAGTGCAGCAAATTGTTATGCACTACACTCCGGCCACTCTATCTCCGGTACTGAAGTTTAGGTTGTATGAGGGGCAGATGGAGAATCTCGCCTTCTATTGCCAATAAGAAAATAGTTGAGTGTGAGTGAGCGTCTGCTACAACCAATCACTGTTCTTGACGCCGCTAGTATGTTTTGAGATTGCTGCGATGATGTCGGCTGTATTTCTGCTAACCACGTGGATTCATCCTGCTAGTGTAGGGGTGACATGAGGTCAGCATATCGGGTCCCCCAGCTTTTTACCTGGCTTTCTAAAGCTGGAAACACAACTTTTTGTAGCTACCAAGTGTCCCGCGATGCTGGGTGGGCACCGGTTCCATACTGGCCGAAATTCCATGAGAAAAATTCCCCCATCGAGACTCGAACCAGCGCAAGTCCCGTAGCTCTGTATCAAGGCATTTTGCCTTAACCACTCGACTATGTATCTTCTTCTTGTAACCCTTCTGTCTCTCCACGAGACTTATGCGTCAGTCAGTTTGGAAGACATGTAGGACTCCCAAATACGAGTCATAAACGCTTACCGCTTGAGCCAATTCACTTGATACTTCAAATGTCAAAATTGTATATGTCTAGTCAGAATCGGCTTAAAATGGTTTAATTATTTGTAACTTATTTTTATAATGAGGCGTATCCGTGGGGCAAGTGGTTAGACGCTCGTCTCTTACCGTTGGGGTCTCGAGTTCGAGTCACAGTCACTCCATGTGGGTTTCGTGGTGCATGAGACTGAGTCCCGGCAAGTTTTTCTCGAAGTTTCTCTCTTTTTTTCCTACCATAAATCTCATCCCATATTTTCTCATCTCGTTCATTTAGTTTAATTTGGTTTATCTGCCTCGTACATTCCATGTACCTATATTCAATGTCCGTTTTCGTTGCTTTTGTCTTTCGTACTTTTTTCTGTCCGGCTTTTATTGATTTGGTCTTTTAGCATTTTATATATATTTTTTTTAATGTGTGGGGAGCTGGCCCACAGCATAAACCCCCAACCTGGAGGACCAGGAAAATTTCTGTCTGGTTTTTCCTCCCATAGCCTTTGAAGATCCCTCTTAACCGCAAGGCAGCGTTTCTCTATTTCCCTTAGAGATAGGATTACCTCTTCCGCCTGATCCGCCGTGTTGAAGGACTCCTTCTGCGTCGACTCTGCCGTTGAGGTCTTCACCGTAACCCTGGCTAGGGGCCCGTACAGAGTACTATCAGTTGGAAAGACACAAACAAAAATAGGCTATATTGGTAAAACATTGGTGGAATCTGTTGCAATGTATGGAAGTGAGGTATGGACAATCAATAAGTACTACAAGAATAGACTAATAGCTCTAGAAATGGATAATTTACGCAGAAGTGCCAGAAAGTCAAAATTAGAACATGTCACAAATAATGAAATTAAAAATATAATGGAAGCAGAAGAAAGCACAATTGAAAGAATTGAGGAGAAGGAATTAAAGTGGTTAGGACATGTTTTAAGAATGGAAGATGAGCGGTGGCCAAAGCAACTATATCAATGGCATCCGACCAGAAGGAGGAAGAGAGGGACACCGAAGTTAACATGGAAGGAAAACATGAAGACATTAATGCAAGCAAGAGGGTTAAGCATTGAAGATGCCCAAGATCGTAGGCTTTGGAGGTTTGGTACGGTAAGACGGCAGCAGCTGTAAAAACCCGAAAGATAGATAGATAGATAGATAGATAGATAGATAGATAGATAGATAGATAGATAGATAGATAGATAGATAGATAGATAGATAGTGGAATGCAGGCTTTCATGGCCGGTAATCATGGTAATAAAAGATTCCGGGCTATGTGGCCGTGGTCTATAACTGACGTTTCTTCCAGACATTTCTCCCTCAACTGCGGAGGGCATCTTCAGTGGCGAGCGCTTCCAGCTGTTGCTTCCCTGTCGCAGTGGCGTTTCTTCCAGACGTTTCTCCCTCAACTGCGGAGGGCATCTTCAGTGGCGAGCGCTTCCAGCTGTTGCTTCCCTGTCGCAGTCGAGGGCATCTTCAGTGGCGAGCGCTTCCAGCTGTTGCTTCCCTGTCGTAGACTCGACTGCGACAGGGAAGCAACAGCTGGAAGCGCTCGCCACTGAAGATGCCCTCCGCAGTTGAGGGAGAAACGTCTGGAAGAAACGCCAGTTATAGACCACGGCCACATAGCCCGGAATCTTTTATTACCAGATAGATAGATAGATAGATAGATAGATAGACAGACAGACAGACAGACAGACAGACAGGCAGACAGACAGACAGACAGACAGATAGATAGATAGATAGATAGATAGATAGATAGATAGATAGATAGATAGATAGATAGATAGATAGATAATGGTTTATCTGCCCCTACGATGGTGCATCAGGCGTGGTCGGCCAGCATCCTTGTAATTCACATATCTGCAATATGAGAGACTTCATCTCTCGACCCGGCTCTGAGTCGGACACGGGTTGAGGAGGAGGAGATCTTGTATAATGAACTATAGAATTTACCCGTAAATAATTTTATGTTTGTGTAACTTCTACATTTCTGTGAGGCGCCGATATTGGACAATTAAAGTCTCTTTTATCACATAAATCATTCTGCAGTTGTAATTCTTCTTCCATCTATGTTGTGAATTATCCAGGCTTCACAACATACGCTCCGTAATTACAAACTCGTTTCCCTTCTGCTTTAAAAGTAGCGTTCTAAAGCCTCTTCCTTAATTTCAGATTCTAATTTATTTCTACTTCATTATTAAAACAGATTTTATATTCATACATTCCACATAAAGCGTTTTAATCACAACTTCAGCGAAAGGAAATTTTCAACTGAAAACACAGATATTCCATTACTACACAATTGAAAGACAATAAACCAGATAAAGTTAGTTTCATTTCAGTTCGACTGTTAACATGAATACGCTATATCTGCTTGCGTGTTTATGTTGTCAGGGTACAATAATCATTTGAACTTGTGCAGCCATTAAAAATCTAACAGAAAGTTTCGTTTTCTAATTTACAGTTATTGTTCAAGATACATTCAAATACAATATACATACATAAGGACTTTATTAAACTAAAAGTAAGATACATATAATGTTATTTACAAATATGGATAACACGGGCAGTAAGCCGTACGTGCTGTTGACAGTCCGTTACAATAAGTTATTTGGTAATAATATTCTTAAAACAAAAAAAAACAAACAAAAAAACACAATAATATTACAATTAAATATCAATACAATTACATTATACGTTAACTTATTTATGTAGAATTATTAACCCTTAATTGGCAAAACACAATTTTTTTCTTTTAGTTATTTGAATATGACGGACCGCAGTGAAAACGGAATCTTGTGTAACTGTTATTATTATGTATATTGTACAATTAGACACACATTTAAGGGGTATATAAATATATGTATATGTTATATTATCTTCCTCATCAGTAAATTGAAATATAGAGGAATAATCATACTACATCTACAAAATGTCAATATCAAGCTGCCGCCTCAAATCCAAAATGGTGGTGTGTTCATTTTCTTCTGACTTATTTAAAATATTAAATTAATTAAACCAACTGATGTATCCAAAAGGATACATAGGAATTTAAAGGTTAATAACAAATGGTATTGCAATTTGTTGACATATTTATTTATCAACTTTTATAAGATTCATGATGTGTTCCGTTGAGGTATTATTCAAAATTAAAATATCAAATTATGGAATATTCACCTGAAAGGTCCGTCTCCTCAACTTAATTAATTATTTAACTGTAGCGCTTTCGGGACTTGTCCCATCATCGGCAGGATTCAAAATTGGTGTTTCACTGAAGATCTGGTAGAGGATGTTACATGAAAAACGAACCCAACACATGTAACCCCCTCTACCAAATCTTCAGTGAAACACCAATTTTGAATCCTGCCGATGATGGGACAAGTCCCGAAAGCGCTACAGTTAAATCATTAATTAAGTTGAGGAGACGGATCTTTCAGGTGAATATTCCATAATTTTATATTTTAATATTTATTTATTCCTGAATACGTGTTCTTATTTTCCGCATTTTTGTCCAGAAATCTACCCAAGTTTATCCAATTTTCTGGGTTTACCAGTAACTCGTAGCATGACAATCTTTCACGATTTGAATTTAGAAATCTTTCCGGTAATTTAATGAACATGTAACCAGCAGAGAACAGCAATCTGCCTTCTCACGTTTGTTTTAATTTTCAATTGTTTGTTCATATTCTAGCGATTGCTTAGTCTACCGGGTCCGATTGTTATTGTTTTTCTGTAGTGTCATGTACCCTCCAGAGTATTACATTAACTTTAGTTAGGGCTACCGGCTGCCTCAACTAGGATCCCAGTTTCGAATCCTGGCGGTTTCAAAGGCGTATTGGTAGTGGGTCTTACCGAAATTTTTCGGATTTTACGTGAGGTTTTCCCGTTTCCTAAATTTTACCCTACCAACACTCTCCATTGCTCGTTTCTTCACCTTCATATCATTTAATTTATTGCTCATGAATTTCGTATCAGCATTTACCTCATCGCATCTTAGGAAAAAGAGTTTGTGTAAAGAAATAGTAACCCGGAAATTTCATGTAGGAAAAACAAATGTAAAGTCCCCAGATGGTAGGCCAAGAAAGAGGTAGGAAAATAACATTAAGCATGATATCCATCCATAGTAATTCTTCCCGAAGGCAGGTCCTTTACTGCAACCATAGCATTTTCATGCTATGCTTGCAGCTTTACTAGGGAATTGTAAGTGTGGTAGCTGCCCGTTGCTTGCCACACCGGTGAAGGATGATGATGATGATAATTATATGGATGGTGATGACGGCCATATGATTTCGGGGACCGTTTGGACCTTAAAGTTTTCCTGACATTTGTCTTACAGGTGAGGAATAGCCTCGCCCAGAAAAACTGCTTCGACCGGGGATCGAACCCGGCCCGCTGCGTGACAAGGCAGCACGCTACCTCGAGACCACAGCGGTGGACAAGCATTATATTAGGGAGGTAAATTATACAGGGGATAATCAGAAAATATTAGCTCAGGAGAGTGATGTGTGGAAGGCTTATGTCCGGGCGGCCATGAACTTAAGGGTTCGATAGTGCCAGTGAATGAGTTACATACATACACAGTATTCTGCCCAAGATTAAGTATTCGCTGCATACTCAGCATTCTCCACTCTTTATACCGTGGAAAGACTCATCATGCCACGTTTTGCAACTTTACTAGGTAGTACATATAGGTGTGATAGCTTCCCGTTTCTTTCCACACCCCACTCTCTCTCTCTTTCGCATCTTAAAATCTTAAAAGATCTTAAGAAGGTCCATGGGGGTCTTGACTTGGAAGTGAAGAGAGTGGATTTGGCTACATTAGATCCTCCGGACTTCACCGAAATTCACCCCAGAGATTAAATATTAGTTCCATCAGGGTTCTTGACCAGATCAGAGATCCGGAAATCCCAAGTAGCCTCTGTCCCCCTGAGTGAGTTAGGTAATTAAAAACCTAAAGCCTGAAATGAGAGGTTTCTGAAAATGATTTGTCGAACTTCTTACGCCCAGTTCTGAATTGAGACACTAATGACTAAAAACAGTTAAAATAATAAATAACAATCAACTATTTTCGATTACTTTTAATTATATAGGCCTATCTTTTTAATAAAATTATTTTTGGAGAAAACAGTACACTAACCAAATAGTCATCATCATCATCTGCATTAATGGATTAGGTCTGTTGACCCGTTCCGACTTCAGCCCATCTCTTTCTAGGTCTGCCCACATCTCGGGTGCCTTTAGGTTTGTATTGTTATTTGTTTTGGATATCTATCTTCATTCATTCTGTCTATGTGTTGCTTCCATTTTTGTCTATATGTATCTATTTTATCAGTTATTGCAAATATTTCAAGTTCCTGTCTTATTTCTGTGTTCTTGATTCTGTCTTCCTTAGTGCACCCTTTAACATATCTCAAAAATTTCATTTCTGCCACCGTTATCCTACTTAGATCTTGTTTTTTATGTATCCAGGCTTCTGAACCATAGAGCAGTACCGGTACTGCCAACGTTTTGTAAAATTTCAATTGGGTTTCTCTTGTTGTTCAAATTTTAATTCATGAAGTAATAATATGAAAATTGTATATTTTGGTTCAGGATACCTCTGTAAATAACAGAAAAAATCCTGAATAAAGAAGTAATATATATGTCCACCGCTGTGGTCTCGAGGTAGCGTGCTGCCTTGTCAGGCAGCGCACCCGGGTTCGATGCCCGGTCGGGGCAGTTTTTCTGGGTGAGATTTTTATCGGGGTTTTTCCTCACATGTAAGACAAATGTCAGGAAAACTTTAAGGCCCAAACGGTCCGCGAAATCATATGGCCATCATCATCATCATCCTTATCATTATCATCATCATCATCACCATCCTTCACCGGTGTGGAAAGCAACCGGAAGCTACCACACCTACAATTCCCTAGTAAAGCTGCAAGCATAGCATGAAAATGCTATGATTGCAGTGAAAGACCTGCCTTCGGGCAGAATTACAATGGACGGATATATATATATATATATATCTTCTTCTTGTAAGCCCATGTTTCCCTTAACAGAGATTTAGGCGCTCTCCGCCTTCAGGGAATAATTTGAACCATACTAATTTAGTTACACTTGTTTTCGTATAGATGTTATTTGAGTAGTCCGTGGTAAGCGTTCCGCCTCATACTGACATCTAGGAAACCAAGGTAGTACTAGGACGGGAAAATTCGGTAAATTTTGCTTAGAGGTCTTTTCATTCAGGCTTAAGGATTTTTTACGAGCTTGAAAATCTTGAGACTCGGGACCCACGGCTTAAATTCCCTCCCGGAGGACTTGCTTCTTGGATTTTTCCGTCCTAAAAAATCCATCGACCCCGGCCGGGTTTGAACCCGCGACCCTCAGAACCAGAGGCAAGGAGCATAACCACTAGTCCACTGCGGCCGATATATATATATATATATACGGTATATGTATTTAGGCCTATGTATGTCTGTCCTTTATAGACTTCTAAACCGTTCAACCGATCTTCGTGAAAATTGGTATGTACATATTTTCAGATGTGCCGAGTGTTTAGTCGTTATCTATTATGTTCTAAAATCATTAGGTGTAGGAGTTCACCAAAAACGAAAATTAAAAATATCTATAGCGATCGCAATTTTCCATGTTTCACAACAAAACTTGGAATATTTTATTAAAATAAACCGATGTACCGGTATGTATTATCCATAAATCAGCTAAATCCGACCGTTAAAAGTGGGGGTTTACTTGAAATTTGAAATTAAAAATTTACTCTAGCAACCGCCATGTTTGGTTCGTCGCAGTGTATACCATATAATTAAATAACCGTCAGTATTTCATTTTTTACGTTTAAGCAGAGTACGCTGGGTATTGCGTTTGAACACAATGGACGATTATAAGGAACGGTAACATGTTTTATTAAGACATACAGTTATCTTAATTAGGGCCATCTGTATAAACAAGCATTCATTTCTTTTGATTAGGCAGTCTGGATTGTGTTCAAACAACACGTATGCATGCAATAAACTCTCTGTTATATGCACTAGCAAGGGACGATATCTACTAATTATGAGAGTATAAAATGAGTGGGTCAGTGGAATAAGGCCCATCCCAACTGCACTAAGTTTGGAGAAAAATTGCATTTTATTAAATTCTACAATGAGTTAAATATATAGAGCACACATTGATAATATTTGGTACATGTCTTGTACATAAAATAAGCTGTCTGCCTGCAAATGTATACATCACTATGTTGTTTCATATGTCAATCAAAGAAAAAGAAAATTGAGAATATAAAAGAATACAACATAAATAAACAAATTAAATAACACTTTTTAACTTGAATATTGCATTAATCTACGTATTCTACGTTTGCAGCATTTGTATCGTCATCATCATCATCATCATCATCTGATTTAAGGCTGCTGTTAAAATGTCTGGTGTACAGGTGGTACAAATGTCATGAGAGTCATGATGTCTTCTTTATCATCCTACCGTTAGGAGATTTTGTTGTCAATATTACATCTCGTAATACAGGACACTTTCCTTTCCCTTTTTTTTTTTTTAAACTTATTACTTCCTCTAGGTCGGCCATTTGACGGCAATGCTAGTCAGTATTGCAGTGGACTACAGAGTAAAGTAAAGTAAAGTGATCCCACAACAGACCCGGAGGCCCTTGGGGTAGCAGGAGGTTAAGGCTCCCACTTTTTCTGGACAATCGGCACTTTATATCAGCCGGGTTGTCAGCCCTGCGTGACGGCCGCCTTTACCCCCAGAACAAGCTGTCTGGTACTCATTTCCGTTAGAGTAGCGGACAATATATAACGGTCACGTGTCAGCAGTTGGGATGGGCCTTTATTTCCCGCGCGCGTGAATAAGTTAGAAATTTTTCTTAGACATAAAGTCTCATTTACTCTCTTTTGAGCAAAGTTAGAATTATGAGCTTCTAAAGATTAACAGAAGATGGCCATGGGATACATAATCTGCAAATAACTAAAAATCAACCATCGATTGGGATGGGCCCTTATTCCACTGAGCCCCTCAAATACAGCCCAGTGTAAGACGTGTGCTATATTATATACACTCCTTACAACCACTAGCTTCCACTCATTATATACAGTAAAATATCCTTATTCGCGGGGGATATGTTCCGCAAATATACCGCGAATACAGAAAACGTGAATATGGAATGGTAATTCATATGGATATATGCACAGTAAAATCTGTCTTCAGAATAAAATTTTAGAGAGATCTAATCAATTTAAATATCTTGGATATTATCTATCTGGGATGAAAAGGATATCCCTGAAAACAATTACTAGTTATAATAAAAGTTTGTGAATTATTAATCAAGTTATCAAACCATCACTTGTACAAAAAAACACCAGATTACGTTTATATAACACTTTGGCTAGACCAGTGTTGACCTATGGTAGTGAAGCATGGACACTAAAAAGACAACATGAAAGCAGAATAACGGCTTGTGAAATGAGATTCATGCGCAGAACAGCGGGTTACGCCAGATGGGATCGGAAAAGGAACACCGATATCTTAAAAGAATTGAAGACTACGTCAATTTTGGAATATATTAAACAGTACCAACTAAATTGGAAACACCATCTTGAAAGAATGAGTTCAAATCGGATTCCCAAAGCTGTTTATAATTATATACCAAGAGGACGAAGATCACTGGGCCGTCCTATGAAACGCTGGAGGGAAAATTTTCTATAGGATCGTAACAGGCCTTGGCCTAATATTTGGAAGGAAGAAGAAGATACAACGGATACATTCCATGCTTCCAAAATAAAATAAAAATTATCAAAATAAATTAATTTATTGAGAGATTTTGAAAAATTTCTATTAATTATTGCTGTTAGTCTTAGGCAAGAGTTCGTCATATTATTGGGGTAACGTAATTCCGCCTTCCTGGTGCCCCAATCTAAGAAATGGATTACAATTCCGCCATTGCCAGGGGAGAAAGCCATAAATGTCCTAAAAGGACAACCTGGTGGCATTAAAAAAAAAATCGTTTATTGAAGAAAAGCTTATGCGCAATATTTTCCCGTGCTTCATAAAAAAATACTTTTATTGTCATATTACGAAATTTAGAATGACCAGCCACGTGGGCTAGTGGTCAGCGTTTCTGACCACTGTTCAAGAGGTCTCCCGTTCTATTCCCGGTCAATCCATAAGATTTTTTCCTTAAAGGTAATTATTCCTGTGGTTGTCCATGGTCTGGAATTTAGGTTACGTTTAGGTTAAGAACTCTCCAGGCACTTCATTATAATCATTTATCATCCGTCATATCATCGGGTTAAGGTAACTCCGCCTTCATTGCACCCCCAACTTCAGAAGTGCCAGGAGAGAAACCAGAAATGTCGAAATGAAAACCTGGGGCATTGAATAAAAAAATAGAATTTAGTCAAGTGTTTATGAGAATGGGTAAATCTTACCTCAAATTAATGTTGAGTTATGTTTGAACATGTTTCGATATATTCGTCTATATCATCGTCAGCTTGACTGAGTCTGTGCAAGTTGCAAACAGAACTCAACATTAATTTGTGGTAAGATGTGCCCATTCTCACTAAAACTTGATTAAAAGAACCTCAAAAATGTTGCTTCCTAAAATAAACCATGAATGTGGAAGCAACGGGAAGCTACCAAACCTATAATTAATTATTAATTAAATAAAAATAAAACTTAGTTTTATTTGATTTTCATATTTATTAAGATATAATTCAGTGACAGCTGTTTCGGTACACTGTACCTTCTTTAGACATGTTAACAAATTATGAATTGTGTTCCAACTGATCTAAGCAACAATACTCACTTACTTACTTACTTACTCACTGGCACTATCGAACCCGTAGGTTCATGGCCGCACGGGCATAAGCTCTCCATACATCCCTATCCTGAGCTAATGCTTTCCAATCATTCCCTGTATAATCTACTTCCCACAAATCATAGTTAATGTTGTTCTCCCACCTCATTCTTGGTCTACCAACTGGGCGTTTTCCTTCTGGCTTTCCTACAAGAAGTTTCCATGCACGTCTTTCATTCACCATACGTGCAACATGCCCTGCCCATCGCAGTCTACGAGACTTAACTGTTCTTATTATATCTGGCTTCTTATAAAGACCATGTAGTTCATTGTTATGAAGTCTTCTCCATTCACCTGTCTGTTCATCTCTCTTTGGTCCAAAAATTTTCCTAAGAACTTTATTCTCAAATACTCGTAATCTCCTTTCCTCCCTTAAAGTAAGAGTCCATGTTTCGCACCCGATCTAAGCAACAATACAACAATTTTTTTTAATTAAATAAATTATTGTTGTATTGTTGCTTAGATCAGTTGATATGTACTATAATAACACAATTCATAATTTTTTAACATGTCTGAAGAAGGTACAGTGTACCGAAACAGCTATCACTGAATTATATCTTAATAAATAAGAAAATGAAATAAAACTAAGTTTTTTTTATTTAATTAATACATATGGATTTTCATCAAGTAAACACCAACTCAACTGATTACTGTAATTAATTCCCTAGTAAAGCTGCAAAGCATAGCAAGAAAATTCTATGATTGCAGTGAAAGACCTGCACTCCGGCAGAATTACTATGGATGGATGGAGAATTTAGTGTTACCGCATTACAGGTATTTCACTTAATGCCATAGTACCAGTAGTATTTGTTCGACTAGGAAGTTAGTGGACAGTTTCTTAATTTACTTGAGGAACTGGTGCCAACCGTCAGTTTCCCACGGTTTTTACAAGCGGATGAACTTGAGTAAAGTCACTCAACGCATGGTAATAACTAACTTGAAGGAACTGATTTATTGGTGTATCATGTCCTAAACTCTCCACCCCTCTCAATGGAGAGTAATCATGCAGAAAATCTTTTCACGGACAGATCCCATGTTATTCAGCATTCATAATACAGGGCTATTCAGAAAGAAGGAACAGGTTTCAAGCATTTATTTCTTCAGAACTTCAAAAAAGTAGAAACACAATTCCAACGTTCCTGGAAAGAGAAAATTTCAAATTTCACTATTTTATGCATTCAATATGAACATCATGTGTTACACGACAAATATCAAAGCAGTGGCTCATTTCTTGCCACACAGGAATCAGCTGGTCTCTAGTTATCGAATTCACAGCTTAAACAATTCGATGTCGCATATTTTCAAGAGTGTGAGGCATAGGGGGGATAAAAATGCGGTCTTTTATGTATTCCCACAGATAAAAATCACACGGAGTTAGGTCTGGTGACCTGGGAGGCCACCGGCGATGAAGTTGATTTTCTGCTCCTCCTCTTCCAATCCAACCTCCTATTTTGTTGCCATTTTGATACAAACTATCAACAAGCTTAGCAAGAGCGCCAATGCGGCCGTGATCGGAACTTCAAACTTTTCTATTTCCAGGAACGTTGTAATTGTGTTTCTATTTTTTGTAGTTTCGAATAAAAATAAGAATAAATTTTATTCACAAACAAATGTTACATACAGTATTGATACCCGAATGAACAAGTGCTCGTGCTCGGGTGCAGTTCAGTTATTATTTTAAAATATTCAAATGATTAATTTTATTCACTTAATTAACTAATTAATTTAAAATAATTGATTTGATTGTTTTTTTAAAACTAGCTGTGTTTAATGTATTCACGAATACTTTCACGGCCGGAGTTACTATGGCGGTCTTGAAGAAGATTTTCGGGCTGTAGGCCGTGGTCGTGAGGCTTGTAGTTCCCAGACGTTTCGCCAGAGACTGCGCCTGGCGAAACGTCGGGGAACTACAAGCCTCACGACTTGAGACAAGACAACCCTTGAGATTGCCAGACGCAGTCTCTGGCGAAACGTCGGGGAAATACAAGCCTCACGACTTGAGACAAGACAACCCTTGAGATTGCCAGACGCAGTCTCTGGCGAAACGTCGGGGAAATACAAGCCTTACGACTTGAGACAAGACAACCCTTGAGATTGCCGACGCAGTCTCTGGCGAAACGTCGGGGAACTACAAGCCTCACGACTTGAGACAAGACAACCCTTGAGATTGCCAGACGCAGTCTCTGGCGAAACGTCGGGGAAATACAAGCCTCACGACTTGAGACAAGACAACCCTTGAGATTGCCAGACGCAGTCTCTGGCGAAACGTCGGGGAAATACAAGCCTTACGACTTGAGACAAGACAACCCTTGAGATTGCCAGACGCAGTCTCTGGCGAAACGTCGGGGAAATACAAGCCTTACGACTTGAGACAAGACAACCCTTGAGATTGCCAGACGCAGTCTCTGGCGAAACGTCGGGGAAATACAAGCCTCACGACTTGAGACAAGACAACCCTTGAGATTGCCAGACGCAGTCTCTGGCGAAACGTCGGGGAAATACAAGCCTTACGACTTGAGACAAGACAACCTTGAGATTGCCAGA
The DNA here is from genome assembly GCA_030220185.1 of Diploptera punctata. Classification (NCBI taxonomy): domain Eukaryota; kingdom Metazoa; phylum Arthropoda; class Insecta; order Blattodea; family Blaberidae; genus Diploptera; species Diploptera punctata. The sequence continues at coordinate 22,018 of JASPKZ010005566.1, read as the reverse complement.
CGCAGTCTCTGGCGAAACGTCGGGGAACTACAAGCCTTACGACTTGAGACAAGACAACCCTTGAGATTGCCAGACGCAGTCTCTGGCGAAACGTCGGGGAAATACAAGCCTCACGACTTGAGACAAGACAACCCTTGAGTTTGCCAGACGCAGTCTCTGGCGAAACGTCGGGGAAATACAAGCCTCACGACTTGAGACAATACAACCCTTGAGATTGCCAGACGCAGTCTCTGGCGAAACGTCGGGGAACTACAAGCCTCACGACTTGAGACAAGACACCCTTGAGATTGCCAGACGCAGTCTCTGGCGAAACGTCGGGGAAATACAAGCCTCACGACGACGGCCTACAGCCCGAAAATCTTCTTCAAGACCATCATAACTGTGTTTTAGTTTATTTAGTTCTGGATTGGATCTAATTAATTCATTATATAATTTGGGTCCTAGATATCTACTAGGCTATACTAATACTATAATTAATATGGTGTACAGCAAAAGCATGAAATACATTGAGTTTCACTCGACTTGCGGCCACTAGCGTGGACACTGCGTGGGCAGCGCGAGTTGATGACTCAATGCTTGCCGTCACGTTTCCCGCTATCGGCCGCAGGTCGAGTGAAATTCGCTGTACGTCTACGTAATGTACAGGAATAAACATGTTTTGAAGATTTTCCACAGAATTGAAGTTCCTGTTTATATTTAAGAAATCTGTTATCGTATGTAAAAGTTTTGTTAATATCATCCATGGCCTGTTAACATGATATCTGCAACTTGAGGAAAAAGTGTAGTTCATTTTAAATATCCTGCTGAACAAGCACAATATCGATACGCCATAGTGTGTTATTCGGTAACACAGTCACAAGTAAGGGTTGTCTACGTGGTCTATCTCTTGTACAAACTTCTATGTTTTTTTCTTATCTCCTTTTTCATTACAACAACGTGTATGGAGAGGTGGTATAGGTATAAATTCGATCAGTAGCTGTTTGCAAATCGTGTTGCCTGCCAAACTCCTCTGTTTATATGCCGGAGTTTCAGAAACCCTTGTTTACATTATATCAAACAAAACTTTGCAGCAAGGATGTCCAAAGAACAACTGAACTGGAAATAAAAAAAAATACACACAGGAAAATAAGTTAGGAATAGATTGGTATTTCTTCCCTCATATAATAAGTAACTTATTCGCCTCAGAAGACGAGGTACACTCGCCGGCTGTTAAATGATCTTCAATTCAGAAGACGAGGTACCTCGTTGAACTCTGAATGTTAAATATATCGCAATATTTTGTACATCCCTTGGCAGTGTAATATTTTGTTAATATTTATGAATAGTAGATGAATGTGTTCAGTTGGCTCAGATTGGTTCCAAAATAGTGACAGTAATTATTATTGTTATTATTATTCTTATTATTATTATTTTTGTTATTATTATTATTAATATTATTATTATTAATATTATTATTGGGGCACGCCGTAGCGTAGTGGTTAAGGACTGAGCTACAAGCCGGAGGGTCGAGGGTTCAAGTCCCGTTGGGGTCAGGATTTTTAAAACTGACCCAAACCCTCTGGCGGCACTATGGCCCTGGGGTCGACTCAGCCTCTAACGGGAATGAGTACCAGACGCTTGTTCTGGGGATAAAGGCGGCCGTCACGCAGGGCTGACAACCCGGCTGACATAAAGTGCCGATTTTCTAGAAAAAGTGGGAGCCTTAACCTCCTACTACCCGAAGAGCCTCCGAGCCTGTTGTGGGATCACTTTACTTTACTTTACTTTACTTATTATTATTATTATCATTATTATTATTATTATTATTATTATTATTATTATTATTATTATTATTATTATTATTATTATTGTAAGAGGAAATAAGAAATAGAAATAATAAACGAAAATTTTGCAATTGTGTGCCTCGATGGAATATTGTGGGATAAAAGTATAAGAAATAAAATAAAATTAATATCATCATCATCATAGTACATTCACGAATTTAGGACATTTGTTGACCTGTTTCGGCCTCAAGAGAAACACCATCCAAAAGTCTTTTGAGTGGACGTCCTGGTCTTCTTCTTCCTGCAGGTTGATACCTTAACATTTGTTTGGGTATTCTGTGATCTTCCATTCGATGAATATGTTGCATCCATCTTGACTTATAATCAGAAATTTTGTTTTCTAAAGGTTCCATATGTAATTCTTCTAAGATTTTTTTTTTGTGATCTAGTAGTGTGTATCCTGCAGTCCTCCGAAGGTATCTCATTTCAGCAGATCTAATTAATATATATATATCATACAATTGTTAAAATCATCATTACTTATGGAGCAGAACTTTGGCCATTAACAACAACAAAATTAGTATGCCTATCTTTTGGCAACGGAAATGAATTTTATACGAAGGGCAGCAAGAATTTCAGGAAGAGAAAAAATTAGAAACTCAGGTATATGGAAGAAAATCAAGATTGAAGATACTATTTTAGATTAAATTAAAACTCGGCAATTAAAATGGTACGGACATGTCCAGCGAATGGAAGAGAATTGGCTACTAAAATGTGTTTTGGAATGGAAACCTGACGGAAGACGAGGCAGAGAAAACCCTGAAACCTCCTGGAATCAGGGAATGTATTTGCACATGAAGGAGAAACATCTAAAACCAGGAGATTGGATCCTTCTTCTTCTTCTTCACTTCCTGGTTTAGGCAAGAATTGCCTATTCCGTCTTCACTAATAGATCTAAGACCATCTCTTCCGAGGACGTCCGACATCTCTTCTTCCTCTTGGAAAATAATGGAAGATTTTATTTGGTAATCTACTTGGATCCATCCATAGTAATTCTGCACGAAGACAGGTCCTTTCACTGCAATCATAGCATTTTCATGCTATACTTGCAGCTTTACTAGGGAATTGTAGGTGTGTTAGCTTCCCGTTGCTTTCCACACCGGTGAAGGATGATGATAATGATAAGGATATTATTTTTAATATGATTTCGAGGACTGTTTTGGCCTTAAAGTTTTCCTGACATTTGTCTTACAGGTGAGGAAAAATCCCGATAAAAACCTCACCCAGAAAAACTGCCCCGACCGGGGATCGAACCCTGGCCCGCTGCGTGACAAGGCAGCACGGTACCTCGAGATCACAGCGGTGGACGGAGATTGGATGGACCGACAAATTTGGCTATTAGGAATTGGACGATATCAAAGACATTAATCAACCGATGATCTATCTATGTATCTATTATTATTATTATTATTATTATTATTATTATTATTGTTATTATTATTATTATTAATTGTTACCATAAATAGTTTTTGACCTAATAAAAATAATGTTATATATTTACGAAGTTCTTTATGCTTTCAGTTCAAATATACATTTTAATATATATATATATATATATATATATATATCGAATTCCGAACGTTTGAATTAAGAATAGATAAATAAAAGTTTAATAAGAACAGATAATCGTCCTTTTAACCTCAAAAAAATGAACGCTAATAACCTCTACATAAAATTCAAACTTAAATCTGAGCCAAATTGTTCGGTTGTCATATGTTATTGAATTGTTTATTTGGGCACTTGGTTTGTAAGATTGGGGGTACATCCCTGTATTTAAGTGAAGTAACCAGAGAATATAATAACCAGGAGGTGATTTTGTATCCCCTCTCTGATACGGCTTGTAGGAGATAGGACATAGTAAGCGATCTAGTGTTCCGTGAGTCAGTTTTCGTGTAAATGGAAATTGCTACCACACAACTTTTTTATAAAGCTTTATTTTTTATTTCAGTTAATGGAAATTCGCTTCAAGCTGTTACAGATTTCCGCGTTGGCATGTCAAGTTTTACTCACGCACCCCCCAGAAAAACACCCTCGTATTTTGCTTTGCTCTATAACATAAGCCTCTTTGTAGGCCTATCTACACAGGTAGAGTGCATTACCATTCATTCTGTATCAAAATATTCATATGTTTATCCAAGAAAAGTACATAAGAATGTACTTATAAAATTTACATTCAACCATTTAATTTCTTTATAATTATTTCACTATTTTCATAAATATTGCATGCATAGACTTTGCACGCGTCCTTGGGGCTTGTCCGTTTGGGGAATCACTGAGAAATATTTGGCACCACACTATTCGAAACATAGAGCCAGAAGCCTTGCGAGGTTATGGATTCACAGCTTATGAGGAAGTTCATGGTGTGGCCACTAAATGGAAGTAATAGACGAATATATATTATCATCATCATCATCATAGTACATTCACGAATTTAGGCCATTTGTTGACCTGTTTCGGCCTCAAGAGAAACACCATCCAGAAGTCTTTTGAGTGGACGTCCTGGTCTTCTTCTTCCTGCAGGTTGATATTTTAACATTAGTTTGGGTATTCTGTGATCTTCCATTCGATGAACATGTTGCATCCATCTTGACTTATAATCAGAAATTTTGTTTTCTAAAGATTCCATATGTAATTATTCTAAGATGTCTTCATTTTTTTTTGTGATCTAGTAGTGTGTATCCTGCAGTCCTCCGAAGATATCTCATTTCAGCAGATCTAAGTCTCTGTATATCCTTGTGTTTTCAACGTCCATACTTCGCTACACGAATATATTCGTTTACATTTAAACCATCTTCCAAAATTGGTATGATATTAGATCCCACAATCCGTTTTGAGACTCATAGTGGCCAACCTGAGGAAGTTGACTCTGAAAACAAATGCCATATATGAGCCAATAATTCACTATTGTATTGTATTGTAAGCCTATGTTTTCCCTTAACAGAGATTTAGGCGATCTCCCCCTACAGGGAAGAATTTGAACCATACTAATTTAGTTACACTTGTTTTCGTATAGATGTCATTTTGAGTGGTACGTGGTCAGCGTTCCGCCTCATACTGACATCTAGGAAACCAAGGTAGTACTAAGACGGGAAAATTCGGTAAATTTTGCTTAGAAGCCTTTTCATTCAGGCTTAAGTATTTTTTACGGGTCTGAAAATCTTCAGACTCGGGACCCACGGCTTAAAGTCCCTCCCGGAGGACTTGCTCCTTGGATTTTTCCGTCACAATTACAAAGATAAAATAGCAATTAGATAGTATAACTGTCACAGGATTGATGATCGGGGCAAGAGGTACTATACCAAGATTCTTAGCTAAATTTTGGAATTTCTTAGATTTGGACAGAGTGTATCTTTCTAAAATTGTTATTGCTGCCATCAGAAATCAATTTGAATTTTATGAAACAATCTTTATAAAATTTCTACTTTATAGAATATACTTCAATTACAATTCGAAATTTCGCCGTAGCCTAGCGGTTAAGGTAGGAAGCCTTGGCGCAGAGCTACGGGACTTGCGCTGGTTCGAATCTCCATGGGGGAAGAAATTTTCTCATGGTATTTCGGCCAGTATGGGACCGGTGCCCACCCAGCATCGTGAGGCAATTGGGTAGCTACAATAAGTAGCGGCTCCAGGTTGAGGAACCAGCTATAACGGCTGGGGGACTCGACATGCTAACCACATGTCACCCCTACATTGGCTGTTGATCATCTACCTCTGTGATTGACACATGTGGATGTGAAGGGCCAGCAGCCGGCTGGTAAAAGGTCAACCGCTGAAAAGTGGAAAGATCCTCAATCGGAATTTACAAAATTGATTTCATTAATTTCGAAAATTAAGTGTCTGTATCAATTTGTGCTTCTGGCAATTCTCTAATGAGCAAAGTTTTATGTAATTAGTTATTTTTTCCAATAAAAATTGCACGTCTTAACATTACAGGACCCATAATATTTAATTATAAATTAATATTTTTTATATTAATTAAATAATGTTAACCAGTTGTTTAAATCAGTTTACCTTACTTAATAATTTTACAGCAAACAAAATATAACATTAATGAAATAATAATAATAATAATAATAATAATAATAATAATAATAATAATAATAATAATAATAATAATAATAGCAATAATAACTCTTTTTCTAATAAAGTTCTTAGGAAAAAATTTGGGCCAAAGAGAGATGAACATACAGTGAATGGATAAGACTACCTAACAGTGAACAACATGGTCTTCATAGGAAGGCAGATATAAGAAAGTTAAGTCTCGTAGACTGCGATAGGCAGGACATGTGGCACGAATAGGGAATGAAATACGTGCATGGAAGCTTCTTGTAGGAATACCAGAAGGAAAATGCCCAGTTGGTAGACCAAGAATGAGGTAGGAGAATAACATTAACCATGATTAGAGGAAACTAGATTATACAGGGACTGATTGGAAAACATTATATTAGGATTGGGATATATGGAGAGCTTATGTTCACACGGCCATGAACCTACTGGTTCGATAATGCCAGTGAGTTAGTTAGTTACATCTATATCCAAAGTATAAGTACTTTGTTTTATTGTCGTCTTCTTCTTCTTCTTCTCCTTCTTCTTCACGGTTAGGCTTATTTACTAGCCTGTTCCGACTCCAAATTTCTTCTATCTCAATCTTTTCCTTGATCTTCCCAAACTTCTTCTTCCTCGTGGTGAATAGTTGTATGCTTGTATGCTGCTTTTGGTATTCTATTCTCAGTCATCCTTGCCAAGTGTTCTTTCCAATTTGTTCTGTATTTCTCTATTGTTGTGTTTAATTCTTCTACTCTTAGTTGTCTTATTTCTGTGTTATGTTTTTTTGTCTGTTCTTAGATATCCTGCTATTGGTCTGAGGAATCTCATTTCAGCAGCTTGTATTCTGACAGATTGTTGCTTTGTCACTGTCCATGTTTTGGATCCATAAGTAATAATAGGCACTGTCATTGTCTTGTATAATTTCATTATAGAGCCTTTCCTGGCTTTATTTTTCAAAGTTCTTTTTAGTGTACCTGTTATATAATTAAACTTATTTAGTTTGTTATTTATATCTGTTTCCTCTGTGTATGACATTTCGCAACCTAGGAAGTTATATCTTACCACTTGTTCTATTGTTTTATTTTCTAATATTATCTTTGTCCGAACTGGATGAGCGCCCTTGAGGCCATTGTTTTTTTTTTTGTGCGGATATTTCCATGTTGTATTTTTTATATTGTTTTATTGTAAAAAAATTAATTGTGATGTCCCTTAAAACAATTTTTTTATTTAAACATATGACGGTGTTATGTGCGTGGCTGGTTTATGTATGTGAGAGTTGAGCAGAGACACGGAATAACTATAATATCTCTAGTTTATTTCCATCCTGTTAGCTACACAATGTGTTTAACATCCCTCCTGCTTTCGTGGTGAAAACCTGATGAAAAATTTAGTGCTTACCCTATACCAAGTACACGGTCGTATTTTCTATCCGTCCAGGGATATTTCCCATTACCATATCCTTGAGGGTCCGTGCGCGGCGGGAAGTCCATCGTAGTGCCTGCAGGTGGTCAATGAGTTACAGCAGTAAATCGATTCTTCTTTAAGATGAGCGCATTTAATAAAAAAATGTGGTACTCTGATTAAACGAAGAATAGAAAGAGTACTTGCTATTCTTTGTTATGTTATCATAACCATAAATTGTAGAAAATGACAAATAAATGAGGATAAATGAGTCACCTCATGTTTCTTTACACTACATATTTCAAGTTCATTTTTAAAGAAAAAAAATTAATATACATTCATAAAAGGCGTAATAATTTATAGATACACCAAATTAATTTCCGACATTGTGATTCAGAATAATACAAATGAATTACTTTCAGAAAAGTGTAATAATAAAACTAAATATATGGTCACACGTGGAAATTCATTATATAATGGAAATGGACAGCTAATGAAAAATGAGGGAAATTTTGAGGAAGTGGCTGAATTCAAATACCTAGGAACAATAATCACAAATAGGAATGAGATGTGCAAAGAAATTAAACATAGGCTCAATTCTGGAAATGCGTGCTATTATGCATTGCAGAGACTCTTGATGTCCCAACTCCTTTCAAAAAACGTTAAACTGAAAATATATACAACTATTATTCTACCAGTTATATTATATGGGTGCGAAACATGGAGTCTTACTTTAAGGGAGGAATGGAGATTACAAGTATTTGAGAATAAAGTACTTAGGAAAATGTTTGGACCAAAGAGAGATGAACAGACAGGTGAATGGAGAAGACTACTTAATAATGAAGTACATGGTCTTTATAGGAAGCCAGATATAATAAGAACAGTTAAGTCTCGTAGACTGCGATGGGCAGGACATGTTGCACGTATGGGGAATGAAAGACTTTCATGGAAGCTTCTTGTAGGAAAGCCAGAGGGAAAACGCCTAGTTGGTAGACCAAGAATGAGGTGGGAGAATAACATTAACTATGATTTGAGGGAAGTAGATTATACAGGGAATAATTGGAAAGTATTAGCTCAGGATAGGGATGTATGGAGAGCTTATGTCCGCGCGGCCATGAACCTACGGGTTCGATAGTGCCAGTGAGTAAGTAAGTAAGTAATCCCATAATAATAATAATAATTATTATTATTTTTTTGGAGAATTGAGATGTAATTTTTTTACATTTTTATCTCACCTATAAGACAATTTTTTTCTCCCATACTTCCTGGTCTTGCGTGTCTGCTTCTGTCATATTTCTCTTCTTCTTGTTGTCTTGAATTTCCTTTATCCATGTTGGCTTTTTTCTACTACTTTTCGCTTTTCCAGGAGGTATCCATTTCAATACTTATTTGTTTCATTTTAAATGTTAAGTCAGACATGGCAGCAATGCAATTTATAGTTCCAAAGCAGAAGAATGTTATAATTTCCTTGATTACGAATGGAGCCAAGAATCGTTTTGCTGCATAATATTATTGTATGTACTTGCTAAAGAAGACCCTTGTTTTACAGTTCCCTATTGCAAAAGCGAAGCTTTGCATTCTTACTGAGCAAAAGGCACTTTATATCCGTAGAAAACTGTCACACTATTGGAATATCATAGTTCTAATGAATTATAGTTATGACGTAGTAGTGGTGTAAAGCAGAAACGACATAGGGCCTAAATATAATAATATTATTTATGTTATATTTATAAAATTATTATTGTATTTTTTTTGTATTCATATGTAAACATATGTTTGTCCTGTTTAATATGATTATTATTGTAATTTTTTTGTATTCATATGTAACATATGTTTGTTCTGGTGAGTGGAAGAGAAGACCACATGGCCTTAACTCCACCAGGCTAAATAAATATAAAATATAAAAAAATATATATAAAAATAAAATTTCATATAATCCATAATTCCTTTAAAGTATACATTAAATTTTATTTTAAGGAGGTGAAATTTGAATTGGAATATTTCAGTATTGTAAAATTTAAGGGATTATGGAATTAGAAATTATAATCTACAGGCCTTCTAGATAACTGAAACAGCGCAGGTATAAAGTAGTAAAGATTATCGACGCAAAAAAATTAGAAATTACATTATGAATGTTATTATTTTCCCTTTTTTCATAAAAACTGTATCATTCTACAAGTAGTCCACCGCCGTGGTCTCGAGGTAGCGTGCTGCCTTGTCATGCAGCAGGCCCGGGTTCGATTCCCGATCGGGTAAGTTTCCTGGGTGGTGTTTTTTTTCGGGATTTTTCCTCATTTGTAAGACAAATGTAAGGAAACTTTAAGGCCCGAACGGTCCCCGATTATCATTTGGCCATCATTATCATCATTAACACGTTAATTAACTTTAAGAATAAGGTCTCTCCTGGCTCATCATTATCATCATCATCACCTCAGAAGTGGATTATAATAACGCCATGCCAGAATGTCAAAATGACAACATAGTGGTTTAAAAAAATTATATCTGTTTTCTATCAGTAGATTACATTATATGTACGCCATTAAATAATCACGAATCTATTTTTAATATCTTTTACTTACATAAATTAAGGAACATTAATATTAATTAATTTGTCCACCGCTGTGGTCTCGGGGTAGCGTGCTGCCTTGTCACGCAGCGGGCCCGGATTCGACCCCCGGTCGGGACAGTTTTTCTGTGTGAGGTTTTTATCGGGGTTTTTCCTCACCTGTAAGACAAATGTCAGGAAAACTTTAAGGCCCAAACGGTCCCCGAAATCATATGGCCATCGCAATCATCATCATTCATATTCATCTTAGGTTAAGTTTAGGATTAGGGACTCTCCTGGCGCACCATTATCATCATCAACCATCATATCATCGGGGCAACGTAAGCCCACCTCAGAAGTGGGTTACAAGTACGGCATGCCAGGAGAGAAACCAGGAATGTCGAAAGACAAACCTGGGGCGTTTGAAAAAAAAAAACATTATTTAATCCTTTATTTAAAGGGAGATAAAATTTAATTGGAATATATCTACATCGGTATATTATTAAAAAAATATTTATTTTATAGTATGTAGTCTTGGTGGAAAGGCCCTGCGGCTAGCCAAATTAATGACAAGCGGTGAGCAATTCCTTTTGACTCTCCAGGATGTCCTAGAAAGGAGAGCCCCGGGTTCCTGCTTAAGCATTAGCCCCGGTGTAAATTAGAAAATGAGTGAGTACCGATATTTGATAATAAATTAAAACGAAAACCATCATTCTAACCTTCATGGTAGCGACGATGTGCTCCGACTAGTATATGAATTCGTAATTTTTGAATATGGCGCTTGTGGCCGTCAGCCAATCAGAGGCTGATGATTTTTTGAAGCTTGATTTTTTGTATTAATTTATTAGGATATCATGTTCGAGTGATATCCATGGTGTTCTTAATGCTTGTTTAAATCTAATACCGAGATATTATTAGTTTAATTTGATTTAAAATATATTATTGTCACGAATTTGTATTAGCCATTCGCGTGGCTGTCTGGGGATGCCACGCCCCTTTTTTGAAAATGTGTTATTTTGGACGATTCGAAATATATATTGATGTTATTTCGATTCTGTGATATATTATGTGGTCCATGAATCATTTGACGTGTTTTCAATTAAATTTGATTATTTAAAGTGCCTAAAACGCAGTCGTGTCTCTGAGCCAATCCGGAGGCTGTGTGATATTGCCACGCCTATTTTCGCGGTTTCTCGCGAGTTTGTACATTAGCAGCCCAAAGTCGATCCAGAGAAGTTGTGCACCCTATGATGGAATATAGAAGTCCGAAAAAACCAGCGCCAAGTCGAAATGAAATCTTTCTCATCCTCTTTACCCGGCTCAGTGAAAAAACTGGGAATGAAATTTACTGGTGGGAGCTAGGGGACCACTCCGGCATTCGCCTTCACGCTAAGGAAACCACCAGAAACCTTTAGCAGAGTGGTTATCTGAAAAAGAAATGATAATTATATTTATTATATTTCTAATGATATTCTATGACACAGGATGATGCCCATCGGTCATCCGTTGCGCCACGTGCCATAGATGTGTAATTTTTAAAGTTAGAGGTATAATTTCGTTAAATAGCCCATTAATTTTGAATTTAGAAAGGTTATGGGATTTATATTTACTGGTGGAATCAAGGGGCCTACTCCGATATTTATCTTAGCGCTAAGGAAACCACCGAAACCTTAGCAGAGTAGGTTTGAAGTTAGTGAGAATGATCGAAATATGACCAATTTTATAGTATGATAAATTTCCCATTAATAATCATGTAGGAAGCTACTTACTTTATTTTATATCATTTTAATTTTATTATATTCTATGTTTTTGTTAGTATTAGCTAGTATTAGATCACATCATCTTTGTATTTTGTTTAGTTTGTATTTTAATATCTTAAAATTGTAATATGTACGTAATTTTTGTATAATTTTACTATTCGCTGGTTGAGTGGAAGAGAAGGCCTTATGACCTTAACTCTGCCAGCTAAGATAAATCATCATCATCATTATTATTATTGTTATTATTATTATTATTATTATTATTATTATTATTATTATTATTATTATTATTATTATTTCCTATTATAAAATAAATATTATTGTTTGTGGCGAGTGATACCTGAATAAAATGTTTAATATAATACAGAATTATTAAGTAAATCCATAAAGTAAATAAGCCCAATACGCGAATTGTTTCATTTCAGTCTGATGAGTAACTTCTTATGGCCAATTCGTTTCATACACAAGTCACAAAATTAAAACCATGTAAATTACACTGGTCAACATGATTTTTGTCTCATGAGTACCAATAGTTGTACTTAATGCAGTTTTTTATCGTGTTCTAAAATATGTATTCGAAATTTCTCCATCGCCCACAGTTTTTTATTTCAATTTCAATTAATGTATTTAAATAATTATTTCTTTAATAAACGTTTTTTCGTCCGTTTGTCCATTGAGCGATGAGCACTGGGAACACTTTCATCAGGAGATTTCAGCTATGGAAAAGAGATATCAAGACAAATGGAATCCTAATATGCTGGCCGATTATTGTTGGACCATCAAGACGGATGCTCCACAGGTGAAATAGCCTATAGCAGAAAATCTTCATTTCTTACTTTCTACGTGGAATTTTGGAAATGGTTTCACTAACATATTTAAACGTTTTTGGTTTTTTATTTTATTTTTCTGCTAGATTGTTTTTTTATTATTTATTTTATTATAAATGAATTAATTTACTTTATTGACTGCGAATGTTCAAATATTGTATAGTTACGAATGTAGATATTGTAAAAATGTTTGAAATTATAAAAACCTGTCTCTCGGAAACCTTGCGTGATGGAGAAAACCCGATATCATATTTGAATTCAGGAGAAAAAATACTATCAGAATCACATATTTTTCTTTCTGAGAAAAAAAAATATTTTTTTTGTTGCTCAGTGTTATTTGTCAAGGTATATTGCAATACTTCACTTATTTCAAGACAAATTGATTCTAAATCTATTAATTTCATTTTTATTTCAAAATAATATTATTAATTGCGTAACAAATATATTTATGTATAAATCATCCTATAATTTATTAGTTGAAACACATTGAAAAGCGTTATGTAAAAATTATAAACTTTACAACAAATGTTCCAAAAAATATATATATACAACTTCTGGATCTAAACATAGTAGATATCTAGGACCCAAATTATATCCATCCATAGTAATTCTGCCCGAAGGCAGCTTTACTAGGGAATTGTGTAGGTGTGGTAGCTTCCCGTTGCTTTCCACACCGGTGAAGGATGATGATGATAATGACAATGGTAAGGATGATAATGATAACGATGATGGCCATATGATTTCGGGGACCGTTTGGGCCTTAAAGTTTTCCTGACATTTGTCTTACAGGTGAGGAAAAACCCCGATAAAAACCTCACCCAGAAAAACTGCCCCGACCGGGATCGAACCCGGGCCCGCTGCGTGACAAGGCAGCACGCTACCTCGAGACCACAGCGGTGGACCCAAATTATATAATGAATTAATTAGATCCAATCCAGAACTAAGTAAACTAAACACAGCTATTTACTTAAGCTTTCACGGCCGGAGTTACTATGATGATCTTGTAGAAGATTTCCGGGCTGTTGGTCGTGGTTTTGAGGCTTGTAGTTCCCCGACGTTTCGTCAGAGACTATCTTGAGACAACCCTTGAGGATGCCGGACGCAGTCTCTGGCAAAACGTCGGGGAACCACAAGCCTCAAAACCACGACCAACAGCCCGGAAATATTCTACAAGATTATCATAAACATAGCTAGTTTTAAAAGGAATTAAATCATCATCATCATCATCATCACTCCAGGGATTAGGCAATTGCCCGTTCCGACTTTATAATGCATCAGCCCAACGTCTTCTAGGTCTTCCAACATCACGTCTTCCTCTTGCTTGATAATTTCTTGCTAACAATTGATATCTCTCTTTACTCATTCCATCCATGTGATCAATCCATTTCTGTCTGTAATTCGTGACTTTATCCAATAAAGGCTGTACTTTCAATTCTTCTCTTATATCCTCAATTGTCTTGTACATCCTTTTACTTGTCTTAGGAACCCCATCTCCGCCGTCTGTATTCTATCCTTCAGTCTTTTCACTGGAGACCAAGTTTCACATCCATACAATATTGTGGGAACCGCCATAACATTATACATTTTTATCTTGATTTCTTTTCTAATTTTATTTTTGAATGTTCTCTGTATTGTTCCACACACCGTCTGAAATTTATTTATTTTGGAGTCAATATAGCCTATCTTTCACCATAGCAATTAAATGAATTACTTTGAATTAATTAAATAATTAAGTGAATAAAATCAATCATTTGCATATTTTAAAATACTAAATATAAAGCATCTGTTTTTGCTTATATTATTATAAATCAATATAGTACTAATTATTTTCTTCTGTATTATTGATTTTAATCCATCACATTATATGGTTTATATTATTTTATATATATCATTCTCCATTGCATTAATTCTTTTGTTAGAATAAGTCTTATACCCAATACATATTTATTTTCTATTAGTAGGTGTCATAATTTGTGTAAAAATGAAACTGGCCCCTAACTTTAAATATATATATATATATATTTATTTATTTATTTATTTATTTGTATTATTCATGTAATTGAACTGCACCCGAGCACGAGCACTTGCTCATTCAGGTGTCAATACTGTGTATAACATTTATTTGTATATACAATTTATTCTTATTCTTAAAAAAAAAATTCATTGCCAAATATAATATTCCACGTTTTCCTTATACAGGACTTCGTCTCTCGTGGAATATATATAAATAGATTGCGCACAAATGTGCAAAGGTGATAGATAACACAGCTAACAATCACTAACACTTTAACTTTGTCTTGCGTAATCACAAATTGTTTTTGTTCTTTGTGTACACGTTTCGATGTGATATCTTTCGCATTTTTGTTCACACACTTCGCATATGCATGACGTCTTCGTGTCATGGAATGTTTTATCCCTACACATTAGGTGGTGGAATCCATGCACGCTTAGTCTTGTGATGACGTGTCTTATCTGGAAATTTGCTTCTGTCCAGTTCCTACCATTGCTCCGGTGCTGAAGAATTCCGGCCATACTTCCTCTCTTTTCCTGCGTAGTAGTCTTGTAGCGCATGTTCATAGGGTCTGTGTTTGGTAGTAGGCATGCTGTTTTCAAGTCCTCGATTAGGAAAGTCTCCCTTGCCAGTATGTACACTAGACGGCTTCTTGTCGTTTTTGATACTCCTATTGCTATTTTAATGTATGTAGCTTTCACTTTTTCCAGTGTGTTCAGATTAGCTTCTGTGAGATGTGACCATATGATTTCCATCCCGTAAGTTATTATTGGGAGGAACTTTGTATTGAATAGTTTCATCGCTGATTCCAGGCTTAGAGCTTGTATATTGCGTATATCATTTATTGCCATTATTGCTTGCGTTGATCTTTCTGCTAAGTGTTTTGTGAAGCTTCTTCCACTGGGTTGTAAAGCAATGCCTAGATATTTAAACTCCTTTACTATTTTGATGTTATCTTTGTCCAGTTTTATTTCTGTTGTGGCAGGGATCTTTCCTCCGTTTTTGAACACCATCATTTCTGTTTTTTCTCTCTCGTGGAATATAAACAGCATGATACACAAATTATGAGCTTTTCGTGAAGATGGAAATTTATTGTTCACGATGTTCCATGTATCTTAATATCCGTGATCAATCTTTCCGTTAAACAAAGAACTCAATTGTGAAAAAAAATTGATAAGTTTATTTCGTTCGATAAAAAAATTAACTGAACATAAAAACTTCAGGTTTCGTATTTGATATATACGTTATTGGACATGTGTTATTATTATTATTATTTTTTATGAATGAAATAGTACAAGTTTGAATTAGAGTATGCTGTATTCTCGCAATGAAATATCGTGATGATGGGAATTATTCCCTTCAGCCCCCGCGTAGCACCTGCGTGTGCGTGTTTTGACCCTCCCCTCTTCCCACGCAGAATACATAATGTTTCTCCATGGCCCATTGGGAAAATAACACTACATAGGCAGTCCACAGGGTACAAATTCCCCATTACACCTACTTTCCTCTATGTTGCTGTTGTACTAGAGTAAATAAACTTGTTTTAACAATAAATTTGTCGCCACACAGCATTTTTTGTCACATAACAATAAGTAACTCACAGGCACTATCGAACCCTTAGGTTCATGGCCGCGCGGACATAAGCTCTCCATACATCCATATCCTAAGCTAATGTTTTCCAATCATCCCCTGAATAATCTACTTCCCTCAAATAATAGTTAATGTTTATTCTCCCACCTCATTCTTGGTCTACCAACTGGGCGTCTTCCCTCTGGTTTTCCTACAAGAAGCTTCCATGCATGTCTTTCATTCCCATTCTTACTACATGTCCTGCCCATCGCAGTCTACGAGAATTAACTGTTCTTATTGTATCTGGCTTCCTATAAAGTCCATGTAGTTCACTGTTATGTTGTCTTCTCCATTCACCTGTCTCTTCATCTCCCTTTGGTCCAAAAATGTTCCTAAGAACTTTATTCTGAAATAATTGTAATCTTCTTTCCTCCCTTAAAGTAAGAGTTAATGTTTCGCATCCATATAATATAACTGGTAGAATAATAGTTTTATATATTTTCAGTTTAACGTTTTTTGAAAGGAGTTGGGATTTCAAGGGTCTCTATAATATATAAAGATAGCCGAATTTAATAATTAAGAGATAAATGAAAGTCATATAAAAACTATTAGGAAACTATGAAAATCCAATCTAAGGCTTTAGGCCTATTTAAGCAATGGCATTGAAATAATTATAGCTTGGAAGCGAACAAAATGCAGTCGCGCTGCGCATACACTAGAATTCTATTACGTAATGCTTCCCATCCAGTAAATTTGAGATAGGAATTCCCGTGATCGCATGATTTAGAAATAATATCGATGGACGTTCAATTACATGAGCATTGTTGTCAATTGTTATTACCAGAGAGCGTGGTTTCAGTAAGTAAACAGAAGCGTCATATTACCTGCCACACGGAGTATGTACTGCGCAGGACTCGTTCCTCTACAACGGAGTGTTTCTTAGCGACTGTTTCATTTATTCGCTGCATACAGAGTAGTAAAAAACTGTGCACTTCGGAAGTACATTATTATACATTGCAATAACTATAAGCATGATGTATGAGAAAATATTATGTACATTAAACCCTTATTCAAAATGAGTAGTTTTAATGCACACTACAAATAACTAAACATACGATTGTTTGCTTTCTTCTATAATTCCTTATACTGGTGTAATTGTTTTTGTAGCAGGATGTAATGCCTTCCACTGAACATCATTTGTTTATACTGAACACTGTACGGTCACAGGTGCGTCCTCCCTCCTTATAGTCCGTGCATTCTTAACTTCATTGTTTACTTACTAGAACCCCGCTCCTTGGTTATTACGTAGCATTGTCTTGGTAGTGGTACCGGTTCCAGTTTAAGCGATACGGGTATTAACGCTGATTGGTTGAGAAACTGTTCCGGGTAGTGAGAAATATACAGCAAGCCTAGCATATATTAACACTGCATTTTATTCGCTGCCAAGGTATAGATTTTTTTCGTAAATGTGTGTAGGATCACGAAGCTGATAACTACGTGAAATTACATACAATTATTTAATTTTGTTACAGATCTCAGTCTGCGCAGAGTTCCAAATGGGTTTTCAATTCATCACTTAAAGGTAAAGTTAGATCATTTATTTATAGTGGTTATTTCATTATATGTGTTTAAAAATGCATTTTTAAAAGTCAATGGTCTTATGAGAGTAGTTCTTTGTGCTTTCATAATCAATTAAGAGTATATATTATAAGTGCATGAAGCTTAACTCATAGAACTACCAGCTATTAAAGAAATGAAACAAATTATAACAAAAAATATCTAAATTATTAATAGGCCTATATAACACAATTGTGAAGAGTATTTTATTCTATGGTGCGGAAACAAGGACGTTGAAGCAAAACACAGAAATGCATTATTAGTCACAGAAATGGACTTTTTAAGAAGATCGGCAAGAATACCAAAATTAGACAAAATAAAAAAATAATAGGCCTACAATAACAGAAATTATGAATGTAGAAAAGGATATTGTACAAGAGATTGAAGAAATCCAACTAAGATGGTATGGACATATGAGAAGAAGGGACAAAAGAAAAACAACAAAGGAGTGTTTATTTGGATACCTCCTGAAAAGGGGAAACGTGGTAGACCAAAGCCAACGTGGATAAAGGGAATTCAAGACAACATGAAGAAGAGAAATGTGACAGAAGCAGACACACAAGAGTGGGAAGTGTGGAAGAAAAAAGTTGTACGGGGTGAATCATAAATATGCCTATACGTTTGATCGCGTCATGTGATGAAAATATTACCATTACAAGAAATATGAAATTACAGTTGGAAAAGCAATTATTCAAATTACAAAAATGGAATAAAACAAAACTTTGTAGAACTTACGTCATTAGTCAAAATGGTGTTGAATATGCAACAGCAAATTACAAATGCTGCAATGGGCAATAACGTATGCTCGCAAGATGGGCAAGACGTGAGTTTAACGTAAAATTGCAGCCGTCGACTGTGGGGAAGTGAAGAAAACGACTGCTGGAAACGGGAAGGATGCAGAAAATCAAACCTCTTGGAAGGCCTCGCATTAGCAGGGATGCAGAAACAACAAAGAGAATTGTGGAGGCGTTCGACGCTAGCCCACAAAAATCAACCCGCCAAGTTGCACGTGAGCAGTGATTTGATTTGTCTTGTTCTATTGTTGTAATCTGAAGGATTCCCTTTCCAATGATAACATCATATTTCCTTTAATAATAATATTTTCGTCACAAAATGCGATCAAACGTTTAAGCCATATTTCTGAATCACTCTGTATATTTTGGTTGAGGATACCTGTGTAAATAACAGAAACAATCCTGAAAAAAATACTAAATATTTATCTTACTTAAAAAGCTTCAATCTGCTTTTTATTAGTTATTGATTTTTTCTCATATTTAATTGTGTTTTTTCTATTATCTTTATTTTCCTTCTTAAGACGGAATATCGGTATTTGGTATAAAACATGGTGAACATGTTTGAACGAATGAAATATTGCCTTCTAAGTGATGACCCATCTCCATTCCCTCAAACCCACAGAAAAACGTTCGTTACCTCCGCGGGGGTGCTTTTCGAATGGGGAAACTCGTGCAATGGTTGTTATTTGTCACAGACAAAAAGAAAAGCGTGTGTGTGAATGAGGGGTTGGGGGAAAGTAGAAGTAAAAGACTACGAAAAATCAATGTGTACAGTGTACTCTACTCGGAAGGGTCACAGGTGTTGTGCGTACCTTTATATTGAATAAAAAGAGCTACGGTTACGTGCCAGTAATAATGCCGGGCCTCGGGCTCTTGTCTGCGTTCGAAATAGCTCAACGATTCTCAGGCGCCGATAATGAGATATTAGCGACCGAACCTTTCACGCTATTGCTCGGCTATTTGAAGTATTGGAAGAAATTGCTTTAACCACTTTTGATGTTGTTAGAGATGACAGCACCAATGCAATGAAATTATAATCTCAATAAAAATGAATTAATAGAATGTTTAAAAATACAAGAAATGAAACAAATCTAAAATTTTATAAAGCAGTGGTAGCTCCCTTACGGTTGTATGGTAGTGAATTTTGGGTTTTAACTAAAAGAGAAGAAACTAAGGTAATGGCATTCCAAGGGAAAAATCAAATCAGATCGAAAATAGTAATAGGAAACAAAATCATAGAACAGGTGAACCATCTCAATTATCTAGGATGTGACATTTCATTTAATTATGATAATGATATAAATAATAAAATAGCAAAATTCCAGGGGAATATGTGGTACGATAAAACGATCACTAAATAACAAAACAACAAGAGAGACCCAATTGAAATTGTATAAAATGTTGGCAGTACCGGTACTGCTCTATGGTTCAGAAGCCTGGATACATAAAAAACAAGATCTAAGTAGGATAACGGCGGCAGAAATGAAATTTTTGAGATCTGTTAAAGGGTGCACTAAGGAAGACAGAATCAAGAACACAGAAATAGGACAGGAACTTGAAATATTTGCAATAATTGATAAAATAGATACATATAGACAAAAATGGAAACAACACATAGATAGAATGAATGAAGATAGATATCCAAAACAAATAAAATACAAACCTAAAGGCACCCGAGATGTCGGCAGACCTAGAAAGAGATGGGCTGAAGTCGGAACGGGTCAACAGACCTAATCCATGAATGCAGATGATGATGATGATGATGATGATGATGATGATGATGATGATGATGATGAACTAAAAGAGAAGATCATAGAAACAGCTGAAATGCGATTTCTGAGAAGTGTGGCTGGCTGCGAACTTCTAGATAAAAGAAGAAGTGAAGATATTAGAAATGAGCCTAAATATTTTTAAACTTTTAGATAAAATAAAATAATCTAGAAGAACTGGAAAGAACATGTTCAAAGGAACATGTTCAAAGAATGAAAGTTGAACGCATACGAAATATTATACTTAACTACAAACCAAAAGGAGACAGGAATGTTGGTAGACCGAAAAAGAGAGGATTCAACTTTTTGAATGAGAGTCTATCAGACCACAATAAGCCACGTGGGCTTAATCCCTTATTGATAGCTCATAATGATGATGATTATGAAATGGAAATGGTTACTTACTTACTCACTGGCACTATCGAACCCGTAGGTTCATGGCCGCGCGGACATAAGCTCTACATACATCCCTATCCTCAGCTAATGCTTTCCAATCATTCCCTGTATAATCTACTTCCCTCAAATCATAGTTAATGTTGTTCTCCCACCTCATTCTGGTCTACCAACTGGGCGTTTTCCTTCTGGCTTTCCTACAAGAAGTTTCCAGGCACGTCTTTCATTCCCATACGTGCAACATGTCGTGCCCATCGCAGTCTACGAGACTTAAATGTTCTTATTATATCTGGCTTCCTATAAAGACCATGTAGTTCATTGTTATGTAGTCTTCTCCATTCACCTGTCTGTTCATCTCTCTTTGGTCCAAAAATTTTCCTAAGTAGAAATGAAATGGTTGCCTATGATTATTGCATTGAACAGAAGAATTTGAAATTTTACGTTGTTCAGCATTGAATTTCTTCTCCTTCTTCGGCTTTCCCCCACTTATAGGTTTGCCGTCTTCAGTTTCCATTTATCTCTATCATTCCAATCTCCCTCTTCCAAATTCCTATATTCAATTATGGTTCTGACGTAGGTTTTCCATTTCCATCTTGGTCTGCACGTTTATTTCTTCCAGGGGGTGACCATTGGTATATATTTTTTGGCCATTGAGTTTACGATGATAAAATTATTTGAGCAATCTGTGGTAATATAGGTTACCAATTTGTGCCAATCTATCTGTTGTCTGTCTATAGCTGTTTGAGATAAGTGAGCTGTCTTCCGGAATTTAGTTAACCAAGTTAATTTAGTTACGCTTATTTCCCTACGTATACCGCTGTGGTCTCGGGGAAGCGTGTTGACTTGTCACGCAGCGGGCCCGGGTTCGATTCCTGGTTGGCACAAGTTCATGGGTGAAGTTTTCTCGGGGTTTTCCTCACCTGTAACACAAATGCCAGGAAGCTTAGGGTCCAACGGTCCCGAAAATCATCCGTCTATCAACTTTATCATCATCATAATCATCATCCTTCACTGGTGTCGAAAACAACGGGAAGCTACCACGCCTATAATTCCCTAGTAAAGCTGCAAGCATAGCATGAAACTGCTTACTACATATATATAAATAATAATAATAATAATCATAATAATAATACTTTATTGTAGCTGGCAGAGTTAAGGCCATAAGGCTTTCTCTTCCACTCAACCAGCGAATAGTATTATACTCGTAATCATACAAAAATTACATACATATTACAATTTTGAGATATTATTAAAATACAGACTAAACAAAATACAATGATGATGTGATCTAATACTAGCTAATACTAACAAAAACATAGAATATAATAAAATTAAACTTATATAAAATAAAGTAAGTAGCTTCCTAGATGACTATTAATGGAATGCTCTATATAGTTGTTATGCAGTTAATGTTTTCATTGTGTGGAACTTAAGATATCGGTTAATTTGGATTTAAATAATG
>JASPKZ010005564.1:0-42783 GCA_030220185.1 Diploptera punctata | reverse complement strand
CTAGAAGTCCCGGCCACGCGTTGCTGTGGCTAAGGTATACGTTAAAAATTTAATTAAATTGCTGTCTTTCAGCCAGATTACTTAAAACTAATACTTACACACGAAATTAATAATATTGAAAATAAAATAAACACTGTACACACTTAAATTATGAAATAATCAATATTTGTAATTCAGTTGAAATTCGCGGTTGCAACAAAAAACACAGCCATCTGTATCTCTCTTTGTTAAATAATAAACCAATCACCTTACCAAATTACCTTACACCGCCATCTGTTAGAATCGTATGGAACTCACAGATAATTACACCGCCATCTGTAGAATCGTATGGAACTCAAGATAATTATAACTCTTTGTTAAATAATAAACAAGTAATTTTCAATAAAAAATAATGCGACTATAAATTTAGTTATAAACTACCCTAAGTCTCAAGTTGGATCAAACTGCACACAGTGTGCAAAATTTTATTAAAATCGATTCAGTAGTTTAGGATTCCATCGCGGACAAACAACGTGACACGAAATGTTTATATATTAAAATAGGGTGTAAAAATATTCCGTATACAAACTTGGAGAGTTGTAGAGGAGGTTAAACAAAACTCTTTTGTTATGTGAATAACATTTGACAGGTTCTCCGTTTCCCTGCCACGGACCCTTGAACGATTTGACGCCGAATGATTTGACTGTATTCAACCTACCGCGTGATGAATGTTTTGCAGATGTTTATGAAAATGTCGTCCGTTTACATTAATGTACAGCTGGCATCCGCGTGTAAATGATTGTCTCACATGTTCAAACAACCAGGCGTCTCACAAAAAATTGCGGCAGCTTCAGCCACACGGACAACCAGCTCTTCTGGAGTGTCTATCGATGCCTCATACACCAAATGCTTCATCTTCCCCCACAAAAATAAATCCATAGGAATGAGATCGGGAGAACATGGTGGCCACTTTACTGATCCACTCCTATCAATCCAACGATTGGGAAAACATTGTTTAGGTATTGTCTGACATCAAAATCAAAGTGTGGTGGGGCCCCGTCATGGTTGAACCATAATCGTCGTATGACTGTTAGTGGGACATTCTCCAACAATTCCGGTAGTACGTCACGAAGAAACATAAGGTAATTTCCTCCACCGAGTCGGTTAGGCAGAAGATACGACCTTATACTTCCAATGTCAACGTGTTGCATACGAAGCAGTCAAAACAACACTGAAATGTCACCGTGTTGCATACGAAGCAGTTAAAACTACAGTGAACGGTGATCTAAGTGATGTCCAGCATTAATGGGTCCCATTAAGAACCCCTGATGGAGAAACGGAGAACCTCTCATTTTTATTTCACATAACAAAATAGTTTTGTTTTGCCTCATCTTCAAACCCTCAAAGTTTGTCTACACAATTTTTTCACCCTATATAGGCCTATATATATATATATATATATATCCACCGCTGTGGACTCGAGGTAGCGAGCTACCTTGTCACGCAGCGGGCCCGGGTTTGATCCCCGGTCGGGGCAGTTTTTCTGGGTGAGGTTTTTATCGGGATTTTTCCTCACCTGTAAGACAAATGTCAGGAAAACTTTAGGGTCCCCGAAATCATATGGCCATCATCATCATCATCATCATCCTTATCATTATCATCATCATTATTATCCTTCACGGTGTGGAAAGCAACGGGAAGCTACCACACCTACAATTCCCTAGTAAAGCTGCAAGCGTAGCATGAAAATGCTATGATTGCAGTGATCTGTCTTCGGGCAGAATTACTATGATGGATGCATGTATATATATATTATATATATATATATATAGGAGAGAGAGAGAGAGAGAGAGAGATAGATAGAGAGAAAGATAGAGAGAGAGAGAGAGAGAGATATTCTATGGCACGTATCAGTGTACATAATTTCAAATAAAACACCAAAAACAGCGAAAATTAATGTAGTAGTATATGAATAATTATACTTCAGCAATGTGTGTGTTATATATATATATATATATATATATTAACTTTAGGAAACAAAATTTCTGATTATAAGTTGTCAAAATGGATGCAACATGTTCATCGAATGGAAGATCACAGGATACCCAACAAATGTTAAGATATCAACCTGCAGGAAGAAGAAGACCAGGACGTCCACTCAAAAGACTTCTGGATGGTGTTTCTCTTGAGGTGGAAACAGGTCAACAAATGACCCAAATTCGTGAATGTAGGATATGAAGATGATTATACACACACACACACACACACCATATATATATATATATGATAAGAAAAATAATGCTTGAGTCGGGATTTGAACTCGAGTCTCTAAAGTCTGTACCTTTAGCGCTCTAACCAACTGAGCTACCCAAGAATTCCAAGACAAGCATACAATTTTCTTATACATGTAGTATTCTCAATTCACACAAGAGGTAGCGGAATTTCTTCAACTCCCATGTAGCGGCTAACATAACAGTTAACCAAATTTTTAAAGAGACTATTTACTTTATAGCAGTAAAGCTTGTATATATAGATATTATAAATATATTTTTGACATTTGGCAATGAAGGCAAATATGATATGAAAAGAAAAAAGAATGCTTGAGTCGGGATTTGAACTCGAGTCCCTAACCAACTGAGCTACCCAAGAATTCCAAGACAAGCATGAATTGAGAATACTACATGTATAAGAAAATTGTATGCTGGTCTTGGAATTCTTGGGTAGCTCAGTTGGTTAGAGCGCTAAAGGTACAGACTTTAGAGACTCGAGTTCAAATCCCGACTCAAGCATTATTTTTTCTTTTCATATCATATTTGCCTTCATTGCCAAATGTCAAAAATATATTTATAATATCTATATATATAAGCGTTACTGCTATAAAGTAAATATTCTCTTTAAAAATTTGCTTAACTGTTATGTTAGCCGCTAGATACCTCTTGTGTGAATTGAGAATACTACATGTATAAGAAAATTGTATGCTTGTCTTGGAATTCTTGGGTAGCTCAGTTGGTTAGAGCGCTAAAGGTACAGACTCTAGAGACTCGAGTTCAAATCCAGACTCAAGCATTAATTTTTCTTTTCATATCATATATATATATATATATATATATATATATATATATATATATATGTGTGTGTGTGTGTGTGTGTGTGTGTGTGTGTGTGTGTGTGCGTGCGTTTTCCAAAATAAATTAATAAAATAACTGTAAATTTAATGAGAAATTAATATAAAAAACCTAAAATACACCAAATTGTTGTTAGAACATGTCTTAACTCTGCTAAAAGAGAAGAGCCAATTATGAAAAACATGCTAACAAAAAAATGAAGATCGCTGAGTACCTTACTAAAGTAAGGTAAACATTAGTAAAATTCATGATACAAGTCCGTTGAGGTATTAGTCACACACAATTAAAGTATAAAATTATAAAAATAATTACCTAAAAGTTGAGGAGACGGACCTTTTATGTAACTATTTTAAAATTTTTTACTTTAATTGTGCAATGTAAGGTAACCTTCATTATATAAAACATATCTAACCTAACCTGAATAAATATGGGTTGACTACCAGGAGAAACGTGAATGAACATGTTGGCAACCATGTCGTGAGCACGAATGCTATAAATATTTACATGGTTAGTAATAAATAATACAGATTGACTGATATCTGGCATAGAACAGCGAATATAATAATAAGAAGTTGATTATTAACTGATAATAAGAAGTTGATTATTAAGTGGCGTTTGTTTTGTTTCAGGAAGCGAGCAGGAGGAAGAGTGTAGTGGGAGCGGCGAAGTGATGAGTGTTTGACCGTCTGTCACTCGCGGGTTGACTCGTCTCAACCTATATAACGCGGTAGTGTAGCGGTTACACATGTCCGGCCAACAGCCACCACCGCAGCCCCCGAACAGAGGGGGCTGGGGTCGAATGCCACCTTCGCCCTCACCGGTCCCGTTCCGCCCAACTTCACCCTATGGGCCATCCCCCATGGGCCATCCCGCCTCCGATCATGTCGGCAAGGCGACTCAGTCTCCGATGCCAATGCCTCCCATGTCGCCCATGTTTGGGTGTCCCCTCCCCTGCCAGACTGCCTCCTCGTATGGGCGCCCCAGGAGCCCCGTACATTCCTTGTCCTCGGCCTCGGTGGCCGTCCCCTTTGCCACCTGGCATGCCGCTCCCACCGGGACCGCGTCCATATCGTCTGACACCTGTGCAGGTAAGTTCCAATATATTCTTTATTTACATTATAACGAGAGAAAATTGTGCTTTACGGGTGAGATTATAATTTCCAAACCAATTCATACAATGATGATCTTGATGAAGATTTTCGGGCTGTAGGCC
This sequence comes from Diploptera punctata, assembly GCA_030220185.1. Lineage (NCBI taxonomy): Eukaryota > Metazoa > Arthropoda > Insecta > Blattodea > Blaberidae > Diploptera > Diploptera punctata. Next base: position 38,466 of record JASPKZ010005564.1, on the reverse strand, counting down.
GTGGTCGTGAGGCTTGTAGTTCCCCGACGTTTCGCCCAGAGACTGCGTCTGGCATCCTCAAGAGTCTCTGGCGAAGCGTCGGGGAACCCTTGAGGATGCCAGACGCAGTCTCTGGCGAAACGTCGGGAAACTATAAGCCTCACGACCACGGCCTACAGCCCGAAAATCTTCGTCGAGATCATCATAGCAACTCCGGCCGTGAAAGTCTACGTGAAATTCATACATTTTTTTTTCTTTTTGATGAACATTAAAAATGGGTCAAGTAGTGTTAATGAAAAAACAAAGCTTCCTCGCGCTTTTCATAGGTGACTTTTTTTTCTCTCAGTAACTTGCATATGATAGAAAGACAACAGCAGTTATTGTCCTTATATTATTTATATAGCGTCAAGGTTAGAGAAACCGACACCCGTTTCATAGCTATCCCAAATTATTTAAAACAATCTTCTGCTGAGGATGGGACTGATTCCGAAAGGCCTACAGTGTTTTAAAAGTTTTATCAATTGAAGACACTGAACTTATAAGGTACGGTACGGTACATAATTTTATATTATAATTTGGTATATTTGTTGTATTTTGTTATAAATGGGGTCTTCTTCTTCTGAGGTATTTATATGTTAGGTTAGTGGTTAGTATGTCTTCAATAATTTATTATATTTAATAGAATTATATCTATAGGTAGCGTTACTTTAATTAATTCTTAATGGGTTTCATGGGATTCTTTTGGAATCTCAACTAAATTAAGAATTATCTGATTTAATGGAACTTACTGGAGTTATTATTATTGATGGGTATTCTGGACTTATCATGACAAGATTAATTATTCTGGATCACATAAATTGAGGTTAGGAATTCGCCGTGATTTACTATAAAATAAATTAATTCTAATAGCGGTCAAGGCTTACTGGTTTTCCTTACCATTACCTAATATTTATCTTAAGTTGGTAGCTCTGAGTGGCATGTAATTAACGGTTATGTATGTGGTTTTAACATTTTATTAAATATAACAATTAAATAAATATGGTTACATATTAAACTACATATGGGTTTATAGAATCTTCCTTGCAGACTAAAAATTATCTGTTCTCAGTTACATACTTTAATGACTATTTAACTCATGCCCCAAATGGGAGTCAATGACCAATCACGTTTCAATGATTTCTGTATTACAACCAATCAGAGACGTGTTTCACGAAATAATTATCAACGTTAGGATTATCATATATTAAGCAAAGCTCCTCCTTTTTAATATTCTGAACAGGTCTGACCGTTATTTTGCAGTGACTGAGCCTATAACAAATACGGCTACCAGATTGTTATAATATAGTGCTTACATGTCAACATTTGTAGCAATTGATTATACCACCAAAAAAAGAAACCACTGTTTGCACTTTCTTAAATGTATACGACATCAAAAATGAATTAATATACAGATTGATGTGTTTCATTTTTTCTCCACTAGAGAGCATTCTTACAATATTGCGTTCCTTTGGCAATAAATAGTATGATCTGGTTGCAGTGATAAACAAAAAAGCAGTAGAAGCGTAGGCTACCTATCGTTTCTCATTAGTTTTCAAACATCACCGTTTACTTTAAATATAAAAATATTTTTAAATAACTGTAGTTAAATAATGATTTGTGAGTAAACAGCTTTATTTTATTCGTTAAATAGTCCTAACAAATGCCACTCTTGATTTCCAAATTCTCTAGATAAATTCACTCCTCACTTCGTGAGTCGTGAATTTATCGATAATTTGGAAATCACTCGTGGCATTACTTATGAAAATGAAAGCATTTACAAATCTGTATTTACCCATTCGAATTTTTTATGCATGTATAAAAATGACATTTAACACTGAGAGAGAGAGAGAGAGAGAGAGAGAGAGAGAGAGAGAGAAGAGAGAGAGAGAGAGATAGATAGAGAGAGAGGGGGGGAGGGAAATAGATGGGGTGAGGGAGGGAGAGAGGAGAAAGAGAGTCTATCCATTTTCTAACAAGTAACTAGATATACCGTAGTTTGAATTTAATATTGGGCCCAATTTGGAAATGATTTATGAAGTTCATTTTGACAATGCTAAGTAAAAATTATTTCTCTGATATATATATATATATATATATATATTATATATATTATTTGAATGTAAAATAGGCAGTAATTCTATTTTTTTCAGTAATATTAACTGAACTTAGCATTTTAATATGAAATTTACGTGTTGAATCAATTAGGACTCTATTATAATCTCAAAATCTCAACTTCAAAAACTAAAATTATGGCTTTTCAGGGCAAAGTGCCAGTCAGAGCAAAAATAATGATCAATAATGAAATAAGAGAACAGATAGCATACTTTAACTATCTTAGTTCAGATATAACATATAGCTATGATTGGGATATACATAATAAATTAAACCGATATCAAATGATGTGTGGCAGCATAAGAAGAAACCTCCGAAAGACTCGAGAGAAACTCAGCTCAGGTTTTATAAAATTATGGCTGTTCCTGTTATTTTATATTGATCTGAATCTTGGGTGTTTACAAAACAGATATCTCACACATTCAAGTCACTGAAATGAAATTTTAAGATCTGTAAAAGGATGTACACGCATGGATAGATTACACAGTGAATCTATAAGAAATGAACTGGAAATATTTAAATAGTTGATAAACTAGAAGAGCACAAATACCAATGGAAAGCACATTTAGATAGAATGGACAATACAAGATTACCCAAAAAGATCAACACCTACAAACACATGGGAAAATATCTTTGGGACGGCCAAGGAAACGATGGACTTGGGACCGGAACAGGTCACATTGACCTATTCCTGGAAAGGAAGAAGAAGAAGAACATGAAATGTATTATTCATTATTACTATAACTTAGAAAAATGCAGTTATTCTTTTATAATACACCGTATCCGCAGAAACATTCCGTGATTACAACCTTGTATAGCGTCGCAGTCAGTTGATGGATTTATAAAAAAAAACTGGTATCATTAGAAAGAGAAACTCAAAGAATATATATGAATTGATATGTTGACAAAAACAACAGATGGCAACACAGATGGTAAACACGCTGTTTATCTCTTTTTCGCTTCTCATAAGGCGTTGTTGGAGTCAAAGAAGTTGTGTTAAATGGTATGGATGTTTAATTTTAAAGTGCGAAACATTTAGGGGATTATTGCGAATCCACAGGAATATAGTTGGTGTGCATTGGAAAATCACAGTACAAGGAATGTAATTAGGGAGCACCGTGCGTTCAGTCGGAATTTTCATCTTGAGGCACCTACAGACAAAACGATTCTGAATTGGTATCGAGATTTTGTAGAGCGTGGATGCATTTGTGATGAAAGGAAACGTCATTCACCTGTGAGTGTAGAATAAGCGCGGGAGGCTTTTGTACGCAGTCTTCGAAACACTGTGCGTACAGCTAGCCAACAGTTAAACATTTCTAAATCCACCATTTCCAAGGTTCTACGTTATCGTCTGCGATTTCACCCCTACACACTGCAATTAGTGTACAAGTTGAAACCTAATGATGACCATTCAAAACTACGTTGTTTCCTGTGAAAAGTTGTTGACGCTTGAGGCGTATGATGAAGACTTTTCATCTAAATTCATTTTTAATGACGAGGCAACGTTCCACGTCAATGGAAAAGTAAACGAGCACAAGGCTAAGATTTGGGGTAGCGAGAGTCCACATTCCATTTTGGAGGTTGAACGTGACTCCCATAAACTAAATGTGTTTTGTGCCGTTTCGAAACGGAAAGTAGGCCTATATAACACGTTTTTCTTTAGGAGAACACTCACCAGTAAGAGTTATGTTGATATGCTTACTGGCTGGCTGTTTTCATAATTGAATGAAGAAAAAGGACAGCGAATTTCTTTTCCAACAAAATGGAACACCTCTTCACTGACATCTTGATGTACGCGATGTTTTAAATCAACGACATGCAGGAAGATGGATTTGGTACGCTCGGAATCAAGATAATGTATTTTCTAGCTGGCCTCCGAGGTCTCCTGACTTAACCATCTGTGGATTTTTTATGGGGTCACATAAAGAACCTTGTTTATATACCTCCATTACTTCAAAATCTTGCAAGAGCTCCGACTTCGTATCACTGCCGCTATCGAAACCATCCCCATAGATATGCTGGAGCGTGTGTTGTTATGAGTGGGAATAGAGCCTTGTTGTCTGCAGCGTGATTACACATCGAGCATTTGAAGTAGGTACCAAAACTTAAATTTTCATTTCTAATGACACCATTTTCGTACAAATCCAACAATTGACGGGCATGGTTTATAATATGCACTTCACTCACCTAGTTTATGCTGACATTCCCTCATGATTGCAAGACCCAAGACAACTCTCTAATCATTTGGCACCTGATTTTTTTAAGTTATTTTCCATAAAAATTGTTGTCTAACTCAATAACTCTCTACAATTTCCTGGAAATGTTTCATATATGTGTTATTCAAAAACTTTAGTTTCTCAGAATTACCATGATTTTCTAGCAACTGGAATATCTAACACCCAATCAGTTCTTAGAAACATCAAGCTCTTATAACAATTGGAAATATTATCTTCTTACTGTTGTGGCTTTCAAAAATATGTTTTCTGCACGATTCTGCGTTCTGTCGTACTTACAGGAATGGTGGCCTTGATTGAAAGTTCAATTTCCTAAATTTGGGGGTTGCCAATCTATAAATAACTAAATAACTATACTGTAATATTACAAATTAACTACATAGGATGGGAAGTAAAACCACTGCCCTCTATGTATACAATGTATATGCAAAAATGTATCCAGAAGATAGTATTAATAAACATTATATAAAACAAATCACTACCTTTTAAATGAATTGAACTTTATTTGAAACAATATTGAAAATTGATTTAACAAAATACGGTAGTTCTACAGGTACCGCATCACAAGTACCTGAATAATTTTTAGTCCTTCTGACCACAAACTCGTTGGAGACTTTAATGTTTCACTCCTGAGCATGAAATAAGCAACCATACTTTTTTCATTTACAGAACAATTCTTCTCCTCCAGCCACTTTCTGAATGAAATGTATGTTTTTTCGTATCTTGATTTAGATTTCTCTGACACTAAAGAAGCACACCAACTTCCCATGCTTCTTCAATTTCAATTTCGTCATTTTGATTATCATCATTAGGGAACGGATTTTTATGTAAATAAATATTTTTCTTGCTTGGAGATAGACATCTCAAATTGAGTAACTTCTAGATTAAACTTTCGGAACAGATATACCAAATTTTATTTAACATAAAAACACATATTTTCGATTTATTTTTATGTAAAAAAATTAAAAATTCTGTCGAAAATACATATTTTGTTAATTTTTCGACAATTTTCCCACAGTTTATTGTTTTTTCCTCCAGAAATAGGCATATACCGTAACATTAAAACTTTGTTATTTTCTCTTTGTTATAATTTTAAATTTTAATAGAAATAATATATATTTTATCATATTCATGAAAACACAATGTGCATGGATTCTGTTCGTAAAGTATTGCATCATGACATGACTGTACGTGCTGACTTCTAGTCTCACAGTCAGCGGCGAATCCCTCACTTATGATGATGACTGATGTAATTTACTCAACTTAAATATTTGAAGTCAGTGCTGGATTAGCCTTGACTTGGTTAAAACAGTTTATAAGTACCGGTGCATAAGTGAAATTATACGTGTTATAATGCCAAAAGTAATGAAAAGTTTCAATTCACATTTGCAGAATACGTTGCTGAATTTAGTGGAATATTTACAAGCAATGGTAAAATTCTATTCTGTAAAAAATGTGGGAAATCTGTAAGTGCGGAACAGCGATCTCAAGTCTTGCAGCATTTAGCTGGTAGTAAACATCAAATGGCCGCTTCACGTGCAACCTCCAGACAAGTTCTTTTAGGTGAAGTAGCTTCCTCTACACAGACCCCAGTTTCAAAAAGTTCCGAATGTTATGCAGATTTATGTAAAACTTTTCTTTCATGTGATATTTCTGTATATAAGTTGAGAAGTCCAGTGCTTAAAACATTTATTACAAAATACACTAATTTTGAAACACCAGAAGAATCGACATTCAGAAAATTTTATGTATCTGCGTGTTATGAAGAAATGCTAGGAAAGATCAGAAGAGAATGTGAAAATAAAATTAAAAATATGGGTAAGCATGGACGAATCACAGGACTCTAGTGGTAGGAAAGTGGGAAATGTGCTAGGTGTGCTATAAAACAATTAAATGGTTTTCAAGCGGCGTTTTCTAATAGCATGCAGAGAGATATCATATAATAATGGGTTATTATGTCCAAACGGGGTGAAATTTGATAATGGTTTACTCTTAGTTACGGATACTGCCCCGTTTATGAAAAATGCAGCAGAAATCCTTTCTGTAATATTCCGTAACACGATACGTGTAACTTGAAGAGTACATGGTTTACACAGAGCATGTGAGCAGGTATGTACATTGTAGCTGAAGTGGACAAATTAATTTCAGACGGGAAAAAAGTGTTTGTTAAAGCTCCAACAAGAATTGACTTTTTCAGAGCAAAAAATCCGGATTTTTAACTTCCACTAGACGTAGTTACTCGTTTGGGGACATGGTTGGAAGCAGTAGTATATTATACAAACAATTTTGAACTTTTTAAATCAGCGGTAGATGAACTAAATACGGATGACGCTTCATCAATTGAATTTTTCAGAATTTACTTAAGAACAGTACATTAATAAAATTAATGATCTTATATATCTGCAAATTTAGGTTTCTTGTGTCACTCTATAAAAAAATAAGGGGCTTCAACCGTCTTATTGACTGAGACAATTAATGAGGTGAATGACATTAAGAAAAAAAGTAATTCACTGAAGGTCCCAAAGTAGAAACTATTAAACAGAAATATAAAAGTGTGTTCGAAAAAAAAAATGGATTTCATACTATGTGCAAAATTGCCAAAGTTTTGGAAGGGCAAGTAGACATTCGGGAAATTGAAAATGTGAGTATGGGTGACATTCCTTTGATGAAATATGCAAGCCTGTCTTCCTGTGATGTTGAACGGTCCTTCTTCCAGTATCGTGCATTGTTCCAATACAACCGACGTCGCTTTGTGATGGAAAACTTGGAGAAATTTGTCATAGTTCACTGCAACAGTGAGTTGTTTTAACCCATCAGGGTCTCAACATGAATGGCGAGTGATTTTTATAATACATATTTTAAAATTTTGCAGTATGAAACAAAATATTTTGCATTTTTATAACACATTTTCCCTTTTTACTACATAAAAATAAAATATTTAAAAGTTTTTAGCACATAAAAATCCGTTCCCTAATCATAATTCACACTTGCCGCCTTTTTATGTCTGATTGGTGCCACGGCCTGCTATAGTCTCAACTAAATTATTTTCGACATTTAGCATTTGGCCAGACTGCTAACGTAAGTCAGTTGTTTATAATGAACGCAAATGTTTTCAGCAAAGATGTTATTATTTTATTATTCTTTATTTTGAAAACACTATCGTGCAAAAAATAATGTACAACACACGTTTTAGAGAATCTCGGATTTCCTAGCTTCTGTAAGAACCACTTCCAAACCTGGCATTGTAATATACTATTGCATATTCTACTCACTCAGTCAATGTTATAAGATTTTCATTAAATAAATGAAGTATTTTAATACATTACATTTAGTTATTTTACTAATTATTAATGCATAATTAAATACATTTATTCTCACTATATTTATACCAAGGTATAGTTATATTTCAACATAGCATTTATTCATAATGTGTCCTTTAACCAAATAAAGCATATGTTTGTAATGTTGCATTTGGTCTGACTTTATATAACAATTTATTAATTATGTTTTTATTCAAAGTTAAAAAGCGGGTTACAACATTATTGCATTTCATGTAGAGGACGATGGGGATAGTTGTTACAAATTAGGTAAATGCAGTGCTTTTTTTCTGGAAAAAAAGGTGCCGGTACTCACAGAGAGGATGTCATTCTAGCAACTTCCACAATTTTAACATGTCGTCCGATGTACACTCGTCGTTTCTAGATAGCTTCTCGCCTTTGGATCAACTGCAGAATGATGTCCTTGGAGCAGCCATGAGTCTACATGTTTGCTAGGTTTGAATTGAGTGAGAGAAGGCCCTACTATCCTTATGAACAGCAGTGCAGAAGTTGTCCTTACAAGCATAGGTGACCTAGTTGAAGTAACTATAAGATTCATTCAAGAGAAACCCTTTTCACAAATACAGATATTGCAATTGTGCCCAGAGTGTGTTTCAGAGGTAGTAGTATATCTGAAAACGTATTGTCTTGAAGATATTCACGAAGACCACGAACTGCTTCTCTTTCATTTAAGCGAAATTTCTGTGCTAACTTTCTAGTTTCAGCTTCACCAAATGTAAGATGTTTCCCAGGATTTTCTGGTCAATACTTGGAATAAAATACCTTGGCACATTCAGGCAAATCAGCATCATCTCCTTCAAGCAGACGCTTTCCAACAGCTTCTTTCAGACTTTTATAAAAATCAGTTGAACTGATTGCAGGACTGAGCCTTCATTTTTGTGGAGTTTAATCCCTTTGAACTTCATAGTCTCTTTACTTTGAAGAGATATACTGTAGTATGGACCAGGATTTTCAATTCTTTCCTCAAATATTTGTTCAGTATTCAGTATGTTCCTGTGTGCTTTGTACAAGTCAATATTTGTCTCTTGTAGTTGTAGACTTAGTTCGCTAAGTTCTTGGAGAGCATCACACATAAGGCCCAAATCAAGAACAAACTCGCATGACGTTATTTTTCCTCAAAAGACCCTCATAAAGACAGTGATCTGTTTTTTCTTCTTTTTCTGTCTTATTTTGCTTTTTTGAAAGTGATGGACGAGAGCTTTAAAGTCTTGCCACACTGCAGAAACGGTGCGAAAGCTAGATGCAACCAATCGAGTGCTTAATATTCTGCCAATTTTAAGAAGTTGAAGTTCTAGAGTCGCTGCAGAAGCCTGTAGTTCCCTAGCATTCTTAGTTGAAGCATGATAAGTTACGTAAAGTTTGTCCATAAAACTCTTGAAGCGATTTACTCCTGCTACACTGCTCACCGTGTCATTAACAGACAATTCAAGGGGATGGTTAGCACAATGCCAAAAAATAATATTGGGAAATTTCTCTTGCATTAGCCTCCTTACACCATTAGGCACACCAAATAACTCAGCTGCACCATATCACGCCACAGACAATAAATACTCCTTAAAGTAGTCTTCATAGAGTCCTAAATCATTAACACAACTAATTAAAGAGTTAAAAATTCCCTAGCTGTTACGTCTGACAATTCTATCAAGTCTAGGAAAAGACTCACTGGAGCTGAAAGTTCAGGTAGAACTGCACGAATAATAACAATCAGTATGGATCTGTTACAGTTGTAGATTCATCAATTAGTAATGATACTTTGTTCTTGTACTGCATTATATTGTGTGTTAACGTTTTTCTCATTTCATTAGCGATGTGGCTCACAATGTCAATGCACACATTTGTGGAATGAAGAATATATATCATGCTTATGCCATTAAGTTCCTGCAAATTTATTTCATCTTCAAAGTTGTTAAATGATTGGTTCTTCTTTGCAACTTTGTAAGCGGTTCCAAAAATGTTTTATGTAATTCCCGTATTATGAGACAAAGTATTTAAGAAAACTTTCTCTGATGTTTTATTCTTTGCTTCAGATGTTACTTTTTGACATTCTTTGTGCCCCGCACTCTCCTTATGATCGTGTATTTTTTCCCTCAATGACATTAACTGTTGTTTCCGGGATTTTTCAAAATAGTTGATTTTACCATTGAACCTTCGGGTTCGATAGTGCCAGTGAGTAAGTAAGTAAGTTGATTTTACCATTTGCCCACTCCACTGAAATTTGATCCCCATTAGTTTGTCAACAGCTAGATTTCCAACATCACGACACAATTTACAGCCCAACATTTTATTCTTGACATACAGCCAATCGTTTCTCTGGCAAAAGTCATTTTTCTGCAACAGTGTCCAACATTCGGGCCAGTTATAGTCAGAATCTTTCTCGTCTTGACCATGTTCAGATTCGACAATTTCTGCTTCTTCGGCCTTCCTTTTTATACTAATCGGCATAAAGAAACTGCTTATTTTATTCATTTTGAAGAATGATTACACTGATTGAAGCTAGATTGATAGCGAACAGCTACCAAGCACTTTTCTCTTTCATTACACTGAAGAACTAATATAGGAAGCAAACTGAGCGCAACTTCCTGTTTTCGATACCAACATACGAAACAAAAAAGTGTGATACCAACTTACGAGTTATAAAACAGGACATTTCATTCGTGAAGACAGTGCCATCTACCGGGAAAATACACTTTGCTCTGAATAAATATACATTTCTTTTAAACATGATGAAAAAGGTCCCGGTACTGAGTACCGTTGAGTACCGCCTGAAAAAAAGCACTGGGCAAATGTATTTTTAATTAATCATATCCACAATCTCCAACGGCTAACAGCCCAATGTTGGACCTTACTCTCTACTTTGTTAGGAGTTACCAGATCAAGTTAATTTATTTACGCTTATTTCCCTAAATGTGTCATGAATAATATGCGGTCAACATACCGACCCAATCAGACATCTAGTAGGCAACTAAGATATTTTACTAGGATGGAGGAAGTCGTTAAATTTTGCTTACATGCCTCTTTATTCAGGCTTAAGTTTTTGAGTATTTCAAAATGAAAGGGGAAAAAAAACTTTTGGGATTATTCGAAATGGATGGTGTGCGACTGTTTTGGACCATTTTGTTTACATGCAGGACTTATCATTTTCCCTAAAAAACTAAGTTATTTACTTAACATTGCATCCCCTGAACCAGAAGTACAAAGTAAGTTTTCCTGTAACAACATGCCTCGACACGGAGATCTGAATATGACTAGTCTATATCAGCCACTGTATACCTTGTCCTATAGATACACGTTACTATGTAAGCAAATTAATCAAACAATTAATGAATAAAATGCTTTCCTTGAATATTAATATATTTGTATGTAATTCAAGCTATATGGGTACTGACAGTGATTGGCTGAAAAAGAGAGGAACTGGGGAATTCCATTCTGTATAGTGAGATATATACAGAGTGATTCACAATAAGTATTACAGACTTCTGGGGGTTATAGAGGAGACTTAGCAGATACAGTTTTGATAAGGAACCAATGTCCGGAAACGTACCATTTCGATGTAAAATAGGTTTGAAGATCGGAACACAATGGACTGATATCGCGTGGGTGTGTGCTCAATAATTTCTGCTGCCGCCAGAATTCGTGCAAGAAGATCTTCCTCCAACTCGACAGGTGTAGTACATCCTCTAGAAGTCTGTAATACTTATTCTGAAACACAAGACACACGATATCAGCCCATTGTGTTTCGATCTTCAAACTTATTTTACATAAAATGGAACGTTTCCGGACATGGGTTCCTTATCAAAACTTTATCTACTAAGTCCCCTCTACAACCCCTAGAAGTGAATCGACCTGTAGAGTTAAGGGAAGAATTGTATAAGCATTGAATTTTGTCCGCTGTCAAGCTTAGAAAGTTATGTACGGCTGGAGTGTTGAATATGTTAGGTATTGGAAAGAAAATTCTATAAAACTTAAACTCTCTTAGCTAACTTTCTTAACACTCCGAAATGATACAATACACATGTGTTTATTTCAACACACGAAGAATAAAGTTTATTTTACAACCAATTCTCATTAGTAAATTATACACCCGAAGTAGACCATACCCTCCTAACTTTAAAAGAATTCCAGCTGAAATCATTGAACCTCTTACAGGTGCCTCAAAATGAGCCTTAGGTTGTTTAAAAGTTTCCATTCTTCCACTGGAGACATTTTCTTCTAAGTAGTTGTAAGATTCAAACCACGAGTCGGACACAAAGTTGAGGATGATCACAAATTTTAGTATCGAATTTTATTGTATTTTGTATAATATTGTAATAAAACGTTGGCAGTACCGGTACTACTCTATGGATCAGAAGCCTGGATACATAAAAAACAATATCTAAGTAGGATAACGGCAGCAGAAATGAAATTTTTGAGATCTGTTAAAGGGGCACTAAGGTAGACAGATTCAAGAACACAGAAATAAGACAGGAACTTGAAATATTTGCAATAACTGATAAAATAGATACATATAAACAAAAATGCAAGCAACACATAGGCAGAATGAATGAAGATAGATATCCAAAACAAATAACAAAATACAAACCTAAAGGCACCCGAGATGTGGGCAGACCTAGAAAGAGATGGGCTGAAGTTGGAACGGGTCAACAGACCTAATCCATGAATGCAGATGATGATGATTGTAATAAAATGTTAGCTCTTCATAGAGAGTAGCTGAGGTGATGCATTTAGATTTTGTTTTTGGCATGAAATTTTCATATTATACCGTTTTACAATATTATTTAATGTATGTGCCATGATTTGTAATTCGTCTTCTGATTGTGCTATTAGTAGTAGTTGGTCATCCGCATAAAGAAGGGTATTTAATTTCTTCTAATAATATATAAATGATTATATAATAAAAATATATTTAAATTTAAATGGTTTATATTTATATAAAGGAGGAAAGGAGATTACGAGTATTTGAGAATAAAGTTCTTAGGAAAATTTTTGGACCAAAGAGAGAGAGATGAACAGACAGGTGAATGGAGAAGACTACTTAACAATGAACTACATGGTCTTTATAGGAAGCCAGATATAATAAGAACAGTTAAGTCTCGTAGACTGCGATGGGCAGGACATGTTGCACGTATGGGAAATGAAAGACGTGCATGGAAGCTTCTTGTAGGAAAGCCAGAGGAAAAACGCCCAGTTGGTAGACCAAGAATGAGGTGGGAGAACAACATTAACTATGATTTGAGGAAGTAGATTATACAGGGAATGATTGAAAAGCATTAGCTCAGGATAGGGATGTATGGAGAGCTTATGTCCGCGCGGCCATGAACCTACGGGTTCGATAGTGCCAGTGAGTAAGTAAGTAAGTAAGTATATTTATATAAATCTTATTATATAATTATTTCTATTTATTTCAAGTTTATATATGTTATTATTATTTATATATGGCAAATATATATTAATACATCTTATATGTTAATAAATACTGCTTTCGCATTGTTAGGTTCAAGCCACTTGAAATTTGCCTTTGAAATTTCTGTATAATTTTATTGATATATATATATATATGTATGTATGTATGTATGTATGTATGTATGTATGTATGTATGTATGTATGTATGTATGCATGTATGCATGTATGCATGTATGCATGTATGCATGTATGCATGTATGCATGTATATATATATATATATATATATATATATATATATATATACGTACATATATAGTCCACCGCTGTGATCTCGACGTAGCGTGCTGCCTTGTCACGCAGTGGGCCCGGGTTCGATCCCGGTCAGGACAGTTTTTCTGGGTGAGGTTTTTATCGGGATTTTTTCTCACCTGTAAGACAAATGTAAGGAAAACGTTAAGGCCCAAACGGTCCCCGAAATCATATGACCAAAATCATCATCATCATCCTTATCATCATCATCATCATCATTATAATCATCCTTCACCGGTGTGGAAAGCAACGGGAAGCTACCACACCTACAATTCCCTAGCATGAAAATGCTATGATTGCAGTGAAGGACCTGCCTTCGGGCACAATTACTATGGATGGATATATATATATATAATAATATAGGGGAGAGCCCACAGCCTTGGCGTACACCTTTATTTATGTTAATACGTTCAGAGATGCTATTATCATTAAACTTAGGTTGTGAAATCAGTTGAAGTGGAATTTCGTGAGTGAACAATGGTTTGTGTCTTGGTGTGTAAGATATATAGGAGTGCAGTTTTGTCGTGTAGAACAATTTTGTGACATGTCTATATTTTCTCAGATACATTTTTTAAATTATGCGCAGAGTTAAGATTGCAGTGTAATAAAAGCTAAAATTAGTCCACGTTACTTATGTTATATTTGCGTTCGCATTGCCAAAGCGACATATAACTCCATTTATTAAGAAAGAGTACCAATCTTTATATCGGGTACAAAATAATGGATCTTGACAAACATTTTGCTCCATATATTTGCTACAATGGCTGTTCTGCAAATTTAGTAACTTGTTGAAAGGAAAGAAGACATTTCCATAATTTGGAGAGAACAAAATAATCATATAAGTGATTGTTATTTGTGCATGGTCCCACCAAGTAAGTTTATTTCAAAGAAGAAGAGATCAGCTGTGAATTATTCCAACATACCTTCAGCTATTCGTCCGGTGCCACACTCTAAAGAGCTTCCTATTCCAGTACTATCAGACTCCTATAATATTGATTCAGACGATGAAACGAAATCCAGCACTTCGGAAGAAAATACCCAGACCATCCACAACTTATGATCCTGACTTCAATCGTGAAATTCCAACTCAATCACACAGATTGACTAAAGGGGAATTAAATTATCTTATCTGAGATTCAGAACTCTCAAAAGCCAAAGCAGAGTTTCTGGCTTCGCGACTTAGACAGTTTAAGCATCTTGGCGTCTCTGCATTAGAACATGCCAGAAGCCACTTGAACAATTAAAAAAATAATATAATTGTATTCTGCAACAATAAACAAGATTAAATGTCTGCTATAAACATCCAGCACAAACCAGAAGAGTGGCTATTATTTTTAAATTCATCAAAGTTCAATCTTAAGGTAGTGTTACTGATGTGACTGCATTTAGATACTTGATGGGAGTGCATTTAGGTACTTACAACATTTTCGAGACTAGGTACAACTAAAATTAAGGAAGGAATTTTTATTGGTTCTTAGATCAGAGAACTCTTCAAGGATAAACACTTTTCGGAACCTTTGAAAAGAAAAGAAAAAAATGCATGGGAATCATTCAGAACAGTTGCCTTAAATTTCTTGGGAAACCACCGGGACCGAAACTACAGACAATGTGTTACTAGCTTATCGTGAAATGGGGTGCAATATGTCATTAAAAATCCATTTTCTCCACTCTCATTTGGACTTGTTCCTGGAAAACTGTGGTGCAGTTTCTGACGAACTTGGAGAACATTTTCACCAGACGATCTCATTATTAGAAATACGATACCAAGACAAATAGAATACACCTATGCTAGCTGACTACTGTTGGTCACTGGTGAGACATGTCCCCGAGGTTCATTACAGCAGACAAGTTAAAAGGAAACGCCTTAACTGAGGTAAGCTAGTCTCAATATTACCAGATTTAAGGAGGGAAAATGTTTACTCAAAGATATTTTTTCAAAATTACGAAAAAATGAGACCACTGCTGACAATTTCATGAAAAAAATACATCGAAATCTGGTCATTTCAGTTCCGTAACTGACAAAAAGTTAAATTTTGTTGTCCAGTGCTGTTGTATTGTAAATGCAGTGTCTGTACAACTGCGACCTTTTCTGAAACCAATATATATATATATATATATATATATGCAAATAATATTGTATTTTATCTTTCCTTAATAAACTCACGTATATCAGGACACAATAAAAATTAAGTTACATTGTCCAGGAAATCTAAGGGCTGTTACAGCCATCCTCGGGAGAACTTTACTTCATTTGACACACTTGACTAAATGTCATTGAAATATTTCCTGCCTCTTTGTATCTAAAGTTAAAACCAACACAGGTCGGCTTAAATTGTTTTATAACCGTATCTAATGGTAGCCATATCCCTTTTCTATCAAAGTCCTACTGGTCAGACAAGGAAGTGACCCTTGTCTGAGTTTAGAACAATATTATTTTCTTAAGCTATAAGGACTATTGTAACTGTCTCGCACTGAGAATAATTACGATCACTCTTTCAGTGCCGGGGATCGCCCCCCCCCTGAGCTGGACAGACGCAGAGTCGATGACCAACTGTGTTATTTAAATTGATGACTGAAGCGAGGAATTATATGAAGAAAAGTATACCAAAATATGAAATCATAATAACAAAATATGAAAAATATGATAATTATTATATAAAAATATTATGAAGCTGCTATTTTTTTTAACTTTTTACATATATTTGTATACACAAGACCTGTATTATTTTGGGGTATACATACCAGCACACAAATGAGACAAAAATACCTTTATTGTAGCACAAGAAATCAAGAATTTCACTTATTTCAATTTTAATTAATTTTTCATTAACTCTGACCCAATATAAACTATGTTCGTGATTTGAAGCAATCATGCTAACAAGCCGGAAGATCGTGGATTTGAGTCTCAATGGGGTCAGGGATTTTAGCTGGACCAAACCTTCTGGCGGCACATAGCCCTGAGGTCTACTCGGCTCTTAATTAAATCAGTACCAGACGCATGTTTTAGGACAAAGGTGGTATCAATGCAGGACTGAGACCCCAGTGGACATCCCTTGGCTATTGTCTAGAAATGTGGAAGTCTCAACACCCATCTACCCCAAGGGCCTCCTAAGTCTGTAGTGTGACACTTTACTTTAATAAATTATTACTGGGAAATGATATATATATAACGCGATCAATTCATGTATCAAATGATATTTAATTACGAAATCCAAACATAAACAAAAAACAAAACATAGTAACCGAAACAAACATGCTTCAATTGAATACACCAGTAACAAAATTTATTGTGGGTACAGTTTGGATGACTGCTATTTACCTTGCATAAATATACTGAATTTCAATATATGTAAATGTCACAATAATATTAAATTAGATGAATCGGACACAAGTAGACCAAGTCCAGTATGTCATATTTGGAAAAACAAGATGTTAAAATGAATTAATCCACAAATAATTCTAGGGAGTATTTCAAAATCTCTTTGCAAATACGATTATTTTTAATCCTATAAACTACACGTATCAACATGGTGAAATGTAGTTAGAATTATTTTAACATTAGTTTTTTCATGAAATTGGCTGAGCAGAGTATCGAGTCTTGGTCTACTTGTACTTGTGCTTTGAACAATCCAATTATCAATTTGTTCGTAATACACAGTTAAGAGCTTTGTCTACATTTTATACATTTTTTTAATGCCCGTCTGTCAGAATTGTTTTATATGATCAGAAAGTACGCTCCACACCATATGATATTATGGGAGAAAACATGTACCGCGCTATATTTCATAGTTTGATGTGATAATAATATTGGCTTTACCTACAAGAACTTTACTAATTTCATAAACTGTGGAGTTAGACCTTACTTCCCAGCACAGCTTCAAGTTTAGCAGCACCAGTCTTCCCTACATTTAAATACTCTAATCCATTCACAAATAAGGCATGTCCTTAGGTAGGAAAAAGCAAATGGTTGCTACCTGATAGAAAGAGTAGGTGGTTATTATTCTACTTATTCATGTTCTTGTCATAGATTAGGAAATCCCTGTTCTTGTTATGTAGTTTCGGACAAAAGCCTCCATTTGGTTATTCCATGTCTACTTATTCAATTATTTTATTTTATCAAAACTATTTATCTTGTTCTGGATGGGATACTGATGAATTTTCTCCTATCTACCATATTACATTGTCAAATAATTTCAAAACTACAATCACTTCAAAAACGTTTTTAACTAATTATTACAAATTTCATTTAAAACAATTGAAAGTTAAAAAATATGAAGGAATATTAAACTTTTACTAAAATATGAACATTTTGCCAAAATATTATGAAATGTAGAAAAAATATGCAGGTTTTATTCGATTCTACAGATCATAAAATGTAAAGATACTTTGTCTCAGTGCTCTCTGACTAACAGTTTAAAACATGAAATTTCATAAAAATCCTCGCTCTATTGATGACCGACTTCCAGTCTCATTAGTATATTATTTTAAGTTGGACCTAACTGGTGAAACTCAATTAGTTACCCAGGAGCCATGTGGTAAAACCCCACACGAGACCAATGGTGTTTCAAAGATTTAGTTTAACTGGAGTGGGGGAAGATACTTTCCAATTATATATAATAATTATTTCTAGCAACATTGTTAAGTGTGGTCACAATGTTAAGATACGCCCTTTTAAAAAATGAAGAATGAGTATTTAACCAATCAGAAAATTGGTTTTGGTAAATTATTGAGTACGATCCAGTTTGGATATATGGAGAAACGAATGGGATAACGAGAGGAATCACTCCGAAACGGAGGGCTGTTCTGTCAACCTCGCCACCCGAGATCATTCGCGAGTTGGCCTGTGAAATATTGGCCGCATAAATAGTGATAAGGCCGGAAGTCTCGGCCAAACAGAAGTTATATAATAAATCAATAAGTTTACTAGCATTCACGTGGCTGAGTGCATAATAAATTTGCCTATTATATTACTCAAAGAAGTCGAGTGCTTACTGCGACTATTATAAATTTAATTCCGAAGAGATAATTCCGGATTCTCATATTTTAAAGGTATATATCCAAGCTGTGTACAACGTGTGTAATACAACTGTAATAATTGTGATTGTCCGTGCTTTAAGGAATCAATAAATAGTGAATATTGATACTGGTGTATATCTTGGAAAGCCTCCTCCTGCACTTATGTTCCTTTGGTTCGCTCCTCGCCTTCCCACGACGGAAATTCATTACTCTGAGATTAAGAACCCGCTCTATATATAACGCCCTTAAACTTCCCGCTACAATATATATATATATATATATATATATAATATATATAATCGAGTTTCCATTGTGAAGAATACGAGTAATATGTTTTCTCTGATCGCGGTACCAACGCTATGCAGAGAAGACCATTGGTGGGGCTGCCACCTCAAAGCTTTAGGTCCAGCTTCTGGATGTACTAACCCCATCTAGAGGGTTGCCACTTCCGCCAGATCCGCCGTGATGAAGGACTCCTTCTGCGCCGAATCTTCCGTTGAGGTCTTCACCGTAACTCTGGCTAGGGGCCCTTACAGAGTACTATCAGTCGGAGCCAACTGAACCCTGGTTTTTTTACGAGGTTGTTACTCCTCCCCCTCCTCCTTTCTGATCCGGGCTTGGGACCGGCCATGGCGGAGTTTATCATATAATAATAATAATAATAATATAATAATAATAATAATAATAATAATAATAATAATAATAATAATAATAATAATAATAATAATAATTAATTGGTCCTCGTTCTTTCCGCTGCGGGGCATGGGTGCTTTCGTAGTGGAAAGTTTCTTAACCAGACTATTTATTTACGCTTATTTCTCAACAGATGTCAGCGTGTGACATGTGGTTAGTGCAGTGCCTCGAGATTAAGGTATTACTCTGATGGATGGAAGATCGGTTTAAATTTTCTCAGAGATATTTTATCCTGATTTGAGGTTCTTTTACGAGCCCTAAAATCTTCCGACTCGGGACCCACGGTTGACTTCCTCCCGGAAGAATTATCTTTTAGTTTTTTTTCCGTTCTAAAAGTCCATCGATTCCGGCCGGGTTTGAACCTGCGACCGCCGGGACTAGAGGCAAAATAATAACAATAATAAAAAAATAACACTAACTTCGGTGCAGTCTTGGCGGATATAAGGACACACAGCCCTACATAAAAAGGGACTTCAGAGGTCGAAAGCTCATAGTAGAAGATGAAAATAGATATCTCGACCTGTTTGGCCCAATTTAACTCGAAAGATCTAATATGAAACCATGAAGCATATTATTAACACAAAAGTGCATGTAAAAATAGATACAGTAGATTTAAATGCTACAATAGTAGTCTAAATACATGAACGAGTACAAAAAATTATAATTTCTCAAATAACTCAAAACATTAAGAAATAAAAGAAAGAAAAGTAACGCTAATGTATAACTTATATGGATGCGAAAATAATATTCAAGGGAAGAGAAATATCACAAGTATTGAGATAAAGTGTTAGGGAAATGTTTGGACTAAAGTGAGATGGTCAGACATGTTGAATGGAGAAAACTACATGACCGTGAGGTGCGTGTTCTATATTGAATGGGACAGTTAAATCTTTTAGACTGCAATAGGTAGGACATGTTGCATGAATCGGAATGAAAGATGGACATCAAAACGTTTTGTATGTGTACCCGAGGAAAGCGCCCAGTAGAAGAGGTGATAAAATAATATTAACCATGATTTGAATGAAATAAATTATACAGGGAATGATTGCTAAACATTAGCTTAGGACAGAGATGTACGGAGAGTTTATGTCTCCGGTTTCGGTAGTGCGGTGAGTTAGTTTTATATTTTATTTTTCAGAGTCCGTCGCCTGTTATGTGTTCATCTCCGGAATATTTATATTCGCCTTATCCTGAGGCTGAATATGTGGGAGTGCCTCTGGAGCCTCCGGGACCTCCCGGAGAATTTGAAGACCCGACACAAGCAGGACTGAGCACAGCGGATATTATTGCCAGCCAGTCCCAGGATTACGTGGACGAGAAGCTGGCAGAATACCAGGCCACCATCCATCAGTTACAAGGTAGGATCTCTACTTTGCTATTGACACTGCTATTTTGTGTTATTGTTGAAACCATCTTCTAACTACCACTGTATAAAAATGATTATAGAGATGTATGGAACAGTTTTATGTCAATACCAGTCAGCGTAACCTGTGTATTTATCCCGACTTTCTCGTTACCCAATAAGCGTAGCGACCCCGAAGACTATTCTCGGTCATTTTTGACTTTTTTATTTTTCACCATTTCTTGCCCCATCAGCTCTTTAGATATTCTAGGGGTCAAACTTGATTTAAACTACATCGTGACTGCCACCAATCAGCTTTAGCCATCACCCACAAATTTGGCCTCGACATTGTCTCAGTCATTTTTCAATTCTACTTCTCAGCCTTTTGCACGCCCATCACCTCCTTAGGGATGTTGAGGATCAAACTTAGGTTTAAATGATATCGAAACTGTCAGCTTAGCGACCTCGAAAACTAAGGATTCGTCACTAATATCGATATTTTTCTATATTTGCTGGGTGGGCACCGGTCCCATACTGGCCGAAATACCATGAGAAAATTTCTTCCCCCATGGAGACTCGACCTGCGCCAAGGCTTCGTACCTTAACCGCTCGGCTACGGCGCGGGACTAAAAAACTAAACACATGGCCACATATAGAAATTCATTATAAAATGGAATATATTACATAATGGAAACTGTCAGTTAATGACAAATGAGTAAAATTTTGAACAAGTGACTGAATTCAAATAACTAGGAACAATAATTACGAATAGGAATGCGGTGCACAAAGAAATTGAACATATCCTCAATTCTGGAAACGCATTACAGGGACTCTTGTCATCACAACTTCACTAAAAAAACAGTAAGCCTAAACCGAAAATATATAAAACTGTTATCCTTCCAGTTATATTGTACGGATGCAAAATATGGACTCTTACTTTAAGGGAGGAGAAAAGATTACGAGTTTGAGAATAAAGTTCTTAGGACAAATTTTGGACCAAAGAGAGATGAACGGAGAGGCGAATGGAGAAGACTTCTTAACACTGAGCTACATGATCTTTATGGGAAGCCAGATTTGATAAGAACAGTTAAGTATCGTAGACTGCGATGGGCAGGACATATGGCACGAATGGGAATGAAAGAAAGGCATGCAAACTCCTTGACGGAAAACCAGAGGGATATAACGCCCAGTTGGTAGACCAAGAATGAGTGAATTACATTATGAATGATTGAGAGAAGTAGATGATGACGATGATGATGATATAATAATAATAATAATAATAATAATAATAATAATAATAATGTTTTATTAAGCTGGCCTTCTCTTCCGTTCAATCAGCTAATAATAAAAACTCACTGGCTCTATCGAACCCATAGATTCATGATCGTACGGGCATAAGCTCTCCATATATCCCCATCCTGAGCTAATGTTTTCCAATCATCCCCTGTGTAATCTACGTCCCTCAAATCATGGTTAATGTTATTCTCCCACCTCATTCTTGGTCTACAACTGGGCGTTTTTCCTCCGTCTTCCTATAAGAAGCTTCCATGCACCTCTTTCATTCCCCATTCGTGCCACATGTCCTGCCCACCGAAGTCTCCGAGACATAACTGTTATTAAATCTGGCTTCAAATACTTACCATGTAGCTCACTATTATATCGTTTACTCCATTCACCTCTCTGTTCATCTCTTTTTGGCTCAAAAAATTCCTAAGAACTTTATTCTCGTAATCTTCTTTCCTCCCTTAAAGTAAGAGTCCATGTTTCGCATACATACAATATAAATGTGATAATAACATTTGTATAATATATTTTCAGTTTAACGTTTTTTCAAAGGAGTTGGGACAACAGAGTTTCTGTTATGTATAATAGCATGGTCTTCCAGAATTGAGCCTATTTTTAATTTGTTTGTGTATCTCATTCCTATTTGTAATATTATTGTTCCTATATATTACAATTCAGCCACTTCTTCAAAACTTCCCTTATTTGTCATTAGTTGTCCATTTCCATTATATAATAATAACACAATACAAAATTTGTATACTCATTACTAGGGCAAGGATTTTAATGCACAAGAAAATTCATTATAAAATACAATAACGCACTAAAAATTAGAAAAAAGTGCACTAAAATTAGAAAAAATGCAATATGATATTTGTAAAATTCACATTTGCAGGTAAATACAAAGTGTTCTTTTTTTAATCCTGCATTGCAATGAACAACAAACAATTGCTATATATTGTCGAAAGAAAAATTATTGTCGATTGTCTCTTAACAATGACTTGTATATTAAGAAACTCCTTTCCACTTCTACCGATACTAAAGGCGAATATTTAACATAAACTATATCACTAGATTTTAAGTCCCATGGTAGTTTTCCTACAAAAAATCACCTGACAGAACATCAGCTGCTGAAGACAGCACATCAAATCCTTTATTTTTACTCAAAACTATTATAATTTTTATCAATACACCCTTTCCCATTTCCCCCATTCACTTTTTATAGATCACTTACTACAGTTTCCACTAGGTTATTTTGCTCTACTAATTGAACTTCTTCTTTAAACGAGATATAGCACCAGACAGTATTCCAAATTTGATTATATACACAAGAGTTTACCTATCAATTTTTTGCTGGAGAGAAGTTCCTGTACAAGTGTGATGCATGTCGCATCGCTGTTGTCAAACGTATCACTGATTTTTTTTTTTTTTTTTTCACTTTCCTTATGTGCTCTCTATTAAGTTTCATGCTTCTAGCCAAGCCCCCCTCCATGTTAAAACTGGCTAAGGTGACAAAGGGCGCTTTCATGAAGATCTTCTAAGCTGGTCAACTTCAAGGAACTGATACCGAACTTCCTCTGCCACTCCATGTAAAAAGTATGCTAGACACGTTATACGCACCATTTTAGAGCTTGTAGAGACGTAGCAGCTTTTACATTTATGGTGCAGCATCGGTCAGGGAGAGCAATACGTTGTCATGTTGTATTCCACTGGGGTATAATAGACTCAAAAAACTATCAAACAGTTTACTAATTTATGGTGAAATTAAATGTTTCTTACCTCTCCTCATATAAATCTTCTAAGTAGATCGCGATTTCGAGACCATAACGGTCTCATCTTCAGTACAATCTTGGCGACTGATGTTATGTCGATCGGAAGAAACATTTAATTTCACCATAAATTAAACCTCATAGTGATTAATTCCTATAAAAGTTTAAAAAAGTTTACTAATTGTTGAAAAAATAACTTTTTTTAGTTGTTGGAAATTTATTAAGAAAACTTCACCGGAAATATTTTATTCCATTGGACATGCCACAATATTAGCGGCAGAGCGTTCTTGTAGTTTTGTCCATGCATACCAGATTTTTTCACATTTACTTTTGCCCTAATATCCTGTATTTTTTATAGCATTTTCCCATATACTTATTTCTTAGTGTACAACAGTGGGGTACCGGTATAACTTTTCCAGTATATTTTCTAGGAACTCTCGGAACTTTGGATCATTCACTTTCAACAGTGAAATATCAACTATTTAAAAAACAATAACATTTTGTACCTGTTGTTTCAGTCGTCCTCAACAAATTATTATATTTGTATAAAATATTCAGCTAGGCCTTTCGGAACTGGTTCAATTTTCAAAGCTGTACGTTGGGTACTGGTTTTGTTTAACGAATATTTGTATACCCGTTACACAGCATTTTATTGTTTTTAAATAGTTAAAAATAACCTCAATGGAACAAAGTGCTTCTTAAAAGTAGTGAAATATCAGCATAAATCAAATCTTCCTAGAGTTCTGTGAAAAAATGGAGAACCCGAAGGACGTGGTTGATCAAGTAACATTTGTTGGATGGCATGTTTTTCGCCTTGAATTCGATGTAGACCTATTTTATGCTTCTCTCTAGTCACGTGTTGATCTACAGATAATTTCTTCAGCTCCAAATCTGATGTCGCATATTTTACCGTCTCTGCTGAATACGTTTTCCCCAAAATGTGAAATGTCTTACAATGTTTTGCTTCCTCCATGGCTTCACTATACTACACTTGCTACATTACAATGAGATGATGTTATACACCTACCACGTGACAGGTATGGAGATTTGGTAACCGTGTAACCCATAATCCTGGTGACTGGTTTATAATCGGAAGAAAGAGGCAAATATGTATTTATTTTATGCTATGGGGTTTGGCCACAACCATTGTCCTATGTAGGGTCTACAGTTTGTTCGAAACTAGGGGGGGGGGACAGAACCTCTTATTTGTTTCATAAAATGTAAGTTGAAGTTAATTTTTATACTGGTAGAGATCTTAAAAGTAAATTGTGTTTACAAATGCACATTTCCTCGCAAACATGCATAAAACTATCAAATAGTATGTTTGAGTGATTGCAATAAGGACTAATATGCTAGAAAAATCCATAAAAAATGCAATATCCCAAAAAATCGACGAAAAATGCAAGAAATACAACCGCAACATTGCCTGTTTTTAAGATAATTTTCCGCCAAAACGCATTTAGGCCTATAACTAACTGAGCATTGTATAGGCTTAATAGAAAAAAATATGCAAATGCATAAAAAATCTTGCCTTACTTATTACAATTTTAAAATATGCATATAGACTAAACAATGCACAATGTGAATGTGGTCTTATATTAGCTAACACTAACAAAATATAGAATAAAATTAAGTAAGAAAAGCTTCCTAGATGAATATCTATGGGTATATACAAAATGTGAATATAGGCCTATTTGTTATGGAAGTAGCATTTTCATTACGGGTAACTTAAAAATCAGTTAATTTAGATTTAAATAATGATAGTGACCGACAGATCCTGACATGATTGCGAAGTAAGTTAGATGCTCTAGCCATAGATGTTTTGAAATATTCAGAGTATAAACATGTCCTGTGCTGCGGTATCGAAAATAAAGTAGTATCTTATGCCTAAATTGTGATGAGCCGATAAATTTTGAAAACGCGTTGATAAAAAAAAATGGTAAATGTGTATGCAGAATTTGGAATAGCAAAACACATGAATGTAGAGTTCTTCGGTCATTTAGACGTAGCCATGAAAGGTTTGAAATGAAGGAAACACGTGGTCATAACGACGGAAATTGAATACATGTGCATTTACATTGCGCACGGGCCTGCTTGGCCGTACGTGCATTATTGTTCCATGAATAAAAAAATAAACTAATCATAATATAAACAAATACCTACAAATACACCTGTATCAAAAAACAATAATATGCTACATATAGTAAAATCTATGTCTACACTGCATCATAGTAATACATATCTACACTCATCCATGAAAAGACCATGTGTGAGATTGAATACAAATAGAATGCACGAATTATGACCATACTGCAGTCCATCACTTAGGTCAGTCAGCAGAAGTGGAGCGTCCTATATGTTCAATGGTTCATTGAACCCTCAAGAAAAATTGAACTTATGAAGAAAGAGAATAATTGTAATGATAGATAATATCCTCATGTTAATTAAATAAAAATAAAACTGTTAAAGTTTTATATGATTTTCATATTTATTAAAATACAAATTCGTTTCAGCTGTTTCAGTACTTTGTACCTTCTTCAGACGATTACATGGTTACAAAGGATTTTGTTAACAAAGTACTGAAACACAGCTGTAGCGAATTTGTATTTAATAAATATGAAAATCATATAAACCTTTAACAATTTTATTTTTATTTAATTGACATAAAAATGGATTTTCATCAAGTAAACGCCAGATCAATTGATTAGATGATATCCTGTTTTTTTTAACGATCTCCTAAAATATCCGGATATTTTGAATCAGGGATGTATTTCTGTCATGGAGATCTTGCGTAGACAAGCTATAGAAGTAGGTAGGTGCGTTTTTTGTGTATGAACTCCTGGATGTCAGTTTGCTGGTTTGCGCGTGCGCGATAGGCGAGGCGACCATGCTTGATTTAATGCCTCTAGGTGCTGGCAAAACGTGCAGCTCCTGAAACACGAAGCATGGTGGTATCGGACGAGTCAATCCGAACGTCCAACATTTTTAATTTCGCAAACAATGGCATTCTGGTGGAACCGAATGAGTTAATTTAAAAGCCTTGAACTATTGTTATGTTAAGAGTACGTATAACGACGGCGTACGGTGTATACGGTGTATAGGCCTATAAACAATTTGTAGCAAGAGTAACTTTTTTAATTTGTTTAAAAATTTATTATTTTAATCTTCCTTCTTGTATTTTTTCCTAATATTTTCTGTATTTTTTTTGTATTTTTTACCAATTATTGTATTCGTAATTTTTTAACATACGTACCTTAGGCCTAACTAATCTTAACTTAATTCATAATTGTTAACGATGTTTTCTTTTTTCTATGTACTAATGTGTGTTATTATTATTATTATTATTATTATTATGTTTTGTCCACCGCTGTAGTCCCGGGGTAGCGTCGCTGCCTCGTACGCAGCGATTCCGGGTTCGATTCCTGGTCGGGACAAGTTTCTTGGGGTGATGAGTTTTTTCAGAGTTTTTCCTCACCTATAAGACAAATATCAGGAAACGTTAATTCCCAAACCGTCACCGATATCATGTGGTCACCATAATCATCATTATCGTATTCGCCATGTTTAGTATGAATGTGTGGGTGAATTGTATGTTTCGTCTTAATGTTGTGTTATCTCTGAGAGGCCCTGACATTGAGCTGATCCCTCATTCGGGGAGGCCCTCCATGTCCTTTGTAGTCAAAAAAGTATGTGTGTGATCAGAGTTAAATCCCTTTACCGACTGGTCGTTACTGTAAGGCCCGGGTGGAGTGTGATAACATAAAAGTAAGCCTACCTAAAAGGTGTTTCCTCTTTCTCAGCATATGTTTAGGCCATACCGATGATAGTTAAGTCTTTCAATTTTTTATGCGCTATATTACCTTAATTTTTAAACTAATTTTATGAATAATATAGTGAACCCCTAGCGAGTTTAAGCAGGAGCCGCCACTGCAGATCAGTCAGCAATATGTCGGAGTAATCGAAGTGCGGCATTACAAGAGTCTGTATAAGTGTTTGTTTTAATTTCATGGGAAGGGACTTTAGGGAGTGAAGAATTGAGGATACTTTCTTGCAAGTATTGCTCTTATCCATCTGAATTTTCGAATTAAGTACAGATCCATACAGTACAATATAGATACCCAGATTTTAGGCCTAGATACACAGCTGCAGGGATGTTTTTGTCATTTAAGAGAATGGTAGGGATATTTTCGTAATTTTTAATATTTTTCGCTCGTCGATGGCCTATGTTCACTGTGTCGTGTGAGCATTAATATTAAGTGCATGTTTCATCGACCATTGGGAAATTGAGAGTAAGTCCCTATTTAGTTTGTTTAGTGCGTCACGTACATTATGGTAAATAGATATTGAATAGGAGTGAGTTGAAAGTAAAAGCTGTAATTCAAGAAATAGAGGCAACATATCTCTCGCTTATCTTCCAATTGGAATCAAGAAAACATTTAAAATGCTGGAGTTGCACTTAGACATACAAGTACAAGAAGGAAGCTGCAACACCCTCACGTTCTGGCAACAAGTACAATTTCATAATTGAAAACAAGTAGCGACCATCTCTATTAATTAAACTGTATGAAACACAGTGGGTTACGGATTACATCTCACTTCCTGAACCAAAGCCAAACATTAGAACATTTTTTGGCCTCGACATGTTACGTCGGAAGCAAAAAATAGAGCAGTCGTTGGTAGAACATCCCACCTGACGGGAGATGCCACGTCGATAATGGGCGCCAATTAGCTTTTCTTCTCTGTTACTTAGTTTGAATTCCTGTTAGCGAATTCCGAAGGAATACAGCGATTGAGGTTGTTCTCATGGAAATATTCTGAAACATTTTCACTAATCTTCGTGTGTGTGTGTGTGTGGCGCGCTGTAGCCAAGGCAATATGCCTACCTGCAGAGCTACAGGACTTGAGCTGGTTGGAATCATCACGTAGGAAAATTGTCTCATGGAATTTCGCCCAGTATGGTACCGATGTCCACCTAGCAATATGAGAAATTTCTATAGCTGCAATAAATAGCTGTTCCAGGTTGAGAAAACCAAGTATATAACTGCGGGATTCGATATGCTGACTACATGAAATACGAATATACTGGCTGTATCATCGTCTACCTCTGTGATTAACACATGTGGATGTGAGGCTAGTACCTGATACGTTAAGGCTTTATAGGTGTACCGACCATGGAGTTATATATATCATTTATTTATAATTTTTTTACTTTACGGGCCATTGAGAATAGCCACAGTCTATCGTTTCTTAGGAGTTTCTAGACAAACTAATTCAGTTACGCTCATTTTCCTAGCAATGTCATATAATCAGCATACCGACCCAATTAGACATCTAGTAAGCAACTAAGGTATTACTCGATAAATTTCACTTAGAGGCTTCTTTTTTTCAGGTTTAAGGTTAGGCTATTTTATGAGCCTGAAATCTTCGAACCCCCAACCTTCCGGCTTGTAGCATATTCCCCATATATATATATATATATATATATATAAGAGAGGATCTCCCGACTATGGCGGGCTAGCGGGAAAAGTGCACGCGGTCGCTGAATCCTCAATCCTCACTGGGCAGAGCAACTGCACGGCTCTTTTCCTAGTCATTTCACTTGGTTCGTGCATGACCATGAAAATAGCGAAAATAATTTGACGTACCTTACGATAGGAGATGTCGAAAATGTTCTCCTCCTACTTCCACACATTTTCGGCATCTTGCTAGGAAACTCTCACTCACACGCATTAGTTGCTGTTCTGTTATTGAGTTTATCCTCTATATAATCTTTCAGATCGTATAGTGTGGGGGGGGTTTTTTGCATACTCTTTACTTTTTTAAGTTACCCCACAGATGCAAATCGCAAACAGTTTAAATTTGGAGACCGTGTTGGCCATAAGCCCGATCTTCAAAATAACCCGATCTTCAAAAATTTCACAAATTAATTTTAACGAGTCTCACTGCAGTTGCAGAGTCTTGCTGGAAATATCAATTTCGACAGTCAGTTCTTCGAAAAATGATTTCAGTATGTTATCTCTGAATCTTGTGCATTAATCGTGTTATTTTAAAAAATGGTCCTATCAATATGTAACCATTCACTGCACACCATACTCCTATTCGTTCGTCATTACAGGAGAATTTCATGTATGCGATGGGGGTTTTTGCTGGCTCCAATATCTGTTATTCTGCGACGAAACATGCCCATTTAAGTGGAACTAGGCTTCATCTGAGAACTATATTAAACACGGATCAATTATTCCAATATTAACGTTCTGCAACTTCCAATTAAAAAAAACGTAACCGCATCTCAGGATCGGTGGCTGAAGTTCATGCATTACATGTGAGCTTATGACTCACAATGAGCCGTGCAGTTGCTATGTCACATGATGCGGAGTGAGGACTGAGCGGCCGCATGCGCTTCTCCCGCTAGCCCGGCCGCAGGACGGGGGTGTTCTCTCTCTCTCTCTCTCTCTCTCTCTCTCTCTCTCTCTATCTCTATATCTCTACGTATATATATATATATATATATATATATATATATATATATATATATAATTTTCGCTTTCTAGTAAGTAGTATCGGTGAAGATCTGTAAAAGAAAAATCAAAATATTTTAGTGAGAAAAATCTCAATAGCTACATTCTTTCGGAATTCGCTAAAAGTAATTGGATTAAACAACATAAAAAAAAACTGTGTGGAACTAGATGGAATGAACGATTTTACTGTATGTCTTGTCATTTATTAATTTACTTCGTTAGAAGTATAGTGTTCTAAGAACTGCAAATACATATGTACACGGTTTTCCATTTTGATTTATAGCGACATAAAACTAATGAAACCACTTTAAATATCATTGGAAATATATATTATACATGTGTACGGCACAAATATTACTAAATAACATACTAAATAACATTTATGGTTTCATAACATTCTTCAGACCTGCATATGAACAAGACATTTGCTGATTCTTCAACAGATGACACACGCGAAGCCACTCAACCAGATTCTCGTAAGTTTCGAATAATGTTATATTAAATGAGGCGGTCGGAGACAATGGTACAAGTGATAAAAAGTTAGTTTGGAGAAAATTAAGTTTAAGATAAGCGAGAATATAACATTCCAGGAAATATCTGAGCAAGTCTTCATAAATTGTGTTTGTGTTCCTTATATATGAGTCCATTTATCCGCACAAAATGGAACAGGTTCAAATATAAACATTGGTCCACAATATAAGTTTTTTTATATTAAAGTCACTTGTACTCCTTGTCCTTCAAAACAATATTTTGAAAGAAATATCCACGAAAAGTAGATTCTACCAACGTTTTTATTATGATTGGAAATACGTCCATACTATCCAAATAGTTCATTTACGGAAAGATTAATTGACAAAATCTGTTATGCATACTTTTTTGTTGCCCGCTTCTTCACTGAATATTTTCCTTCCTGTCTGTATACTCTTTGCCTTAATTTCCTTCCTGTTTTTTCTTTTTTTATCCAATTTTCTGGTTTACTAATCTTTTTTCTGCCAACGTGCAATTTGGATCTCTTCTTCTGTGGTCCTGTTAATGCCGGGTTCTTCAATGTCATCTTCATTGGAATCTGACAAGAAATATAAAAACAACATCAATGATTAATATTCCTTTTTAAAAAACCTTTGTTATACACAATATTATATTGCAAATCCTGCAGATCTAAATCATATTATATCTTTAGATTGTAAAATAATTTTCAATTTCAAATGTATTGCTAAAAATATTATTTTATAATATACAATTCTGAAAATATAAATACAGAAGAAGTTAAAAATATTTTACTTAGCTGAAGGCTGAGGTGAAGTTCATGTCATCAGATTTGATTCAGTAATAATAATATTGATAAATCCAATAAACCCTCGAAGAATCACCTAGCTGTTATAAGCCAAAGAATACACCGATCCTCCAAGTAGAAGAGTGTTTTTCTGAGTGATTTTCGAGGACTCCACTATATGTCTAAACCTGTCCAAACTCACACATATACCTTTAGAAACCAAACAGTGGTTGTCATATTAGCTAACCATTTCTGCCAATAAGTCACTAAAAAATGCAACTTGTAACAGGTCCTCTGACCGCCTCAAATAGCCTACTAATAATAATTCACTGGGTCACTGGGAGTACGTCAGTACTGTAATTAATAGTGCATATTTATTGTTATTTCGTAACTCACTGACAATGCCTGGACATAATCAGGATTGCAGTTTTTACCGCCTGAAATCAAAGTAAAAATATATTAGCTTCATTATATATATAACTAGAAGTCCCGGCCATGCGTTGCTGTGGCTAAGGTTTACGTTAAAAATTTAAATTAAAGTTCTGTATTTCAGCCAGATTACTTAAACACTAATATTTACACACAAAATTAATAATATTGAAAATAAAATAAACACTGAACACACTTAAATTATGAAGTAATCAATATTTGTATTCATTTGGAAATTCGCGTTGCAACAAAAAGCACAGCCATCTGGGATCTCTCTTTGTTTAAATAAATACACTAGTTACCTTACCAAATTATTATAACTCGGAACCAGCTCCGTGTGTCTGAAGGAATTTGCTGGACTCAAGCTGTTAGTACTATGCGCAGCAGAGAAGTGTATCTCCTCCACTCCCCACCTTCCCCCGCAAACACAAAGGGTTTGGATCGAGCTAACCTACACCGCCATCTGTTAGAATCGTATGGAACTCATAGATCCTTATACTCTTTGTTAAATAATAAACAAATAATTTACAATAAAACAATAATGCGGACTATACATTTAGTTATAAACTACCCTAGGTCTCAAGTTGGATCAAACTGCACACAGTGTGCAAAATTTTATAAAATCGGTTCAGTAGTTTAGGATTCCATTTCGGACAAAACACAATGACACGAAATTTTTATATTATATATATATATATATTATATATTATATCAATAAAACTAATATATGGTCACACTAGTAATACATTATATAATGGAAATGAAACAGCTAATAACAAATGAGGGGAATTTTGAGGAAGAGTCACTGCTGAATTCAAATACCTAGGAACAATAATCACAAATAGGATGAGATGCACAAAGAAATTAAACATAGGCTCAATTCTGGAAATGCGTGCTAATTATGCATTGCCTAGACTCTTGATGTACCAACTCCTTCAACCAAACGTTAAACTGAAATATATAAAAAACTATTATTCTACCAGTTATACTATATGGGTGCGAAACCTGGACTCTTACTTTAAGGGAGGAAAGGAGGATTACGAGTATTTGAGAATAAAGTACTTAGGAACATTTTGGACCAAAGAGAGATGAACAGACATTGCGAATGGAGAAGACTACATAAAAATGACACTACATGGTCTTTCTAGGAAGCCAGAATAATAGAACAGTTAAGTCTCGTAGACTGGGATGGGGCAGGACATGTTGCACGTTGGGGAATGAAAGACTTGGATGGAAACTCTTGTAGGAAAGCCAGAGGAAAAACGGCCCAGTTAGTAGACCAAGAATGAGGTGGGAGAATAACATTAACTATGATTTGAGGGAAGTAGATTATACAGGGAATGATTGGAAAAAGATTAGCTCAGGATAGGGATGTATGAGAGCTTATGTCGCGCAGCCATGAAACCTACGGGTTCGATAGTGCCATGTATTAAGTATATATATATATATATATATATATTATATATATATATATAGAGAGAGAGAGCGAGAGAGATAGAGAGAGAGAGATGAGAGAAGGGAAAGAGAGAGAGAGAGAGAGGGAGGGGGGAGGGAGATTAAACAAATAAGTTGGTCTTACTCTTACCCTTACTACTACTTCTGATAACTTTTCATGTCTTCAACGCTTCTTCCACTTCCCTAGTGTATTTAATGCAATTTTCTCCTCCGTGAGCAAACACTAAAAAAAACGAAGGGCAAACAGTTACACAGAGCACGATGAACATTATTTTCCCTTTATTAACCGTCAATAAGTTCAACACTATTCGCTGTTAAATTTACGTAGAATCCTGAAAAATAAACATCACTCAGAAAACGTGTGCTGACCGGGGACCGAACCCCATCCCGCTGTCCCGAGACCACAGCCGTGGATCACTCTTAACTATTACGTCATAGTTCATTTAAGTTTAATACAGCTGCAATTCCACAAAGACACATGAATCCTTGCAACAAGCTACCGAACTGGCCAGGAAATAGTATTTGAGATTCGTATTTGGGAAATCTCGACTTTCAAACCTCTGTACTGACCAATCTCATTGAGCTTTCTCCTGGTTTTATTGTGTGATCACGTTAAAGCAAATATTGATTTGAGACTCCATACTGCAATCCATTTCGTCATAGTCGCCATTTCGTAACGTGGTAAAAACTAAATTCAGATTCAAACTTGACAAACAATAATATGAACAAAGTCTACTGTACTGGATTTACACTTGAGATGTTACACTCGTTATTACCTTATTATGTTAATGGTCTGTAAATAATAATTAAATAGAAAACTGATACACTGATACGCAGCTAAAGATAATGTAGACGTGTGATCAGACAGGTTTTAAGCGTCATAAATACCAATTAATTAAACGATAGGAACAATATAAACTCTACTATACAGAGTGTAACTAAATTCCCATTACAGCCGTGTAGTGGGTTACGTGTAGCATAGGAACTCATGTCCGGAAATATACCGTTTTTCCTCTACATGCACGCAATTACCACGACACACACGTTTTGAACTTTCCCGCATTTTAGCCGCCAAAGACCTAAACGTTCTCTCAATTTGAACGCGCCAGACTACTACTTGTGGGGTCACATGAAATCCCTATTTTACGAGACCCTGTGGTCATCCGAGGAAAACCTATTGGGGCGGGTTATGGGTGCGGCGGATGTTGCAGGACCTAAGATTGGTGATCGTGTGTAATAGAACATGGTACGGAGTACTGTATCTGTGTTAACATAGGTGGTAGTCACATCGAACCCTTCTTCTGGACCCAGACAACAAGCAGCAGGTGTCAGAGAAGCAAAAGTGTGTTGTTATTTTGCATTTAGCGGGAAAACGGTACGTTTCCGGACATGAGTTCCTACGCTAAACGAACCATCTTGGTCTCCACTCAAAGTCTGTAATGGGAATTTATTTATACCCTTATATTTTAACGGGACTATTTAATTTCATGCCCACAAATGAGAGTCAATGACCAATCACGTTTCAATGATTTCTGTTTTACAACCAATCAGAGTCGTGTTTCACCAAATATTTATCAGTGTTATAATTACCATATTAAAGAAAGCTCCTCCTTACAATATTGCGTTCCTTTGGCAATAAATAGTATGATCTGGTTGCAGTGATAAACAAATGAAGCAGTAGAAGCGTACCTATCGTTTCTCATTTGTTTTCAAACATCGCCGTTTACATTAAATATATAAATATTTTAAAATAACTACAGTTAAATAATGATTTGTGAGTAAACAGCTTAATTTTATTCGTTAAATAGTCCTAACAAATGCCACTCTTGATTTCCAAATTCTCTAGTATAAATTCACTCCTCCACTTCGTGAGTCGTGATTTATCGATAATTTGGAAATCAGTCGTGGCATTACTTACGATAATATTACAACTTACAAGGAGAGTCACTCAAAAACGACCAATGGATTCTGAAGAAACTGGTTTCAAGTAAAAGAAAACAACCCTAACAGTCGTACCACCTTTAAACATGGGGCACAACTCCATAACGTTCGAGTAATTAATTAATTAAGGTTTGGTTTGGGCGAGACCTCACATCCGGTATCGGTAAGGGCACATATTCTATTTCGCATTGCGAGAAATAATCAGTAGAGCGTTTTTCTGGGCACACGAAGGCTCGGGTTCGATACAAACTTATGACTATTTTGTATAATATTAGCATTAATCTTGGTAATTATTTTTGTCATATGCATTAATTTGTAAAATTGTATTAATATTTTTATTTTTGTGTCTTTATATTATTTAAATAATTTTCGAATATTCCAACAACACTGTGCGGTGTTGGCAGCATTAAAATAGCTTATGTATAATGCCGAAGTCCTTAATTTGAAAACAGACAAGGCTAACAAGTTAAATAAAATACAGTACACACAAAATGCATACCTATTATTCCTGTCTGTAAGCGACCAGTGTTCTCATGCACATTTTGCTGGAAGCCATTTATCATAAAAACAAACATGCATAAACACTGATAACACCACGAGCACTTGATGAATGATACATATTCACACTTACATCTAACTTTATGCAAATCTGCTTACAACTTTAATAGTTACAAAAACATAGGTTTAGTAACGAGATGCTCAAGTTAGAATGCTCCGGAGCAGCGAGTTACTAAACCTAATTTTGTAACATGTTGTCTTCAATATTTTATTTACGTTCAGAGTATTTTAGTATATTTAATTAAATTTATTTATTGCGGAAACGATATGATTAGAGAAAAAGTATTGTGGGCTTTGGGAAAAAAATCAACAAACATTGTTTTCATATTCTGCAATTTACAGGTTTTATCTATAAAGTGTACTTTACGTTTTATTGAATCTGTATTTTATGTTTCGATAAGTGTTTTGAGTTTTGTTAGAATATAAAGGATCGGTTGCCTAGTAAATATGAACTAAAGCGACACTGATTGATATAATAGTAGATACAATTTATTTAAATAATATAATATAAATACACAAAAAGAAAAATATGCATTTTAATTACAAATTAATCCACATGACGACAATAATAACCAATATTAATAAACTGATTTATAAAAATAGTCGAAAGTAGATGTTGAACCCGGACTTTTGTGTTTCCAATTAGATGCTCTACGGTACTGTTGCTACAAAATAAATACTGATAGTGAATGCGGAATGGTATAATGCTAGCCTTTACCGAGATCTGACGTCAAGTCTTGCCCAAACCAAACCGTAATTAATTAATTGCTCGAAAGTTATGAAGTTGTGGAACCATGTTTAAAGGTTGTACGGCTATTATGACTCTTTTCTTTTATTTGATACCAGTTTCGTCAGAATCCATTAGTTGTTTTTTGTGCCTCTCCTTGTTAGTGTTTTTATGCTATAAGTAGAGTCCGGAATTCTATGTAATTACATTTTTTTTCCTCACTTTGTATCAGTCTGAGAAATAAAATGTTGGCATATTAAGCTATTGGGAACTACACTTTTAAAGAAAATCAAACCTTTTTACATATTTATATAATACTACATATTTTGAAAGATAATCAACATATTTTACATTTTCAATACAATAATACATATTTTTTAAAAAAAATCACATATATTTACATATTCCATACATCTAATACATATTTGAAAGATATAACATATTTTTACATACTCCATACAATACTACATATTTTAAAGAAAAATCACTTTTTTTTACATATTCCACATATCGAATTACGCATATTGTAAAGAAAAATAAACCATTTTTTACATGTCCATACATTACAGGTACTTTAAAGAAAATCACATTACTTAACATATTCCATACCAATTATACATATTTAAATAAAATCGCAAATTTTTACATATTCCATACAATACTAGGTATTTTAAAGAAAGTCACATTTTTTACATATTACATACTTACTAGGTACTTTAAAGAAAATCACATTTTAACATATCCATAGTTGTTTTATTACTAGATACTTTAGAGAAAGTCACATTCTTTAAATATTCCAGACATAATACATATTTTAAAGAAAATAACATTGTTACATATTCCATACAATACTACACATTTTAAAGAAAATCACATTTTTTTACATATTCCATAAAAATACTTAAGGAAAAAAATTGATTTTTTTCATATTCCTACATACTAGGTTTTTAAGAAGTCACAATTTACATATTCCAACGATACTATATATTTTAAAGAAAACATTTTTTTTACATATTTCAACATTATTAAAGCACTTTTTTTTACATATTACCTTAAAATGTACATATTTGAAAGACAATTACATTTTTACATTTCCTTACACTACTAGGCCTATGCTTTAAAGTAATCATATATTTTTACATACTATGTTTAAATGTTCAATAATACATGGGATTAAAGATATATAATTTAATATATAATTTTAATAGCAATTTTAGCTCAAAATTGTCAGGAAATGCAGGGATATATTTTCATTTCACAGAATTGACCAAACACTCATGCATAAGGGTATTTTTATCATATTGCACTTTATGACCTCCTGTGGGTGGGTTCACTACACAAACATACTTCGATCTCAGACAAAGCCGAACTCCTAAAATATGGAGAAATGTCTGTGATAAATGTGTTTCGGCATGATTGACCTTAGGATTATTGCACATTCGTGGGGCATACTGTATTTATGAATTCAATGTGTAAAATTATTTTTTACCTTTTAAGTTACGCAAAAAATATGTTTTATAACGTTTCATTCAAAATTTGATATTACACATTGGGTTCATATTTTGAGACTTTTGTTAAATATATGTAGTACATATTTCATGTGGTGGTAATACTACAGAGTACATTAAATTCGGTCTCCTACCTATTAGATACAGTATTTAAATATAATAATACATTTTACTGAAATAAATGGAAAAAAATGAAATCGCGTAGATTATTATTTAAATGGTTGTCGAATTATCCAACATATATACAATTAGATAATAATTTACGGTTATGCATTATTAATTTTCATATGCGTCCGACACTTTTAAATAAGCTTTTCTATCAACAATACAGTTCCCAATTTACAAAGATGTAGGCCTATAGGATTATTGCTAAGTTTTTTTCGTTTTTTTGTGCATCTGATTTAAAAACGAAATACTTGTGTTACTTACACAGTTGTCTAATCTAAGTGCATGTAAAAACTAACTTATATTTAATAGAATTTTTATTTTATACGAACTTCAAATAATAGGATTTTTATTACATACATCTTAAAGAAGTCACGA
>JASPKZ010005563.1:0-58010 GCA_030220185.1 Diploptera punctata | reverse complement strand
ATGGGTCCCTAGCTAGGGTTACGGTGAAGACCCCAACGGCGGATGCAGCAGAGTAGGAGGCCTACGGTATGGTGCAGACGGCGAATGAGGCATTAAGGGTAGATCAGACGCTTAGCTACAGTGAAAGCAACTGATCTATAGTGAACTCCAGACAAAGTCTCTGGTCTCTGGTCCTCCAGGTCATACATTCTAAAAAAACTTAATGCTAAAAAACAAAATATATAGCCTCGGATAGGAAAAGAAATCCAACTAAGATGGTATGGACATTAATGAGAAAAATGGACACAGAACAAACAAAGAAGTATTGAAATGGAAACCACCTAAAAGAGAAACGTGGTAGACCAAAGACAACGTGGATAAAGGGAATTCAAGACAACATGAAGAAGAGAAATATGACAGAAGCAGACACACAAGATCGGGAAGTGTGGAAAAAAAAAAATATATATATATATATATATATATATTGGTTGAGGATACCTGTATAAATAACAGAAACAATCCTGAATAAATAAAATATACCGTAAGTTTAAAATGGGTTTTCATGTATTGGATAATAAAAAGCATGTAAATTGGGCTGAAGTTGTAAGTAGTAGATATTTATCTTCAGACAGGCGTCAGTTATCTTAAGAAACAGGGTCTACAAATGTTTACGAGTTACGTCGCCAGGTCTCTCACAGTGAATTGAATGACTTTTCTTTACGAGAAAAATTTACGTCAAGTCGGAGCTTGAGTGAAGGAACTATATTGAAGTCAGTTAATTTTGTAACAAAGTTAATTGCCCAATCAATTTAATGTTTTGCTAGCCTTCAGGATCAGACCTACATAATTATTACATGTATATTGACTGATGACAAATTTATTGCTTGGATTAACACTCTCACTTCATAACGCAGCGCAATTGTTTAAGCAAAGCAAACAGTAGTCTATTGATTTAGTATTAAATATGTAGGCCTATCTATATACCTCGTTCTTCCCCTGTGGGGTTTAGTGTGCTCCCTAATGAGTATATTTTAACCCATTCGCTTCAGGTTTATGCCCTCAATGCATATCCCTAGAAATCGCATTTAAATCACCGTACAATATATTGTTTATTTTCAGACATTCAAAATGAACAAAAGATAACGGTCACATAGATAAAAGGGTGAAGTTCAAAACACTTTCCTCCAGTATTCATAAATGTTAACAAAAGATTACCCTGCCAAGGGATGTACAAAATACTGCAAAATATATAAGAGCAGAGAGTTAAGCGAGTATACCTTCTGAGCTAAAGGCTTTTCAATAGCCGGCGAGTGTACATCGTCTTCTGAGGCGAATGGGTTAATTTAGTTTAGAAGATCAGAAGGGATATATTAGAGGATGTGTAGAATTTGAGTGCCTGGGGGTAGAAAAAGAGGATAAACAGGAAAGTGATATTAAGAACAGAATAAATCAAGGTAGAGCAATAACAGCAATGATAAATGGAGTCCTGTGGGATATACATATAACTAAGAAAAATAAGTTATAAATATATAATTCAATAGTGAGAAGTACTTCACATATGGAGCTGAAGTTAGAAAATTCAACAAAAACTTAGAACAAATCTTATGTCGATGAAAAATGGATTTCTTGAAGAGAGAAACAAGATGCTCAAAATTAGAAAAAAAAATACTGTCATACGATAAAATATGAATATTAGATATTCAGTAGTAGATTATAAAAGATATAAGCCATTTGACCATTTGTATGGGCATGTACGATGAATGCAAGAAGAAAGGTTACCCAGAAAAACATTGGAATGGTGTCCACCTGGAAGAAGAAGTAAAGGAAGACCTCAAAACTCGTGGATGCAAGAAGTAAGAACTGGAATGAGAACATGAGGACTGGAGTGAATAGATAGAGACGAGTGTAGAAGGGAAATAAAACTTTAGGCACAGAAAGATGTGTAAACATTGAAAATCTGTATATAAATAAAAATAATTTACTTACGTTTATTTACCCATAGATGTCAGCGAATGATATGGGGTGTGCATATCACCTCAGTGAGACATCTAGTGGGCAACTAAGTATTACTTGGATGGATAACGGTCGGTAAATGTTGCACAGAGACCTCTTTATTCAGGCATGCAGTTCTTTTACGAGCCTGAAAACATTCAGACTCGAGACCAACGGAGGTCTTGTTCCTTGGATTTTCCATCCTAAAAAAGATTGCTTACACAATACTTTCTGAATGCAAATCAAATGTTATATTTAACTACTACCCTAAGTTAAGAGGCTCACTCAAGGGAACCCTGGTTTCATTCGTGGAAATCGACCGCGGCCGGGTTCGATATGCGTCCCTCGGAACTGGAGGCAAGGAACCATTAGCCCATCGCGGCGACTTGATAATAAAGATAAACATAAATAAATTGTCTGTGAGGCGCATGACATGATATAGTGACGTAACGGTCAACTGAAAAAAGAAGAGGGTGTAGTTTTAAGTCTGTAAATGATGAGTATCGGACAATAGAAGGAAGGAAGAGAAAGACATAATACGAAGGGGAAAAGGGCAAAGGTAAAGTGTTCACTCTACAGTTATTATAGTAAGTACCACTGTTAAAGGAATTTGAAGGCGGGCCCGTATTAAAGCTGTTTCTTTGGAAATATTTTAACTAACTCACTGGCAATAAACGTCTATTTTTGAAGCATGTGAATTTGAGGCCTGCCCTTTTATAGTAGTTATGTACGCAACAAGGGGAGTAAGTAGTATATTACTAGTCTAGCCCGAGCTTTAGCGAGAGCTAGTAATTAAGTTGGAGACAATTAACGTAAATATTGCCCGTTTAAGGAGTAAGCGCAGTTGTTGACAGAGGGCGCTGCAGTCGTGTTTATACAGGAATAGTACACGTGACACTTCTAACTATGAAGGGCACTGTGCAGAGGAGAATGGGACGCGGGACGCTGACAGTGCAGGTCTAGTAGAAAGTTTTTTAATGGTGCACATTGCAATTTGTAAATTATCTTTCTGCGTTGTGAATTAATCACTTTTCTTGGAAACTTTTAGGCGTCTCCATACTTATACAATACACACGCAGGTCTGTAATACAAATTGTTCTATCGACACGAAATCGCTGTTCAAGAGCGAACAATGTGGTTACAGGTGCTACTAAAAGGCAACTGTGATTCTTTGCCCACTGTACATTGCCTTATTACGTCACGTGTACCAACAAGCAGTGCTTCGCGATGCGTCCGCCTGCAGATATATTTTAAGTGACTAATATTTCCCTAATTAGTAATTGTGTATATAATTTTGTTCACTCCTATACTAATAATTATGTTTAATTTTTATATTTCGTGTGAATTTTTATCTTAGTTTGAAGTGTTCAATTGTTTGATAACAAGGGTATGTTAATAAAACAACTACAATTGTTTATTGTTTTCTGAATTAGTGACAGAGAACGACGGAGAACTTTAATTAAGGGAAATTTGCGAATGTGTATTACAAATTAAAATCTATAAGTCCGTAGCCATTTATGTATTTTTAACACTCGTGTTAATTACTAAGATTGGTTGGAGAAAACCTGAATGATGAGGGAGATTCTCAATGAATAAAAAAAATATTATTATAGGCCCTAAGTAGTAGTAAAATAAGAGCAATAACAATAATATAATGACTTTTAAGACTGTCGGATATGAGTATTTATCCGAAGATGTGGGCCATGTTTGAATTCAAGAATCCAATTTGAGCCCCATTGCTATGAAGTTTCTCAGATCTATTAGAACTATATTTTCCACTTGGTGATATCAACATTAATAAACCTGAGTTTTGTCAAAAGGAATGTTTCCCTTGCCTGCGGTTAAACTCGAAGTATAATGTTAACAAATGCGCTGTTTAAATGTATTCAGTATTTCACTTTCAAACACACTGCTTCTGTGAGTGATACGAAAAACTTTACAGATAAAGTCACCTCCGCTTCATTTAATCTTAATCCTACACAGTTTTTCGTTAGCATATATTAAATAATATTCTCATGTATTTCAAATTAAAAATATAATCGCACAAACAAAACAAGCTTTAAACTCTATTTGGTGGAACAAATATATTACAAAAATAGAAAATTACAAATATATCAAACCATAATTCAGAGCATTTTAACATATAGTACTAAAGTTTGACAAATTACTACCAGGGAAATGAAAATAATTTTAAGTACAGAAATGGATGTTTTAAGGTCAGCTGGAAAATCTAAAATGGATAGAATTCGAAATAAAGAAATAATGGAAATTATGGATGTACAAGAAAATCCGGACATTATAGATATTGCAGAAAAGAAAAGATTACAGTCGTATGGCCATGTCAAAAGAATGCCAGAGCAAATATTTCCTAAACTTATTATGGAATGGATTCCTATGGAAAGGAAGAAGAAATGAAGACCAAATGATATAGAGAGTGAATAAGTATGATTGTCAGAGAATTGGAGGAAGAACAGAGAGGAATGGAGTTCGGTTTCCGGAAGACAATGTCAGCTGTCATGATACTGGATGATGATGATGTATTTCAATTACACACATTTAAACAGTGACGTCAGTACACCCAAACTCACCAAGCACAGCTTGGAAGTTGTGAAAGTGGTGTTTAATATTAAAGTGGACTATGTGACAGTCAGAAACATCACAATAAGGGAAATTATACAAGTTTAAAATAGCATATTACGAAAAATATGAAGAAAAATGTTTCAAATGGTATGGGCACCTGATAAGAATGGAAGAAGAGAGAATACCAAAGAAGATCCTCAATTGGAAAGCTAATGGAAGAAGTGGAAGAGGCAGGCCTAGAGAACGATGGATGGATGGAGTGAAGAAAAGAGTGGAAGCTTGAGATTTGAGGGAAAAAAGATGCTTTAGACAGGAACCTCTGGCGACAAATCACTTTGGGTTGAAGGAGACACTGTATTGCGGAATATTCCTAAATAAAAAAATCTGACATAAAGAATGATCACATATTATACGACATGTGTGAAAATTCGATCGGAGAACATGTGACTGCTAGCGTCATGTTGGCCAATGCGATAACACACGTTCCCGCTAGAGCCAATTGCCAAAATATTTACCCATATATAAGAATATTCTATCCCCGGAGTCCACTTACTTTAATGGACAAGTTAGGGTGATAAAATGGGAAATTGAGCAAGGTAGGGTGAGAAATTGGGCGAGTAAGTACACCAGATTAGTATAACGTTCACTTGTTTCTTAGCGGGGTTGTATGATAAGTTGGCTACACCGTATGAGCAATAATTAATATATATTTTACATTGCAAATACAGTGCTTTTAGGTTACTCTGGGCTCAACTTCTCACTTCATTTTAAAGTCTTTCTCACTTTCTTATAAAAAATCCAACATATAATATATATTTATTTAGTATATTATACTTTTTTTAAATTATTTTTCACTGAGAGTAATTAATATTCATACTTACAAAGAATAAATATGATTCCTTGCTAAAATATTGTTAATTATAAATTGGAATTTTAAATTTATTCATTTAAATATATATATATATATATATATATAATATTATATTATATAAAAAACTAAAATTGTCTTGGTGATGAAAACTATGTATAATAAATTTATAAACAACCATGTCTTGAAAATGATCTCACATAAAGAGATTGAAACGTCGACTTAATAAATGTATGCTTTGAATGAGATAACGTTTATTTCTTTGTAATTATGAATATATATTTATTTATTTATTTCTATCAGGTACTTATTCGCATACTGCAACAATATATTTTTTTTTTTCATTTGAATGTATTTATGTGGCAAAGTGCCTTAGAACCACCATATAGTTTTAATTTAAAAAATAGTTATTTTCCTAAACTTGTTGAAAAATATGTAATAGCATAATATCATGTGTGTATTACAACATCGGAAACACAGTGACCGGTAAAACAGAGTGAGTTACTGTACATCATGCTTAACTGCAACTCTCCGTTTAACAGCCAATGGAGTAG
The DNA here is from genome assembly GCA_030220185.1 of Diploptera punctata. Lineage (NCBI taxonomy): Eukaryota > Metazoa > Arthropoda > Insecta > Blattodea > Blaberidae > Diploptera > Diploptera punctata. The sequence goes on along the minus strand of JASPKZ010005563.1, from coordinate 52,037 downwards.
CGATATACACTCCAAGTCTATTTATTCGCTTTTCCCACACGTTTGGAATACAGTGTAAATTCTAAATTATATATTTTTTTCTAATTATGTTTATTACAAAAAGTGTATAGTTGGATTATATTTTGGAAATTTAATTTTAAAATGCACTAAAGTAAAGGAACATACAGGGCTAGCTTACAAATGACTACACTATAAATTAAATAGCGGAAAAACGCTGGAGGCCATAAACAACTTTGAACAGATTTTTTCGAAGTCAGATCGGGTTACAATGCGTAACATGTAAAGTCAGCGACATTATCCAGAGGATAAAACCCACTAAACCGTATTTGAAACCAAGATTTCCATTATAAAATTACAATAGGAAATAACATTTAACAAGATCTCCAACTTTACGCACTTTGAGTTTGGTCTGGAGGGTGTGCCTTAGTAGCTCAGTGGTAGAGCGCCAGCGCATAAATTTAGATACCTTGTTTTCAAATTTCTGCTCAGGTACAATATTTTCCCCCTCATTATATCAACTACACGACAGACGGTTTGTTTGGAAACGCTAATTTCCATATTGAGTGATGATGATTATGATTATTATCATTATTATTTTAAATACATACTACATATATATATATATATATATATATATATATATATATATATATAACAAGTTTTATTTCAATTCGAATCAATAACACACAAAGAGAATGGACCGAAATTAATAGGGGCGTAAGACAAGCATGTGGCCTCTCGTCCTTGCTCTTTATCATATATATATGGATAGAATACTCCAAGATTGGCGACAGATGAGACACGGTTCTATCCAAATTAATAGAAACCTAAAAATAGACTCCCTGCTTTTTGCAGATGATTTGGTATTAATAGCTCCAACAGAAACAGATTTACAGTATTCTATACACAATTTTAATTTTAATATAAGTGCAAAAAGGTACAATATGAAAATCAATACAAAGAAAACTAAAGTGATGGTCTTTTTTGGGAAATACCTTATACCTAGCAAAAATTGTTCTGGATGATGAAATTTTAGAACGCGTAAACGAATTTAATTACTTGGGTTGTAATTTAACATTTCAAGATGAAGCTGATATATCAAAGTAAATCACAAATTTTACAAAAAAACAATGGGGATAATTAACAGTATAATGGAACCATCTTTAGTACAGAAGAACACAAGATTACGGCTTTATAAAAGTTCTCGCCAAGACCATTATTAAGATATGGTAGTGAAGCATGGACAATACGAAGAAGAGATGAAAGCCGAATAACAGCAAATGAGATGCGATTTATGGTGCGCCGTACAGCAGGTTATACAAAGTGGGACCATAAACGAAATGAGGAAATTATGGAAGAGTTGGATGTAGAACCCATTCTTCACCATATACAAAACTAGCAGAACAACTGGAAATCCCATCTTCAACGAATGCCGTCTCATAGAATTCCAAAAGCCATGCTTTGTTACTGCCCCCCAAGGCAAAATATCGCTGCGGTGTCCGAAAAAGCGCTGGATGGAAAATTCTTCTTTGCGATCGTAATAGGCCACACGGCCTAATCCTTGCATGGATGATGATGATGATGATGATGATATTATTATTATTATTATTATTATTATATTATATTATTATTATTATTATTATTATTATTATTATTATTATTATTATTATTATTATTATTATTATTATTATTATTATTATTAATTTAGAATTCAAATATTACGATTTTGAAATAAGATAAAACGTTAAAAATAAATTTCCCGTAGAATGAATTGGAAATCAGTTGACTTCTTACGGAAATAACATCGCTTGGTCATGGTACTGAAGATAGAAGCTGTATTCATTCTTAGAAAACAATATCCTGAGAAAGTATGAGATATGAACATTCCAGCGCCACGCGGCTGGATATTGCTCAGGAAGTTAATTATGGGCCAATATCTCATTTCACTCTACAAAATCCACAACAATAAGATTGCAATCATCTTTATTTAAGCGAAAGCACAATACCTTGTTTTTTAATAGCTTAATTGTGTTGAGAATTTAAAAGAACGCCTCTTTATTTTCTTGAAATAAAGTTATATTAAAATTTCAGATCATCGATTTTTTTAACAAATATCTCTCATAACTCACCTGAGCAATAAGATATTGGATGTACAGAGAGTGTAATAAATACATAAATAACTGCCTACACACGTATATCCCAACATGGGACAAGGTACTCCCTTGCGGAAGTTACTTAACCAAGATCATTTAGTAATATTATTTCCCTACAGCAAATGATAAATGGTTAGCTCATGGCCTTAAATAGATATTTAATAGGTAACTTGACATTTGATTGATGGGAAACGCCTGTAAAATTTTGCTCATAGGTTCCGTTATTTATACTTGATCTTCTTTCAGAGCCCGAACATTTCAGACCTGCTCTGCATGCAGAACAGGATGGTGAAGAGGTTGATTTACAGTCAGGGAAATGTAAGTCACAGACCCTAGCTCATTAGAGGTTAAAATGTGGATTGAAAAATCAGAAATGTATAAAGCGTTAAGTTCAGATAAGATCCCTGTAGAACTGATAAAATTAGAGGGGGAAGAATTGATGAACAAGATATATCGATTACTTAGCATAATTTAGGAAAATGGTAGTATTTTAAATGAATGAAAAAATTAATTATCATATCAATATATAAGAATTGAGATAAAACTGATTGCAACAACAGCGGAATCTCATTAATTTCAAATTCGTACAACATTCTAACAATATATTAGTAAGAGGCTTACTCCCTACATCGATGACGTAATAGGTGATCATCGATACGTATTTAGAATAAATAGGTCTACCGCAGATCAGATTTCTAGTATAAGACAGATTTTAGGAAAGAAATGGGAATATAATGGCACTGTAGGCCTACATCAACTATATGTAGACTTCAAAAGGCATCTGATTCAATTACGAGGCAGAAGTTGCTGAACTTCAGAATTCCTAAAAAGTTAGTCTTATTCAAATGTGTCTAAATGGCAAAAAGATTAAATTGCGAGTAGGCAAGAGTTTTCAGATAATTCTTAAATTCACAATGGGTTAAAACAGGGAGATTCGCTCTATTCCTTATCCAATTTTGTTCTAGAATACGCCATTAAATAGTTAGAGAATAAAGAAGGTGTACAACCTAATGGTATTAATAAGCTGTCGCTATATGCTGATGATATATTCCTACAATTATTACATGATAGCGGGGAACAAGTAAATATATGGTCACACGTAGAAATGCATCATATAATGGAAATGGATGGTTAATAACAAATGAGGGAGATTTTTAAAAAATACTGAATTCAAAAAAGTAAGAATAAAACTACAAAAGGAATGAGAATAAAGAAATTAAACTTAAACTCAATTCTGGAAACGCACGGTATTGAGCATTACAGAAACTGCTGCCATCCCAAATTCTCTCAAAAAACTTTAAACAAAAAATACAGAATGTTTCAGAATAAGTATTACAGACTTCTAGGGTTTCTAGGGTTAGTAGATAAGTTTCGATGAGGCACCCATGTTCGGAAACGTACCATTTCGATGTAAAATAGGTTTGAAGATCGAAATACAATGGGCTGATACCGTGTGTCTTGTGTTTCAGAATAAATATTACAGACTTCTAGGAGTGTACTGCAAATATGGTTCCACGTGGCGACCCTGTTGTTCGTTGCACAAAGTGTACCTGTGACGCGTGTTTTCCTGGTGTGTGTAAATAACTTCTATTGACGCCAGAATTCGCGCAAGAAAACTTTCTCCGACTCGACAGGTGTAGTACAACCCTATAAGTCTGTAATACGTATTCTGTAACATAAGATACACGATATCAGCCCATCGTGTTTCAATCTTCAAACTTATTTTACATCAAAATGGCATATTTCCGGACAAGGGTTCCTTATCAAAACTTTATCTCCTAAGTCCCCTCTACAACCCCTAGAAGGCCGTAATACTTATTCTGGAACCACCTGTATATATAAGTCTGTTACACCGGTTATATTATATGGATGCGAAACATGGAATGTTACATTAAGGAAGGGAAAAAAAATTACGAGTATTTCAGAATATAGGCTACTTGTTAGGAAATTGTTTATACCAAGACAGATGAACAGACATGTAAATAGAGAACACTACATAAGGGTGAGCTACATGAGCATCATAGGAAAATAAATGTAGTAAGAACGGATATGTCTCGTAGACTGGGATGGGCAGGATATTTGGCACCAATGGCGAGTGAAAGGGCGACATGGAGATTAACCAGAGAGACAGCATCCAATAGGTAGGCCAAGAATGAAGTGGGAGAATAACATTAACCACCATTTTAGGAAGACTATTTAACTCATGCCCCAAATGGGAGTCAATGACCAATCACCTTTCATTGATTTCTCTTTTACAACCAATCAGAGTCGTGTTTCACGAAATATTTATCAGTGTTATATTTACCATATTAAAGAAAGCTCCTCCTTTTTAATATTCTGAACAGGTCTGACCATGATTTTGCAGTGACTGAGCCCGTAAGAAATACGGCTACCAGATTGTGTATATAGTGCATAGATGTCAACACATATCGCTTGCAGGAGTTAATATAAAAACATTTGTAGCAATTTATTATACCACCAAAAAAAGAAACCACTGTTTGCACTTTCTTAAATGTATTTTTTCCCAGGTAATAATCCAGAAAAATATAATTGTCATATTTACATCATACGACATCAGAAATGAATTTATATACAGTTTGATGTGTTTCATTTTTTCTCCACTAGAGAGCATTCTTACAATATTGCGTTCCTTTAGCAATAAATAGTATGATCTGGTTGCAGTGATAAACAAAAGAAGCAGATGAAGCGTACCTATCGTTTCTCATTTGTTTTCAAACATCGCCGTTTACATTAAATATATAAATATTTTAAAATAGCTATAGTTAAATAATGATTTGTGAGTAAACAGCTTAATTGTATTCGTTAAATAGTCCTAACAAATGTCACTCTTGATTTCCAAATTCTCTAGATAAATTCGGAAATCACTCGTGACATTACTTATGATAAATTATACAGGAGATGATTTAAAAACATTAACTGAGGAGAAGGATGTAGGCCTGTAGAGAGCTTATGTCCGAGCGGCCATGAACATCCGGGTTATTTAGTGCCAGTTAGTTAGTTAAAAAGTATTTCCTGTTTTAAATCTAGAAATCAAAGATAGTCTGAGAGTACTTTAGCATGTGATTTACTGGATTGGTTTAAGAGAACATGTGTTTAAATTATATATAAAGCAACCTGCATGCATACCAACTTGTTTAAATAAACAGAATTCCATTAATTTAAAATAAATCAACAATACACGATAATGTGGGGATAAGTAAATATTCTGACCATATTTACTTAATGAGAAACATTCACTGAAATCAAAAGAAACAGGCATAATTTGAACTCTTCACTCCCAAAAAAAAATCCGTTTTTATAAAGGCTTAATAGGGAGTAAAGCAAGCGAATGATATCTCAAAGTCTACATAAAAGATCGGATACCGTAAAAGTTATGTAAATATTAGTCATAAAAATTTAATGTTCTAAGTTAAGTGATCTTTCATAACACGAGAATTTTTTTATATGGTTGTTAAATACAGTTATAACCAAGGAGCTACATTCACTGCTCCCCTAACTATTTTGTTTCTTTTTTTCGTGTACGAGAGAAAAGTATTTCATAAATTATTTACACCATGCACATTGCCGCAAAGTTCGATTTAAACTTTTCACAAATTACCATTTTTTCTAGACAATAAGTTAATAACGAGATTTCCATACTCTATTCATACTACATGTAATATTAAGGATTGGAGGAGAAAATGTTCAAGCATGGGAATTCCTATTTCAAACAATAAACTTTATACAACTTACATTTTGCAGATGATCAATAATTGTTAATTGCACAAGATTATGAAGATTTAGAATGTATGACTAGAAATTAATAGAAGAATATGAAAAATGGGGATTAAATTTGAACATGGAAAAAAAAACAAAATATTTATCAATTGGTGAACCAGAACAAAATTTAATTTTGGAGACTGGAGAATCAGTGAGATCACATATTTAGGAATTAAAATAAATAAAAATGGGAGTTATGAAGATTAAATAAGAAATATAAATAATAAAGGAAAACTTGCAATTGCTTTCCTCAATGGAATATTGTGGGATAAAAATATAAGTAATAAAAATAAAATGAATATATATCATACAATTGTTAAAGCATCATTACTTATGGAGCAGAACTTTGGCCATTAACAACAAAAACAAATAAGTACCTTTTGGTAATGGAAATGGATTTTATACGAAGGGCCGCAAGAATTTCAAGAAGAGAAAAAATTAGGAACTCAATTATAAGGGAGAAAATGAAGATTGAAGACACTATTTTAGATTATATAAAACTCAGGAATTAAGATGGTACGGACATGTCCAGCGAATGGAAGAGGATCGACTACCAAAATCTGTTTTGGAATGGAGACCTGAGGGAAGACGAAGCAGAGGAAGACCTAAAACCTCCTGGAGTCAGGGAATATGTTTATATATGAAGGAGAAACATCTACAACCAGGAGATTGGATGGACCGACAAAACTGGCTATTATGAATCGGACGATGTCAAAGACATTAATCAACCGATGATCTATCTATCTATCTAGATTTCCATACTACTTCTTCTTCTTCTCTTTGTTTTAGGTCCATGACCTATCCCATCCAGAATTAAGAGTCTCCATCTCTTTTTAGGTTTTCCAGGTGTCCTTCTCCCACCCATCGGTAAATTTATCTCCTGTTATGCGTACAATTTTATTTGGTGTCATGCGGGATATGTTGATTCCATTCAAATCTGTTTTCCACTCATTCACCTATTGTCTGAATATTCAGCTTCCATACTTCATTACGTAAATATTGGCTTGGAATACAGGAATTAGGTACACAAATAAATTTAATTTAGGCCAAACTCTAGAAACTCAAGCTATAAGCAATATAGAGATTCTCACTGCCACTATCGAACACGTAGATTCGTAGCCGCGCGGACATGAACTCTCCATACATCCCTATCCTAAGCTAATATTTCTCAATTGTCCCCTATATAATTTGCTTCCATGAAGTCATATTTAATGTTATTGTCCCACCTCAATCTTAGCCTGCTTACTGGATACTTTCCCTCTGGTTTTCCTACAAGGAATTTTCATGTCTCTCTCTCATTTCCCATTCGTGCCACATGTCCTTCCCATCGCAGTATATGAGACTTAACTGTTCTTATTATTCTGGTTTCCCATGAAGATCATGTAGCTCACTGTTATGTAGTATTCTCCATTCGACTGTTTGTTCATCTTTCTTTGTTCCAAAAATTTGCTAAAAAGCTTATTCTCAAATACTCGTAATTTTTTCTTCTCCCTTAAAGTACAAGTCATTGTTTCGCATTTATAGACACACTTGTTACATCCTAAATTATTTAAAAATAGAACTCGATAAAACTGCTATTTTTCCACTTATATGGATGCAAAACACACCCTCTTACTTTAAAATATGAGAAGAGAATACGACAGACGTAAATATATCATTGCTCTAGGAACGGAGTTCGAATTACTCTGCTTTCTTAGGCGAAAAGCATGGGGTAGTGGAGCAACAGACAATAGGCCTATTTTATTTAATGACGCTGGGCATGGAAACAGATCATTAGCGTCGCAATTCAATCTGGGCTTGAAAGGACCGAAAATTTTGCCCATTAGTATATTTTTCAAGAATCAGGTTCTTGTACGTGCCGTAAACTTGGAACATGGTGCTAAGGCTGTAGTTCCCGTTCGAAGGAATCTGTATTCAGCATTTCTACGCCCTGAAAACCCCATCGACCTCGGCCGGTTTGAAACCGCGATCCTCAAACCAGAGTTGAACTTGGTAACCAGTTATCCACCAAGACCGAACAACTGAGTCTATAATGCCTATGAGTTACTTTACCATCTGAATAAATGTATATTTATTATACAGTCAACAGTAATAAAATTCATGATAACATTTCGTTGAGCTATTAGTCACAAAATTAAAATTATAATATAAAATTATAAAATTGTTACCTTGTAGGTCCTTCCCCTCAACGTTGTCAACTGTAATTTCTCTGCAGGCCTTTCGGGAATAGTCCCATCATCAGCAGAAGAAGCAAGAGATAGGTCTGTATCTACTGACCCTGAAAAGAATAAAGTATTGCTTTGTAAACTATAATTCCTCTGCAGGCCTTTCGGAACTAGTCCCATCATCAGCAGAAGAAGCAGGAGATATGTCTGTATCTACTGACCTGAAAGGAATAAAGTATTGCTTTGTAAACTACAATTCCTCTGCAGGTATTTCGGAACTAGTCCCATCATCAGCAGAAGGAGCAGGAGATAGATCTGTATCTACTGACCCTGAAAGCAATAAAGAGATTGTTTGTAAACTGTAAATTCTCTGCAGGCCTTTCGGGACTAGTCCCATCGTCAGCATAAGCAGCAGGAAATAGATCTGAATGCAATATTCTTTATTGATTTGAAAGTCAGTAGATACAGACTTATCTCCTACTCCTTCTGCTGATGTTTGGATTAGTCCCGAAAGTCCTGAAGTAAAATTACAGTTTACAAAGTTAAGGAGAAGGACCTACTAGGTAACAATTTTATAATTTTATATCATAATTTTAATTCTATTTATTGTGTAGTTTCATATTCATGTATTAATTTATTTATATATTTTTGTAAACGTCGCCATATATTCGGATAAAGAGGTATTAGTGTGGTTTTCGTGTAATGTTTCTGGAAACGTGCAGAGAATATTTTCACAAGAGAACTCAATTTCAAACTCGGCACGTGACAAGAACTTGAAATAGTGATATTGTCGAACAGGTGTTTCACTGGAGCGATGATAGTTTCGCGGAGGAAAACATCCATAACACTATCAAGTTAACTCGCACTCTCCTGTTCATTTTGCGAATTCCAATGGAATGTCCATTGAAGTTCATCTAATGAAAATATTTATTTTTTATATATTTTCACCGATCCTATCTAGTAGACACCGAAAATGAGCACATGGCCAATACATATATATTATACTAGCTAATATATTTTTTTTTTCAAATGCCCCAGGTTTGTCTTTCGACATTCCTGGTTTTCTCTCCTGGCATGGCGTACTTGTAACCCACCTCCGAGGTTGGGGCGCCTGGAAGGCGGGGTTACGTTGCCCCGATGATATGATGGGTGATGATAATAATGGTGCGCCAGGAGAGTCCCTAATCCTAAGCTTAACCTAAGATGAATATGAATGATGATGATTGCGATGGCCATATGATTTCGGGGACCGTTTGGGCCTTAAAGTTTTCTTGACATTTGTCTTACAGGTGAGGAAAAACCATGATAAAAACCTCATCCAGAAAAACTGTCCCGACTGGGGATCGAACCCGGGCCCGCTGCGTGACAAGGCAGCACGCTACCCCGAGACCAAGCGGTGGATACTAGCTAATATCTTAAATGCGCTCCTACACTTAAATAAATGAATTGTGTTTTTATGTTTAGTTGAATAAATAAAAAGAAAAAATATTATAAATGTATATCCTAATTATTTTAGGTACCCAGTGCTGATTGCCCGGCGTTGTCCGGAAATACACTTATCCTTATCTTCTTGGCATTAACTAGCTAACACAAAAATGGTAATTATGAGTTATTCGTAAAAGATAGACATATGCTGTCGCGGACGCTTTTGAGAAATTCAATTCTGTATTTATCACCTCACTATTGATGGTTGTCTGTTTATATAAAAGCAGGTGCCGCGCGACAATGCTTAATATGCGGAATTATAATAGTGGCGGTAGTCGGCATCTTTGAATTTAATTATATATAACAGCTGCGGGAAACAAAGCGGGCCGCTGGACAACCATAATCAGGCGATATTACAATAATTTGGTGTGTTTGTTATGGTTTACTCAGCGTATGCCATTCAAGAGTCCAAAAGATATTTTTTAGTGCCCCGATGTATTTTTTTAGTTCCGGCCCTATAGTACGTAGGATAATATATAATAAACGTTAATTGTCCCAAAAAAAAATCTCTAAATGATAATGAAAACCCCTTTAAATCAGTCAAGTAGTTTTTAGTCCATAAAGGGCAAACTGACAGACAAACAACAGACAGATTCGCACTTACTTTTATATATAAAGATATATATTAAGACTTATATATGTATATGTTTGTCCGTTAACGCTCTAGCGTCCGGAATTTTTGTTTCATCGAAACCGAACTTGGCGCATGTCAATTAATTAAAAATGTAAGACCGAGTTCGGATCATTAGATGGAGGTCGCAATTTTCTGTTTCAGAACAAAACTCAGTACGAGTATATGCTATTAAAATAAGCGAGGAAGGTACTCTCCAAAAATCACCGAAATCCTAATTTTAAAAGTGGGGTTTACCTGAAACCTGAAATTAAATATTTACTCTAGTAAGTAAGTAAGTAAGTGTTGGTTAGCCTCTATTATGGGATATATATATCATACAATTTAATTAATCCTTAAATTGGCAGTATATCCTACACGACATGTTAATTAACTAACTGGTTCTATCGAACCTGTAAGATCGCCGATGGACATAAGCTCTCGATACATCCCTATCCTGAGCTAATATTTTCCAATCATCCCCTGTATAATCCACCTCCCTCGAATCATGGAAACTGTTATTCTCCGACCTAATTATTGATCTACCACCTGGGCGTTTCCCCTTTGGTTTTCCTACAAGAAGCTTCCATGCACCTCTTTCATTCCCCATTCGAGTCACTAGTCCTGCCCATAGCGGTTTACGAGACTTAATCCTTCTTATTATACCTGGCTTCCTATGCATATCATGTAGCTCACTATTATGTAGTTTTATCCATTCACCTGTCTGTTTATCTCTTTTTGAACCAAGAGTTTTCCTTATAACTTTCATCATCATCAATGGCAGGCATGGATTAAGCCAATTGGCCTGTTCCGCTTCAGGAAAGAAATTGATCCCTCATCTCTTCTTAGGTCTTCCTGGGTCTCTTCGCCCTGTGGGTCTGTAGTTCAATAGCTGCAGAGGTAGTCTATTGTTTGGCATCCTCAGAAGGTGTTCATGCCAATTATTTTGATATTTTTTAATGATTTCAGTTATTGCTGGTTGTGTTGAGAGCTTTGCGGATATCTTCATTACGCATGTGATCATAAAGCGTATAACCCGCTAAAGGTCTTAATAACTTCATTTCTGCAGCTACTATCCTATTTAATTTACCTGTAGTAAGAGTCCAGGTTTCAGAACCATAAAGTAGAGTTGGAAGAGCCATTATTCGAAATCTTTTACAGTTTCTCTTGCTAGAACATGGAATTCATTTCCACCCTATGTCAGAGACTGCCAAACTTTACCATCTTTCAGAAATAAATTGAAAATAAAATCACTAACAGAAACAACTCACTAATACTACTTTTTAAGAATTAATAATGCGTTTTTGCATTATTTAATAAAGATGCACTTAGGATTTGTTAATATATTTACCTAATGCCTTGTATAAAAAGCGTAGTAGATTATTCATTGTAGTGTTTTTTTTTCTCTTATTTTATGCATAGTAGATTCGAGCTGTTATTCCTTTTTTATTCATTGTATCATTAATTTAATTTTAATTGTATTTAGTTTCATTCTATTATTAGACATTAATTTCATTATTATTCAATATGACAGATAATGAATTGTTCAATAACTATTATTGTAACTTTTTTTTGTATTCATATGTAACATGTTATCCTGTCTAATATGACTACTATTGTAATTTTTTTGTATTCATGTGTAACATATGTTTGTCCTGTTTTATATGACTATTATTGTATTTTTTTTGTATTCATATGTAACATATGCTTGTTCTGGTGAGTGGAAGAGAAGGCCACATGGCCTTAACTCCACCAGGCTAAATAAATAAATAAAATAAAATAAAAATAAATTGTTTTATAAAATTTTAGAATTGTATCTGGACGCCTTATAACTTTATTTTCAAATACTTGTAATCTTTCCTCCCTTAAAGCAGGAGTCCCTGTTTCACATCCATATAACATAACTGGAAAAATAACAGTTTTATATATTTTCAGTTTAACGTTCTTTGAAAGGAGTTGGGACGACAAGAGTCCCTGTAATGCGTAATAGCATGAATTTCAAGAATTCAGCCTATGTTTAATTTCTTTGTGCAACTCGTTCCTAATTGTAATTAATGTTCCTAGATTTTGGATTCGGCCACTTCTTCAATTTCCATATTAGTTTAATTTATTTAATAGGTTAAATAAAATAATGGAAATAATTAATCATAAGTAATGCCACGAGTGATTTCCAAATTATCGATAAATTCACAACTCACGAAGTGAGGAGTGAATTTATCTAGAGACTTTGGAAATCAAGAGTGGCATTTGTTAGGACAATTTAACGAATAAAATTAAGCTGTTTACTCACAAATCATTATTTAACTGTAGTTATTTTTAAATATTTATATATTTAATTTGGGGGCACGCCGTAGCGTAGTGGTTAAGGCACTGAGCTACAAGCCGGAGGGTCGAGGGTTCGAGTCCCGTTGGGGTCAGGATTTTTAAACTGACCCAAACCCTCTGGCGGCACTATGGCCCTGAGGTCGACTCAGCCTCTAACGTAAATGAGTACCAGACGCTTGTTCTGGTGTAAAGGCGGACGTCACGCAGGGCTGACAACCCGGCTGACATAAAGTGCCGATTGTCTAGAAAAAGTGGGAGCCTTAACCTCCTACTACCCCAAGGGCCTCTGTGCCTGTTGTGGGATCACTTTTTATATATTTAATGTAAACGGTGATGTTTGAAAACAAATGAGAAACGATAGGTACGCTTCATCTGCTTCTTTTGTTTATCACTGCAACCAGATCATACTATTTATTGCCAAAGGAATGCAACATTGTAAGAATGCTTTCTAGTGGAGAAAAAATGAAACACATCAAACTGTATATTAATTCATTTCTGATGTCGTATGATGTAAATATGACAATTATATTTTTCTAGATTATTACCTGGGAAAAATACATTTAAGAAAGTGCAAACAGTGGTTTCTTTTTTTGGTAGTATAATAAATTGCTACAAATGTTTTATATTAACTCCTGCAAGCGCTATGTGTTGACATCTATGCACTATATATACAATCTGGTAGCCGTATTTCTTGCAGGATCAGTCACTGCAAAATAATGGTCAGACCTGTTCAGAATATTAAAAGGAGGAGCTTTCTTTAATATGGTAAATTTAACACTGATAAATATTTCGTGAAACACGACTCTGATTGGTTGTAAATCAGAAATCATTGAAACGTGATTGGCATTGTCTCCCATTTGGGGCATGAGTTAAACAGTCGGTGATATTATTTAAATTGGTGTCAAATTATACAATATCCAAATAGGAAATAACTTTGATTATGCATAATTGGTTTTCACTGCGGTCCCACACTTTTAAATAAGCTGGCATGAAAAACTTAGTTTCTCCAATTTCCCAAATATATATATATATATATATATATATAAGAGAGAAACAGAGAGAGAGAGAGAGAGTGTGTGTGTGTGTGTGTGTGTGTGTGTGTGTGGTGTGTGTGTGTGTGTGTGTGTGTGTGTGTGTGTGTGTGTGTGTGTGTGTGTGTACATATGTATGTGTATGACATGAAAAGAAAAATAAATGCCTGAGTCGGGATATGAACCCGAGGCTCTAACTCTATAGGTTAGCGCTCTGGCCAACTGAGCTGAGCTACTTAAGAATCCTAGCACAAACATTTATTTTTCTTATATATATATATATATATATATATATAATAGGCCTATATATATATATATATATTATTCTCAATTATAATTTTGTCAGTCATTTATTTTTCTTTTCATGTTATAATTGACCTTCATTGCTAAATGACAAAAATATAGTTATAATATATATATATATTTTTTTTAATTTTTTTTTTCCATAAACCAGCTATATGGGACCATAAATTTGACTTGCTGAGGAATTCCTTAGTTTCCGCATTTCCTGAGTGACGAATATTTTTAATTAAATCTGAAATAAATATGATGGTCAATGGAATGTCCCATGGAACATTATAGAAGACAACCGGGTGCCATTAGAATGGCCACTTTGCACTAGCAAAGTTAATAAATCTTAGTACAACATTATAATACAAGAGCGAGCATGTAACATTTTTATCGAGTTACTATAATATATATCACCCCTGTGGTTAGAGTACACGTACCCTAGTTTAACAGACTGGAAGCAATCAACCGATTAAAATGCAAAATTTCCGCCAACTAGAACACATACCATCCCTCAGATAGATTTAAAAATCTGCGTTGCAATTTAAATGAAGTGAAATGCATAGACCACATATCATAGGCTACTATATACTGTACCACTGCAGTATTAATAAACAGTAAATTGAAAACAGTCCTTGTGCACTCGTATCAATGTATACAACCATATTCACAGTAATGTTTCATCATCTACTTCTTTCAATAGCAGGGGAAATAGGTGAAGTGATAATTCACCTTATTTTTACCAGAAATATTTTTAAATTTTATTTTCCCTACCTAGTCAGTGGAGTGATTTCAACCCATCTACCCCAGAACTGCTAGGGTATTTAGTATATTCAAAATTTTGGATTAAAATAAAATTATGCAATTGCCAAATTCCATTCAAATCAAATAAGCGTGAACATAAAAATTCAAAATTTTCCCGCCGCGCCATCATATGTCTATTGTATTCGGCTTTACGGAGCATTCTACGTTTATTATTATTACACACAGAGGAACACACAATATTTCCTCTATGCTATCCCTACTAACACCAGCTAATCCGTTACAGATTCTTTCACGCATGCGCATATAATATATTTCGATATGTGCCAGCTAAGACCAACGGTTATCTCACTAGACGAAGCTTGTGTTTATATCACGGGTTTTTAGTTGATTACACTGGTCGACAAGGTTTTCTTCACAAGAAATCTGATTAGTGAATCTAGTGCATTTTTTCATACTGAAATCAGAAATGTAGTCAGAATTTTTCCATCAGGCACAGTTTTTTTGTGACAGCTACTTTTTAAAATCGTATTTTAGCATTCTCTTTGACCTTTCATAGGAACCTTTACTCTATATTTAGCTATTTTATACAAGTTGTATTCAAGGAAATTATATATAAAATGTCATGCTGAAGCATCAAAAGACAAGACTGCTCAGGTTCATTCATGTTTTGACATGCTCAGACCTATTAATCTGGCATTTTGATGTGTCAGTCTCACTACGTTAAAAAATAATGGCCTAAACGTGAATCTCTCATCCCTGGCCAGAAAAATGTGTCACATGTCCCTTTAGTGAATCTTGAAAAAATATATTTACCTCTATTGAATATTAAATTAGGAGTAATGAAAAATTTCGTCAAAGTTATGGATAAACTTTCTGAAGGATTCTTGTACTTGAAATCGAAAATTTTCCCAAAATCAGTGTGGCTAAACTGAAAGAAGGAATTTTTATAGGACCACAAATATGATATTTAATGGCCGATGAACATTCTGAGGACTGTTAAATCCACTTGAAAAAGCAGCCTGGCAGTCTTTCAAAAATATGTGATGCAATTTCAGAAAACTATCGTGGCCTAGTGGCTGATCTTCTGGATACTAATAAAGCAACATGTACCGGTATTTAAAAATTCACTTCTTGGACTCTCACTTAGACTTCTTCCCGGAAATTCTTGGGGCTGTCACCTATGAGCACGGTGAGCATTATCATCAGCAAATTTTTACAATGAAAAACAGGTGCCAAGGTAAGTTGAGTTCTAATATGCTGGCTGACTACTGTTGGACCAAGAAGAGAGATGTTTCAGATGCAAAATATGCCCGAACATCACTATCTACCACTTTCTAGGCAAAAAAGAATGAGTAGTAAAAAATTCAAATAAATAGCAAACAAAACTCCTGCCTGATCGGGAAAACTTAAATGATATTTGAATTCAGCATGAAAATACTTACAGAATATATTATTTTTATTCTTGTGAAAAAAAAATTAATTTCTGTAGACCAGTGTTAACAGCTGGCTGTGTCTGGCGTACGTCACAACTCGAAAATGTATCGATAATCATGGGTCAAATGAAGTTTCGACCTATCGGTTCATGAAGCATTCCTTTGACGAAAACATGTTATTGGATGATGTGAGACGAGAAACGTGATTGGCTGATTTGTTAAGTGCCAGTATCTCAACATTTTTTTTTCAAATAATATTGTTTTAATTCATAATATTTAATTTATACTAACTTAGTCATATTTTTAGAAAACACAAAGAAACAATATAAAATAAAATTATATTGTTAAGTGATATTGATAAATGTGATTTTCCACGTTAATAAAAATAATATGACTTAAATTTAAAATATACGCACGATATAAATAGTGCAGACCTTTCAACGAGAAAAAGGACTTCGTACAAGTAAGTGTACAATCTAGTCGTAGTATATGCCGGCTTCTGAGAGCCATGTCTGCTTCATATTTTAAGTGAGTATTACTTGAATACAATTGAATTGTGCATGCATGAGCATGGATTCTAAAAATGTTAATTTTTATACACCGTATTATTATTATAGATTTATAAAAACGCATGGCTCAACTGCACTTCTACTAGCGCTTGATTGTTCAGTTATATTGTTGCAAACTATAGCTCTTCTTCTGTATTTACTAAATTATCTAATATTTTTAACTTGTTCAAACAATTTTTAAAACAGTATTAGACAATTTTGAAGTATTTATTTAAATATGCAAATCACAATATTATGACATTGTTAGACAATATTGTGATGCTAACTGATATTTTCTCCACAGAGTATATTACTTAGTCTATGATTTTTTACCGCTGTTTTGGGTTATTGCTCGTTGGATCAGCGTTAGGGAGTGATAAGTAAGTGTACACCCATTTTTAATAAACGTTTGGTAATTATAATATTATTAATATATTTTTTAAACATAGATTTGGGGATTTATTGCAAATATTGGTCATTTAAATTTCATAGCGACGGATAGTAATCGGGGATGTTAATGGATATGTGGTTCGATTGTGGGTTATCGCTGGCTCTATAAACTCTGGCGCATGTACACTGTTGTTCTATAGGACTTCGAAAATATTTCACGCTAGTTTAAGTGCAGTTTTTCCCTAACGCATTTACAATAATACTGTAAATGCCCATACTCTTTATCAACTGAACTATTTGGAATATATGTTGTTTTAAACAATAAGACACATTTTAGTCATACTAACTCAATGGCACTATAGAACCTATAGGTTCATGGCCCGCGTGGACATAAGCTCTCCATACATCACTATCCTGAGATAATATTTCCAATTGGCACAGATTCCAAGAAATAGTCCCCGTCCTGAGAACCGATTGGGGGACTATTTTACCCCCGGAAAAATTTACCCCAATGGAATCCAAATCTGCGTTTCTTAACGTTTCTTTTTATTGTGAAAGATCGTTATTCTTTCGACCATGGTACCTTTGTTGTCTGGCTTATTGCATTCAACCTGTCCGGAATGGGTAACCCTTTCGGCATCAAAGCTACCTCCGGTAAAGGCATTTTCGTCATACATCTGGCATAATTACTGTGATTACCGCGTGCCACTGATTTTAGTAGAAACATATTTCTGCATTATTGAATGAAATTCTCACAAACTTAGAGTAAGCCAAATGTGCTTCTTACATTCACTGTTAGGAATTAACGGACTGCATCACCAAAAGAACACTATTATCAGAGAAAAACTTGAAATATCAAGTTTAGATTAAGATATAGAAAGATATCAACAAGAATGGAGAAATCATCTGAGAAGAATGGATAGAATAGACGTACAAAATTGGCGTTCCAATATACTCCAACTGGGCATAGGGACCAAAGAAGACCAAAACATCGGTGGAAAAATCAAGACCATCTTCGTTAGGTTTATCGTCAAAGGTCACATGGCCTAAAACGGATTTGTTCATGATGATGATGATGATGATGATATTTCTGTATTATTTTATGAGGCGAGACTCATTATTGTGACAGCGCCCGCGCCGCAATGCTGTCATTCCTGCCTTCCAAGTGAAGTAGCCGCGAGGCTATTAACCATCTGTTTCAAAGGCTTTGTGTATGAAATTATTTCATATCGCGCCATTCGGCTATTGTTGTGGTAGTGTGTGTTATTGGAAACACCTTTTTCAAGTTGGAAAGATGAAGATAAAAAGGAAGTTTTAAATTGTGGCCGTCCTACTGAATCTCTAAAAATGTGTGGTACAAAATAAGTTAAACATTACAATCTTAGTTTCAAACGGTTATGGTTTAAGGAATTTCCATGGTTATTATCCTCTCCCTGTACAACCGCATCTGTGGAAAGAAGCTTTTCTTCTTTGAAGTGTGTAAAAACATACCTGAGGAATTCAATTTCAGAAGAGAAACTTTCTTGTTTGGGGGAATATTACAATTCAAAAAGAAATTCTACCACAGTTAACGAAGATATACTCATTCCATGAAGATATAACAGAGAAGTTTTGCAGCCTTGAAGGACCGAAGGTTCGATTTGATATACAAGAAATAGCCAAGCATAATAATAATAATAATAATATAAAATAATAATAATAATAATAATAATAATAATAATAATAATAATAATAATTCACCTAACTTCAAATTCACGAGCCGCTACTATTTAATACTAGCAGAAAACTTTCTGTGGAGTGGTAGAGAATTCTACCGTGAAGATTTCACACATTATTCTGAACTTATGGTGTCAGGTGACTAAATAGCGTTCATTTGTTAGACATATGGGTGTTTCAGAGCAAAAGTGGAACAAGTAAAAAAATTGAAAATTTTCGTTTTATGTGTAATTGTGTTCAAAATATCAATAATTCTTCAGAGCAATGGTGAACCAAGTACTGCATTTGTTCTTTTTCACTGTAAAAAAGCAATATATAATTCTTCATCTGCAATTAAATGTATTATTTTAACTTAATATCAGTTTCCTCAAAAAAAGAAATGGTACTATACATCAACTATACTTAGACCTCAAAAAGGCATACGATTCAATTAAGAGGGAGAAGTTATTTATAGTATCCTGCTGGAGTTCGGAATTCCTAAAAAGTTAGTTAGACTTACACGAATGTTTCTAAATGGCACAAAGAGTAGGGTGCGTGTAGGCAAAAAGTTTTCGGATGCTTTTGAAATCCACAAAGGGTTGAAGCAAGGAAATGTACTACCGGTCCGGTATCTTTGTACCGAAAGTACTATTTTGGTACGTAACATCTATGTACTGCTATCCTCCCTCTTCAGTGAGATTTATGAACTGTGCCAATTTCCTTCCTCTTTGTGTTTACTCCCACTCACCTTCCTACTCCTTCCCTCTGCGCTGTCTGTAAGTGCGCAACTTCCCCTCTTCCTCGGAACACGCAAATATGTGAAGCAAGTTGTAAACAGGGTCATTCAATTTATTCCTTGGTTCATCGTCTGGTTGACGTCAGGTAGCTCGAAGAGAGCTGTGTTGTCTTGATTTTGGTCCGGTAAACCAGGGTAGGGTATCCGGGGTATGGACCCTAACCCTCGGCTGGACTAAAAGGTATGCATGAGTGCTTGTGTGAATAAATATTGTAATTTTTCTTATTATCTCTGCATTGTCCACAAAACTGGATTCAAGTAATGACCAAGTTAATTAATTATATTTATATTATTTATGTATTCATGTTTTCTTTAAAGTTTTGTGATGGTCAAGAGTTATTTCTGTTTAAGCATTGTTTCATATTTCAACATCAGACTAATAATTGGAATATTAAATTATATTTTAGAAAACAAGAATGTTTAAATTACTGTGCTTGTTAGCTATGTTATTGCTGCCTTATATTTTTTCCTATATACAAGCTTTCTCAAGGTTATATTAGCTCCTCTCTCCCTTCTAACTTTCATGATTGTAAATATTATACTGAGTTAAATACGAGTCATATAAATTACTACAGTGTGTTTAAGAATTATTGTTAATAATTAATACAGGGCAAGTCAAAATGTTGTGCAGGTTTTCAGAAATTTATTATGTGAAATGTAATGAACATATAATATTGTGAGACATATTGTATGAAAGGTAAACTCTCAAAGTTTTTTTTTAAATATTCACAGATGTTCTATGTGAGCGCCTTTTGTTACACGACAGATGTCAAGCCGATATTCAATCTCCTGCCAAACTTTCTGTAGCAGTCCGCGGTCGATATCAGCAATGGCTGCTGTGATGCGGGCACGCAGTTCATGCAGTGTTGTGGAAGTGGTGGTACGTAAACATGATCCTTTACAAGACCCCACATGAAGAAATCACACGGGGTTAGATCTGGTGAACGAGGTGGCCAATGAATGAGTTGTTGATCACCCTGAGATGCACGGCCTATCCAGCGTTGTGGTAAAGCCGTATTCAAATGGTCTCGAACACTGCCATGGTAATGTGGAGGGGCACCATTCAACTGCAGAATGAAATCTGGACTATCCGCTTCAAGCTGCGGAAGGAGCCATTGTTGTAGCATATCAAGGAAAACATGTCCGTTCACAGTACGTTCATGAAAGAAAAAGGGCCCATAAACCTTTGCATGGGAAATGGCACAAAAGACATTCACTTTCGGAGAATCGCGTTGATGTTCCAGAGTTGCATGGGGGTTACCAGTTCCCCAAATCCTTACATTGTGTCTATTCACTTTTCTGAAAGGTGGAAAGTCGCTTCATCACTGTAAACTACCCTCTCATGGAACTCATTCTCTTCCATTAATGCGAGAAAATCAACACAGAAGGACGCTCGCAAAGCATAATCGGCGGGTTTTTAAGGCTTGAACCAGTTGCAAGTGGTAGGGTTTCATCTGTAAACGTTTCCGGAGAATCCGCCATACAGTTTTTTGTGGTAGTTGAAGTTCTGTCGCTCCCCGGTAGGTGGATTTCTGTGGACTCCGCACAAAGCATGTGCGAACGCGTTCGACTGTCTCTTCACTCGTCAACGGACGGCCAGTCGATTTTCGTTTACAAGATACAGCCTGAATCCCTAAATTGTGTGTACCACTTACGAATGGATCTCCCATCCGGCGGGGTCTTTATCGTATCTGGTACGGAAATGTCGTTGAACACTAGTCACAGAGTTGTTTACATGGTAATCAAGCACACAGAAAGACTTCTGATCCCCAGTCAACGCCATTTTCCTTTACTGCTCTGCTGTTGACATCTTGCGGGTGAACGCGGAACTTTAGAAGTGGACAACTAAACTTTGAGAGTTTACCTTTCATACAATATGTCTCACGATATTATATGTTCATTACATTTCACATAATAAATTTCTAAAAACCTGCACAACATTTTGACTGCCCTGTATATGTTATTAAATCTACACAGGAAAGATGAATCAATATTTGCCTCTGATGGGCCCGGGTAAAGAAAAATAAATAGCACTTAAATTTAGGATAGCTAAATATATTAGTAGATTCTCTAGGCCAAATATGGTAACGTGCTCTTCTGGATTCAGGGAACAGAAGGGTCGACAACCGTGCATTTTCTTCTCTTAAATTTTGTACTAGAGCATGTCATCAAATCTTTAGAGGATGAAGAGAAGGCCTACTACTCAATGGTATTAATAATCTGTTTGTTTATGGTGATGATGCAGTTACTACTAGGCGATTAGTGAGGAGATACTAAGGGCCAATATTCACACACTATTGAGTAACACTAAGAAACTGGGACTGGAAGAAAATATAAATATAAGTAAATATATAGTCACACATAGAAAGAGGCCTACATTATATAATGGAAATGGACAGCTAATGACAAATGAGGGAAATTTTGAGGAAGTGGCTGAATTGAAATACCTAGGAACAATAATCACAAATAGGAACGAGATGCACAAAGAAATTAAACATAGGCTCAATTCTGGAAATGCGTGTTATTATGCAATACAGGGACTCTTGACGTCTCAACTCCATTCAAAAAACGTTACACTAAAAATACAGTAAAACTTGTTTAATCCAGAACATGAATAAGGCGGAAATCTGTCCAAAGTGAACAAATGTATTAGTCCCGGAGAAATAATAGTAATTTTACCTGTATTCATTTTTCATAAAACGGAATCTGACCAACGCAGAAACGGAAGGATATTTCTACACATTTCATGAAAAAATTATAAAGTGGAAATGTATATTTATTTATTAACCATCAGCAGTTTTTTTTTTTTTTACTGAAGGCAGGTGCCAAGACGGTTTTTACAAATAGTGATTCAAACCAAATGGACAAATAAATATCGAAACAAAACAAACCTAATTGTCACTGACCCTTTAAAGTTCATTGTTAAAAGCTGTTGTATTTCACATGCCGATAAATACTTTGATAAATGTCTCCATCGCCACGATCGGTATATAATTGTTTCAACTTGTCCGTTGCAATAATTTTGATTGAATAGCACGTGTCTCTTATGCTTTGTTCCCAGTTTAAAATGTCGAGTAAAAGTAAAGAAAAAATAATTAGTACCGAAGAGAAAAAAAAGTAGTGTTGCCGCTTAAATTAAAAATAAAAATGCTTGACCGTTTTTACCCGTTGGCGAGTCGTTTGCGTCTATATCACGCTGTTTCAATATCGATATTAATTGAAATACCTTTTAAAAGCGGCAAAATAGGAAAACATTACTAAGTTATTTGAGTCCTTGCCTAAACCGACAGTAATAATTAATAGAAATTGTTCAAAATCTCTCATTAATTTATTTTATTTTGATAATTTTTATTTTATTCTTTAACCTTGGAACGTATCCCCTATATACCCATACAAATTACCGTTCCATATTCACGGTTTCTGTATTCGCGGCATATTTGCGGAACATATCCCCCGCGTATAAGGAGTTTTTTACGGAATAGATTCTACCTGTATAGATTCGGCCTCACTGCACACCCGTTATGCGAAACACAGATAGGCCCTACCTGTCTTAAAAATAGCAATTGCGCTGTAAAATCTTAAATTAGTTCAGTTCTGAGACCGATCCTCACAGGTATGTTCTGAATTTACGGAATAAAGATGACCGAAAACGTATGTAGCATTCTCATTAAGCCAAAAAGTGAAAGTGATTGAAGATATATCTCCAAACATTTCAGGACAATGCTCCAAAGTCATGCTCTAGCTCTTGTTAAATCCCTAAGGGAATAACGAATTCAAGGAATCTTCAGGTTGGCTGGACAGTTTTAAAAGACGACACAATGTAGTGTGGAATGAAATTTGCGGGGAATCAAAGAGTGTGGACGAAAGTGTAGTTAGTGAGCGAAACCGAAACTGCATACTTGAATTTCAGGATACGCGCCTAAGAGAAATGTTTAACGCTGACGAAATGGGACTGTTTTTTTCGCGCGTTACCTTCGAAAGTCGCTCATGCATACTATACTTCACCGCAGCGGAACTACAATTAATCCAAGGTACATTAAAAATACATATACGGTTGTCTATAATCTAAGAGAATTAATAAGTTTTAGTTTTTATATATGCGGAATTCTGTCCAATGTGAAAAAAAATGGTCCCATGCGATTCCGCTTTGAGCAGTTGTTTATACTATATATAAAACTATTATTCTACCAGTTATATTATATGCATGTGAAACATGGACTTTTACTATAAAGGAAGAAAAGAGATTACCAGTATTTGAGAATAAAGTTCTTATGAAAATGTTTGGACCAAAGAGAGATGAACAGACAGGCGAATGGAGAAGACTACATAACAGTAAACTACATGATCTTTATAGGAAGCCAGATATAATAAGAACAGAAGTCTTGTAGACTACAGTGAGCAGGACATATGGCACGAATGGGGAATGAAAGACGTGCATGGAAGCTTCTTGTGGGAAAACCAGAGGGGAAACGCCCGTTGGTAGACCAAAACGAGGTGGAAAAATAGCACTAATAAAGGATTAAGGGAAGTAGATTATACAGGAAATAATTGGAAAACATCTCAGGATAGGGATGTATGGAGAGCGTATCTCCGTGTGGCCATGAAAGAAAAGAACGAAAAGAACATTAGAGGCAGAAAAAGAGATCAGATGATAGACAATATTAAAATAAATGGTTGTATGAGGATACAAAATGGAAAACTGAGTTAAGGAAGGAGTGGAGAATGCTGAGTTTGCAGTGAAAGACCTGCTCTTGGGCAGAACACTACGTATGTATGTATGTATGTATGTATGTATGTATGTATGTATGTATGTATGTATGTTTATGTATGTTGTATGTATGTATGTATGTATGTATGTATGTATGTATGTATGTATGTATGTATGTATGTATGTATGTATGTATGTATGTATGTATGTATGTATGTATGTATGTATGTATGTATGTATGTATGTATGTATGTATTATGTATGTATGTATGTATGTATGTATGTACGTATGTATGTATGTATTTTTTTTTTTAATTTATTGAAAATCAATCAACATGCCCACTGCAGAGCAGTATTACATGCATTATTTTACAACACCTTATTAACTATAAGTTCATAGAGTTTATAATTTACAAATTGTTTTAGATGTTTAGTTACTAATTCGTTATTAGTAACCGGCCAGTTCCCTCCATTTTTATATATGTCTGCTATTAAGGTAGTTCTCTGCTGCCGAAATTCTTTACACAAGTAAACCATATGATTCGCAGTTTGTCGCGGGCAGCCACATGCACATCCGGGTTATCTATAATATGGAATCTATGTAAGTAGTCATTTGTTTTACCGTGGCCTGATATCAATGCAGTAAACTGCGGTGTTATAGGAATTCTAATGTTGTCTTTCTTTGATATATGGGAAGAATAGTCTGCATTGAGCACCCTTATTTATGTATGTATGTATGTATGTATGTATGTATGTATGTATGTATGTATGTATGTAGTAACTCCTAACAAATGAAAGGTTAATGCCCAACATTGGGCTTGTCATTGTAGATGTAGATATTTTAAGTTGAACATTTATCTCTCACGTATATTAACACATGCCTATCATCCTGTTTTCGAAAAATGTTAACACCTATCTGATGTATTTACAATCCGTAATATTCTCAAATGTTTGCGGATATCAAGTGATAAGTACATAGTAACAAATCACAGCAACGCAGTGCACACAGGGGATAAACTAACATGTTATGAATGTCCATATTTTGAATAATCTCTATTTCTTAATCCTATAAATGGACGCAACTTTGGATTTTTTTTTCACACAAGCCGTCAGTGAGCCATGACATTACTGTAGAAAACCATCGAATATGAGCCGGGATATGAAATATATCTTGAACTCTAAACTCTGACGTTCTATCATTGAACTACGTAAGCACACTTCCCAAACCAGTGCAAACTTTAATATCTAGTTGTGATAAAATAATTTTATTCAAAACGTCTTGTAGTTTATTGCCTTAAGCAACTATGCAACGGCGTGCCCAAGTACGTACAGTAGGCCTATAATAAAAATGATCTGCTAGATTCAAATCCTTATACGAAAGTGTCTAAATGGCACCAATACTAGAGTGCGTGTAGGTATACAGTTTTCGGATACATTTTGAAATTCACAATGGGTTAAAGCAAGAAGATGCTCTATCTCCTCTACTATTCAATTTTGTATTAAAGCAAGCCATCAAATCTTTGGAGAATGAAGAAGGCCTACAATTCAATGGTATTAATAGGATGTTAGTTTATGCTGATGATGCAGTATAATTGAGCTATAGCGAGGAGATACTAAAGGCTAACACGCACACTCTATTGAGTAACACTAAGAATTTGGGACTGGAAGTAAACATCAATAAAACTAAATTATATGTTCACACACAGAAATGCGTTATATAATGGAAACGGACTACCAATGACAAATGAAGAAAATTTTGAAGAAGTAGCTGATTTCAAGTAGGCCTATCTAGGAACAATAATTACAAATAGGAATGAGACGCACAAAGAAATTAATCATAGGCTCAATTCTGGAAATGAATGGTATTATGCATTAAGGGACTCTTGTCGTCCCAACTCCTTTCAAGAAATGTTAAACTGAAATATATACTTTTTTTTTTTCAAATGCCCCAGGTTTGTCTTTTTGACATTCCTGGTTTCTCTCTTGGCATGGCGTACTTGTAACCCACTTCTGAGGTTGGGACGCCTGGAAGGCGGCGTTACGTTGCCCCGATGATATGATCGGTGATGATGATGATAATGGTGCGCAAGGAGAGTCCCTAATCCTAAGCTTAACCTAAGATGAATATGAATGATGATGATTGCGATGGCCATATGATTTCGGGGACCGTTTGGGCCTTAAAGTTTTCCTGACATTTGTCTTACAGGAGAGGAAAAAAACCCGATAAAATCCTCACCCAGAAAAACTGTCCCGACCGGGGATCGAACCCGGGCCCGCTGCGTGATAAGGTAGCACGCTACCCCGAGACCACAGCGGTGGACACTGAAATATATATAAAACAGTTATTCTCCCATTTACATTATATGGATGCGAAACATGGACTCTTATTTTAAGGGAGGAAAGAAGATACGAGTATCTGAGAATAAAGTTCATAGGAAAAATGTTGGGCCAAAAAAGAGATGAACAGACAGGTGAATGGAGAAAACTACATAATAGTGAGTTACATGATATATATAGGAAGTCAGATATAATAAAAACAGTTAAGCCTCGTAGGCTGCGATGGGAAGGACATGTGGCACGTGTGGGGGTGAAAGTGGTGCATGGAAGCTTATTGTGGGGAAACCAGAGGGAAAACGCCCAGTTGGTAGACGCAGAATGAGGTGAGAGAATAACAATATCCACGATTTGAGGGAAGTAGATTATACAGGGGATGATTGGAAAACATTATCTCAGGATAGGGATGTATGGAGAGCTTATATCCGCGCGGCCATGAACTTACGGGTTCGATAGAGCCAGCGAGAAAGAAAGAGTCAAAATCAGTTTAGAAGGAAAGTTGTGGTTAGGCATACAGAGTGTGAATTGTAAAATTGAGGTGCGATCGATTTCCTTCACATTCGTACAGCACGGGTTCTTATATCCTGAAGTGAATGCAGCCCCACATCAAAGCAAATACGTGATTGATGGAATTCTGACAGTTCTTCCAATGGACAGAAGTCCTTGCTCAAGTGCCCATTACACGATAACACTACTATTACATAATGACGATAATTTATTATTTCTAATGAAACATAACAAGGATAACAAATTTTAAAATAATGGTAGTCTATAAGTATCATTTTTATCTCCGTCTTCCTCAATTATAATTGATTTTTGTTTAAAAAAAACTTCGTCAATTACTAAAATCATGAAGGTCTTCAAAAACATGTTTCATCTTCGGCATGTTATTTGGTACCAAATGAAACAAGTTTTAAAAGGCCTTCATGATTTTAATAATTAACGAAGTTTTTTTAACAAAAATCAATCCTATAAAGGGACAGGTTAAACTAACAAGGGAACCATCAACCATTACACGCAGAATCCTACCAAAGATGCTTTGTGATGTACCAAGGTCCTGTCCAAAAACTTACCTCCTGTTGTTTTTAACTGTAAGACACAGAAATCGAAGCCAGAATCCAGTAATGGCAATCAGCTATGTGCAGAAGTTGGACGTCCCTGCTAGACATCTAGCGTTGTGAAGTGAGATGGGTGCGGCGCGGAGGATATCCAATCCATGATGTGAGGAGTTGTATTACTTCCCTGTAGTTTAAATTGGAGATTTAGCCTTTTATTGCAGAGACTCTTGATGTCCCAACTCCTTTCAAAAAACGTTAAACTGAAAATATATAAAACTATTATTCTACCAGTTATATTATATGGATGCGAAACGTGGACTCTTACTTTAAGGGAGGAAAGGAGATTACAAGTATTTGAGAATAAAGTACTTAGGAATTTTTCGGACCAAAGAGAGATGAACAGACAGGTGAATGGAGAAGACTACATAACAATGAACTACATGGTCTTTATAGGAAGCCAGATATAATAAGAACAGTTAAGTCTCGTAGACTGCGATTGGCAGGACATGTTGCACGTATGGGGAATGAAAGACTTGCATGGAAGCTTCTTGTAGGAAAGCCAGAGGGAAAACGCCCAGTTGGTAGACGAAGAATGAGGTGGGAGAACAACATTAACTATGATTTGAGGGAAGTAGATTATACAGGGAATGATTGAAAAACATTAGCTCAGGATAGGGATGTATGGAGAGATTATGCCCGCGCGGCCATGACCTACGGGTTCGATAGTGCCAGTGAGTAAGTAAGTAAGTTAAAAGCGGGATATAATTTTTTGACACGATCCTGGTACATCAAAACGCTTCCCTAGGAGAAATTTAAAGGTAGGTTTCGCCATGCAATGGTTGACAGGTCCTTTGTAAGAAAAAGAAAGATATACACTAAATGTTATATAGGACTCAGGAATATCTTGGATCAGATAGGGAAACATTTATCGTACTAGGGGTATTTGTGAAAGTCATAATATGAAGTCTTTCATGCGAAAATCGTTTTACATTATAAATCGAAAGCTTGAGTTTAACCAGTCATCTTATTCAAATCATAAAAATGAACTGCCACATATGTAGGAGATTGAGATATATCTTAAATACATATGTATAACTCGAACATTCACTCAACCTTAAAAATCCAAGTTACATTTTATAACAACAAGAAAAAGATATCACTGCTGTCGTCTACGGGTAATGCAGCTGACACGAGTTCGATCCCTGATTAGGACAAGTTTGTCGGGTGAGGTATTTTTAGGGGGTTTTCCTCACTTTTAATAACTTCCTTTTTGGAAATTCTAAAGCATAAATAGTCCCTAAAAACAATTAGGCATCTTAATTATTGGTTATTATTTATAATTGAATAGTTGCCCCGAAAAGAGATCTAACCCACAAAAAAGTCGAAAGTTGAGTTTTCAGTGGAGAGTATTACGGCATGGTGCATGTAAAATTATCCATACTCTCTTCCAAACCTGTTTTATTTATTTTTAAAAGTTGGCTCTCAAATGAATAGTGATTTATCTGTAACAAAATGGCGAAAGCTGTTAGTCAAGTCATTAATAGCAGTACAGAAAAACAATTATTACACATGCGCAAATTCATTCCACCATAGTTGCGTGAATTCTAATCAGAATCCTAGAGAAATTGAGTGAAAAATAAGAAAGTTACAAAGAATGTAACGAAATAACATTAAATTGAAAATGAATATTGAAAACTGATTAAGTTAGAAATTTTTCTAATTGAATCAGTGTTCAGTATGTATTTTGAATTTCTTATTATAGAATTTTTAGTTAAATATTTTCCACTCTATAGAGATAGATCACTTTTGCACTATAGCAGGATTTTAATATTATAATAAATATAAAAGTTAAAGTTAATAATTTTGTATTTTAAAATTATTTTAATATTTAAATATAACTTAAATAAATAAAAACATGTAAATAATTCATTGTTGGTTATTGTGGAATAAAATGTCTCAGTAATAATTAAAGAAATTGTACTACATAACTGTTTTTGTAAAGAATGCTTTTAAAAATTGTTTTATGTCATTGTTGTCAAAATTATAAATCCTTCTATTATAACTGTAATAAAACACCTGCATAACTTCATATTCTTAAATGAAAGTAAACTAAACTTTGATTGGATGTTAAAACAATTAACCTTCTTATTTAACTAATCAAATTAAACCTTATATCTAAAGAACTATTAACCAATATAATTTAAAAATAACATAATGTGATGTAATGATGGTCTTAAAATTATAAAAGAATTACACTAGTATCATTCTGTATTAGCGTTGTGCCCAACCAGTTCATTTCGAGAAGTAGTTCGTTCACTCGTACTCACTTTTATGAACCATTAAAATAGTTCGTTCACAAAATTTAGCGAAGCCCTTCATTCGCCAAGCAAAAAGAAAAAAAAAGACATATTTTCGCGTATTCAAATAACTTTACCCCATGATCATCCTCTCTAGGAATCAAGGAGACCTCCAAACAGCCATGGAGAACATTAGGATATGGGCACTTGAAAACTCGATGGAAATAAACAGCGCCAAAACAAAGGCAATGAAATTCAGGAAAGGAGGAAGCCTGACTAATAAGGACCATCTTATATGCGGAGGAAAAACCCTAGAATTCGTATCAAGCTACAAATACTTGGGGGTCACCTTACAAACAACTGGAACCGCTTTCTCACTTCATATACAGGATCGAGCAACAGCTGCAACGAAAGCCATGTACGATATCCCTAAACTCCAAAGACTATCCCTCTCAACTGCAATGAAACTCTTCAATCTTAAAGTAATGCCGGCCGCAACATACGGAATCCAGCTAATATGGAATTACTTGACGGTGAAAAATCTTAAGAAACTGGAGAACGTTAAATCAAGGTCTCTCAAAAGAGCACTGTCAATTTCAAAATATACAAGAAATAGTTATGCCTATACAATAGCCCAGGAATCCTTCTTCATCGAAGATATCAGACACTGCTTCAGACTACCGGAAATGCAAGCATACATAATCGTCATCGAGGAGAGACAGAACAAAGCCGCCGAGATACCGACAGAAATTATGGAAACAGACGCAATGAAAACAGAAACCTGGAAGCAACCGAACTTCGAACTTCGACACCTGTACACACGTTTCGCAGCCCATGGATTTCATGGGAATATATGTCTGAACAACATGTACCATGAACCCAAGGAGGACTGCGTCTGTAAATTATGCAACAATCCATATCCCAAATATCATCTAGCGAAGTGTAAAAACAGGACTCTACCACTAAACACTGTAATTAAAGACTGGTAAAAAGCTAACTTAAATTTAATGTACACATTGTGTTTAATAAAGTCAAAAAAAAATAACTTTACCCTATCACCAACAGATGGCATAGATATGTCCAATCGGATCCTTCGCTTCATACAGCAAGAATATGGGGCTGGAGGAGGAAGCACGCAGACACGAGTCTGGGGTGACTTGACATTAATCAACCACACGGTAGCTGTGGATTTTAAAATATAAACGGAAATAGTTCTGTAAATTCTATTTTAATTTATTTGAGTATGAAAAATTCTAATATGACTGCTACCACACTTTTGTTTATTTTATAATTATTTATACCTCCTTTTTATTTCTGTTATAACTGTATTATTTGGATAATTTTATTTATATACAGATTTTCAATGTTAAATATTTTATTTCAAGTTGTAAATGTTAATAAAAACAAAATCGTAACTTATTTCAAGTTGTAAATGTTAATAAAAACAAAATCGTAACTCTATAATGTGAAAAAAAAATGTGTGGAGTATTTTAAAACTTTTAAGGAAGATATATTTTATTTTATTTATATATGTATTGTTTACACATATTATTTGCATAATATTTCTTTAAAAATAAAGAAAGATGCAAAATCGTACTATTAGCAATTACTTGATGTTAATCTTTACAATCCCTAAACTAAAAAATAAAGAGGGCGAATACTGGGTATGCCTACACAAAATTTAGCCTTGTGTGTGCACTTTTACAGAATGGCTTCTAATTCGCGAATGAAGAAAAGTTATGAAATTTGGGGTTTCTTCGCCGATTTAGGCGATGGTAAATCAAAGTATAACTTTTGTTCTAAATACAGTTTCATTCAGGGGGGATTGATACTTTTACATTTGCACGGCATATTCGCTCTAAACGTTTAGCAAGGTAAGATTTTTACTAAATTTTGCAATAGCTTTTTGAAACCTAGTAAAATATGTTTTAAACTTGGATAAAATGGATTTTATTAAATATTTTCGGAATTCAGTAAATACAATGTAAAGTGATTGTAATATTAGACTACATTAGATTTGTAGCGTTAGTAACCTAAATGAGTAATCCCTGAGTTTTGCTGTGTATGAGTGATGACGTAAGCAAGAGGCGGGAGAGTGCCGTGTCGAATGTTGAGAGTTTGAAGTACCGAGGTGTTTAAAGCCAGTACACTCTGTCAAGGTAGTTCGTTCCTCTAAGACACTTCACTCTGGCCAGCCAGTTCGTTCTTTGATACCACTTCTTTCGTCTAAGGCACTTCACTCTTCCAAGGTAATTCGTTCTTTGATACCACTTCGTTCATCTAAGGCACCTCACTCTTCTAAGGTAGTTCGTTCTTCTACGTAACTTCACTCAGGCCAGATAGTTCGTTCCTCTATGGCAGTTCACTCTGGCAAGATAGTTCGTTCCTCTCAGACACTCGCTGCGGTACGATCGATATGGATGACGTAGGAAAGAGTTGGGGACATGCAAGGTTGATGGGCGGAGAAATGTAGAGTAATCAACGAATGATCGAAAGTTGATTTGGAGTGAGACATCCAGAGCTTGAAATAAAAAGTAAATTTTAATTTCAAGTAGTAGTAGTGAATCGTAGTAAACTCTGAACTAGCAGTTCACTAATAGTGAGTAACTTTTTGACACTTCACAGTAGTGAAGCGTTCTTTTTAAACGACTCACTCTCGAATTACCCATCACTAATCTGCATACAACTTTCAACAAAGATAGAAGTAATAAGAATTCTCCTGATAAAATTTAATATTTAATACAAGAAGAATAATTTATTTAAAAAAAATTATTTTTAATTGACGGTGAAGAATAATCTGCTGGGAACTTAAGAAGTGAATAAATTTGCAATTATTTCTACATGAAACTTTTTTTTTTAATTTTGAAGCGTTTTCCTATCCAGTGTACCAACTTCCGACCCTAAGAAGAGAATCCGACTCTGCCGAAAATTTAAACCCAACCTAAACCAATAATCCTTTTTGGGACACAAATACATCTTCAAAATTACCATCACATTGAAAACTCACATGAAGAGAATTACTTATTCAAAATGTCACCACAACGTGGGGCATAAAGCTATCTACTTCTTCAGCACTCAATTATGTATTAAATTGTAAATATTTATTTATTAATTATTAGCATGTTATTTTGCATCATATTGGCTGCATATTATTCCAATAGGATGAGAGATTAAAATATATATGATATAATAAATGTAATAGCCTCAAAATGAACATTATATATATATATATATATATATATATATATATACATTTTTTTTTTCGTTTTTCCCAACAATTTGTAGTTTGTGTATTAGACCTCCTTTCGGGGCAACAATTCAGTTATGAATTATTATCTGTCGATTATTCGCGACCGGAGCGTACCGATGGCAGTGAATTGCCAAAAGAGATGAAAACTAGCGTGTTATGTCATTCCTTTTAGTCACGATTTAATTTTTCTTGTGTATTGTATCAAGTAGACATCATTACTATAAGAACAGTCAGGTAGTTCCAAAATCACCGTGAAGCAGCAGCACTATACAGGAGATCTCTTAGTGATTTACACTCCACCACTGATAATAGAAAAATGAAAACAAGATGGTTTCCTAGAAAACTCATTTAGACTCAAATGCAAAAGATGACAATTTATTTTCGACAACAGACTATTTCGCTGAATGTTCGACCGTGAATAATTCAAACTGATAACTAACTCACTGGCACTATCAAACTCGTAGGTTCATAGCCGCGTAGACATAAGCTCTCCATACATCCCCAACCTGAGCTAATGTTTTCCAATCATCCCTATATAGTCTATGTCCCTCAAATCATGGTTAATGTTATTGTCCCACCATATTATTGGCCTGCCTATTGGGCGCTTTCTTTCTGATTTTGCTACAATTCCCCTCTTTCATTTCTCATTCATACCACATGTCCTGTCCATCCCAGTCAACGAGACTTAACTGTTCTCATTATATCTGGTTTCCCATAAAGATAATGTAGTTCAATGTTGTACAGTCTTCTCCATTTGCCTGTCTGTTCGTCTCTCTTTGGTCCATTTGCCTGTTTGTTCGTCTCTCTTTGGTCCAAAAGTTTTCCTAAGAATTTCATTCTCAAATACTCGTAATCTCCTTTCCTCTCTTAAAGTATGAGTCCATGTTTCGCATCCATATAATATAACTGGGGAAATAAGTTTTTATATTTTCGTTTAACCTTTTTTTAAGGAGTGGGACGACAAGAATCACTGTAATGCATATTAGCACACATTTCCAGAATTAATCTGTGTTTAATTTCTTTTGAATCTCATTCCTATTTGTAATTATTGTTCCTAGGTATTTGAATTTAGCCGCTTTTTTCAAAAGTTCCCTCATTATCATTAGCTGTCTAATTCCATTATATAGTGAATTTCTATGTGTTATACACAAGGTATGTAATTATATAATTTACATTATAATTTTTATATACACATAATATATTGTCTAAGAAGATATCCTTACTTTTTAACTTGGTTTTTTTTTTAATTTTAACTCAAGAAATCCTTGATATGAGATAAGGGAAATTCCAGAGACAGGCATCTGAAACAAGGAAGGTTGAGGAATAATAGGATGTACGGCATAGAGGAATAGATAAAATTATTTTACAGATAATATCGGCAAAGCCTGCGTGAAAAAATTATAATGAATTCTGTCATTGAACTCAAGAGGATAAAACTCATTATTTTTCAACGGAAGGAATTTTAAAGTTCACAATATGTTAGCATACAATAGCAATGTACATTCAGTTTCTTACATAATACATATTTCACTGGCTGGTATAATGATGAACTAACTTGGTGCCCTAGATTTTTAAATCTGGTAATCAATTTTAAATGTTCATCACCATCATCATTATCACTTTAAGGTTAAGGAAAATCTGCTCCGGCCTATAATTATTTTTTTCCACATCTAAATTTATTTTATGCCAATAATAGTTTTTTTTTTCATTTTTCTAACTTGTAACTAACTCACTGGCTCTATCGAACCCAGAGATTCATGGCTGGCTGCGCGGTCATAAGCCCTTCAAACATCCCCATCCTGAGCTAATGTTTTCCAATCATCCCCTCAAATCATGGATAATGTTATTTTCCTGCCTCATTCTTGGTCTACCAATAGGGCGTTTTTCCTCTGATTTCCCTACAAGAAAACTTCCATGCACCTCTTTCTTCCCCCATACGTGCCACATGCCCTGCCCTTCGCAGTCTACGAGACTTAACTGTTCTTATTACATCTGGCGTCTTACACATATCATGTAGCTCATTATTATGTAGTTTTCTCCATTCATCTGTCTGTTTATCTCTTTTTGGTCCAAAAATTTCCTAAGAACTTTATTCTCAAACACTCGTAATTTTCTTTCCTGCCTTAAAGTAAGAGTCCATGTTTCGCATCCATATAATATAACTGGGAGAGTAGCTGTTTTGTATATTTTATATTTTGTTCATTAAATCTGAAGTAAATCAAAATCGAATATATAAAAATTAATGTGTGTTTGTTTGATTGTTCGTACTTTATGCGCGGCCATACTGTCGATCCGATTGTGATGGGTTTTTTTGCGAAATGTTCAGGAGATTCCCGGGATGAATATAAGCTATAAGATAGTTGTGATACTCAACTCCTACATCCTTAAAAACGTGAAAAAGTCCCTTTCTTGACTCTTAAATGGCTTACGCTGCCTAAACCATAACAAATGCACAAAATTAATGTACGCAGAATTGATGATCTCAAAAAATTCTACATAAAGTCCGTGACAGCATATGTTTATCTTTTAAGATAATTCGCATTAGCAATTTTTGTCTTTCATTGATGCCAAGAAGATCGGGATAAGTAGAGTACCGGGAAAACGTGCGCTGCCATACCGTTTATCCGATTGTGATGGGGATTTTTGCAAAATGTTCAGGATTTTCCCGGAACGTTATAGGCTATAAGAGAGTTAATGTTCAGGCCCTTCACCCTTAAAAATCACCCTTTGTAGCGAAAAATGTAAAAGAAAAGTCGTCTTGTACGCTTAAATGGTTTACTCTGCCTAAACCATAATAAATAAACCAAATCAATGTACACAGAATTGAATATCTCAAAAAACTTTACAAAAAAAGTCTGCGGCAGCATTAATTTAACTTTCACGGATAACTCACAATAACCATTTTTGTCTTTCATTGATTCCAAGAAGATCGGAATAAGTAGATTCTCGGGAAAGCATAGCAGCGCACAGCGGGTATTCTTTTACGGATAACGCAAAATAATGAATCTAGTCTTTCAGCACATTTATACCAAGTACATCGGGCTACGTAGATTTCCGGCCAACGCCGGGTAAACAGCACGGGGTATCTAAAAATAATTATGATATACATTTTTATTTTTTTCCTTTCACTTATTCAACTAGGGCCTAAAGGCAAAAACACATTATGATTTATTTAGGCGTAGCAGCGTACGCCGGGTATTTACTAGTATACAATAAATAATAATTTATTGTAGATATACTATGTATTAATTTTGTTTAATGTAATTTTGATGTAGGAGTAATTTTTGTATTTTTTTAACTGGTTGAGTGGTAGACAAGGCCTTAAGGCCTAACTCTGCCACGTAAAATAAAGCTATTATTATATTACAGTTATATGGACTCTTTCCAGCGCTTCCTTGGTCGTCCCAGATTCCGTCTTCCTGTTGCTTTTAGGTAAATGTTAACTATTAAAGCACTAATTTTAAAACTGCATATCTAGTAGCAGAAAATTATTTACTTTTTCGAAAGAAAGGAAATAAATGCATTTTCTTGACATTGCTCACGGGTTTGTTTACCCGTACGTACATATTCCTGTTCTACGAATAAAGAAAAAAATACGAATACATAAATAAATACATTGGCCACATGGCTACAATAATTATACACCTACACTAGGCTGTCCCAAGACATAAAGGAGTTTTTTTTTTCGCAAAATCAAGCACGTATACCCTCTATATATTTTTTTCTGTTTAACCATAATAACTCAAATAACAAATATTATTGCGATTGGATCATGACAACACTTGCCGACTTCACGCCAAACATAAGAGATGAAAATGTGTACTGGGTTAGTATAGAAGGATTCCAGAACTAAAAGTTTATTTAGTAAATAAAACATCAATATGCCCGAAACGAATACATATATATTATTTTACAATAAAAAGATTATTCAACTTTTATAAGATTCATGATGTGTTCCGTTGTGAAAACATGGATAACACTTACATACACAGGAAAAGAAACGACAAAATTAGCCAATGCACTAAAGAAAGCCGATAAAAACGTAAAAATAGCATACAGAACCAATAACAAATTAAACAACATAATAAACAATAACATTGAAGAAAATAACATTTTCAACAGCAAAGGAGTTTATAAACTGACATGTAAGGACTGCAACAAATTTTATATAGGAAGGACAAACAGGAGTTTTAACATCAGATTCAAAGAACATTTTCGAGACTTCATTCACGCAGAAGGTAAATCAAGCTATGCAAAACACGTTATCCATGAAGGACATCGCATGTTAAATATTGAAAACACCCTAACAGTAATGCACAGAAAAAATAATCCAGCGAAGATAAACGTACTCGAAGAGATGGAAATCATGAAAGCAGCTCACAACGACAGCCTGATAAACGAAAACGAACCCAATACATGCAACCCCCTCTACCAGATCTTCAGTGAAACACCAGTTTTGAATCCTGCCGATGATGGGACAAGTCCCGAAAGCGCTACAGTTAAATGATAATTAAGTTGAGGAGACGGACCTTCAGGTGAATATTCTATAATTTTATATTAATTTTAAAAAGATTATTGTTCAAATTTTCTTTTCAAAGTTTGCAAGTACTGACTTGTTTCGAAGCAAGTCGGTACGGGTTGGCGTGGGCAACGTACAGCAAATTGTACTTAAACTGTTTTAACATTATACAAATCAATTAAGCGGGTATGCGTTAAACATAAAAGACTTCGATTTTTTTTAGGTCAACCTAACGTAAATTCATACATATAAAAAAGGTATAAACTTTGAATGCAGACTATATAAGTCTACTTCTACAATATACACACAATGACACGCATATCTACACTCATAAAAAGACCATGTACATAGATATTTTTTTTTAATCTCTCGTTTTGTACAATAATAAAACCCTACAATCTGTTCCATCATATGAAGACAGATAGTTTACTGAAAGTTTTGTAGGTTGGGTAAGGGGTAAATATTTAAATGATTAGGACTACTGGATGTTTCAGAATTATGTCGACACTCTCACTGCGGGAATAAAATAAATAGAGATAGGCAAGCCCACGCTGTACAGATAATGTATCAGTAAAAGCAAAATAAATATCAGAATTATCCTCATTTACCACTAACTGTCCATTTCCATTATATAATGTATTTTCATGTAGTTTTAAAATAAATAAATATTATCCTTCACAGTACAAACGACTACAATAATTCTCATTACATTTATACTAAATACAAAAAGGTAATTATATTTAAAATACTATCTAGATGACCATATATTTAGGTTTATTAATGTTTACTTCTAGCCCCAATGTTTTAGTGTAGCTCAATAGAGTGTGTGTGTTGGTCTTTGAATCTCCTTACCATCGCCTAATAATACTATATTATCATAAGTAATGCCACGAGTGATTTCCAAATTATCGATAAATTCACGACTCACGAAATGAGGAGTGAATTTATCTAGAGAATTTGGAAATCAATAGTTGCATTTGTTAGGACTATTTAACGAATAAAATTAAGCTGTTTACTCACAAATCATTGTTTAACTATAGTTATTTTAAAATATTTATATATTTAATGTAAACGGCGATGTTTGAAAACAAATCAGAAATGTGAGGTTATGTTCATTCACTGCTGCTTGATCATATTATGTATTGCCAAATAAGATCGCAATATTGTAAGAGTGCACCCAAGTGGAGAAATAATGAAACACATCAAACTATATATCATAATCAACATTATGGGTTATTCATTTATTTTTTAGTAAACAACTTAGTAAAATCAAGGAATCTTTTAATTATTTGCTATATTCAATGTATTTGTTGGAGAAAAATAATGCTTTGACCTGTTCAGAACATTAAAAAGGAGGAGCTTTCTTTATCACAAAAGCAGGAGGTGATAAAGAGAAATCGATAATGAGCGAGGTGAAACACGACTGTCATTGGTTGTAAAACAAAATTCATTGAAACGTGATTGGTCATTGACTAACATTTGTGGCATGAGTTAAATAGTCAGCATAAACTAACAGCTTATTAATACTATTGAGAATAATGAAGTAGTGCACGAATATATTTGTGCATTTTTCCTGAGAAAATCATACATGTGTGGCCAAAAGTATATCCTAAGACTAATTTATTGCATTTATCTCAATAATTTGCTCCTTTATATTACTTTCATCCTATTTCCGTTTATTTACAATTGAAATTTAACTTAAAACTTAGCCTATATACGTAAGTCAGGAGGAAACGTACATGCTTTGAGAGGTGATAGTATTGGTGATTCTGAACAAAAAAAACATATGGTCTTTTCTTAAACGTTTCAGGATATTTTAATGAAAACAACGACGAACCGGTAAAGTGTAGGTGACAGTAAATCAAGATACTGTTATCTTAAGTTTTGTTTAATTGTGTACGTTTCCTCACAAAAGATGTTCGAAGATTCCACCACCAACTTCAATGCATTTTGCTGCTCTTGTAGACAACTGTTGTGTTGCTGATCTGAGCTCATTCGTACATTCCTTTACTTGAGCACAAGCACGTAAAATACGAATGAGAAGTTATTCTCTTGCGTCCACTCTGTGCTTGTGAACTTCGCTCTTAAGCCAACCCCACAAACAATAATCGAATGCAGTTAGATCGGGTGACCTCGACTGCCAAGCAATGATTCCATTGTATCTCAGCTGTCTACAAGATCA
Source organism: Diploptera punctata (assembly GCA_030220185.1). Classification (NCBI taxonomy): domain Eukaryota; kingdom Metazoa; phylum Arthropoda; class Insecta; order Blattodea; family Blaberidae; genus Diploptera; species Diploptera punctata. Next base: position 12,225 of record JASPKZ010005563.1, on the reverse strand, counting down.
ACAAAATGCATTGGAGTTGGTGGAGGAGTGTTTGAACATCTTCTGTGAGGAAATGTACACCATTAAACAAAACTTAAGATAACAGTATCTTGGTTTATTGTCACATGCACTTTTCAGGTTCCTCGTTGTTTTCATTAAATTACCCTGAAACTGTTAAGAAAATGCCATATGTATGTTAGAAGTTTTCTGTTCAGAATCACCAGTACTATCACCCTTAAAGCATGTACCTTTCCTCCTGACTCACCCTGTATATATAAGAACTTGCAATATACTCGTCGTTGAGTTAAGCATTTAGTGTAAACAGAACTCTCGCATTACAAGTGGATCAAGTTTCTCACCGAGATTTGAATTGAACATTAATAACCTTCGCTGATAAAGAAAACCATTAAAAATGAAAAACAAACACTACTTTACTACCGATTAATTAAAGTATATAATATCACGCTTGCATCGGAAAATATAAAATTCGGTCAAACTGAAATTACAAGGGAACTGTCAACCATTGCATGCAGAAACCTACTTTGGTACTTATTGTGATGTACTAAGGCATGTTGGAAAAATTATCTGCTGCTTTTAACTGCAAGGCACTAAAATCCAGGGTCAAATCTCTCATTTAAACTAAGGGAAGTAATATAACTCCTAACTTGGTGGATTGGATAACCGTTACTACATGACGTCCGCGCCTTGTCTCGCCTCATTCCACACCGCTCTATCAAGCAGGGGCGTCCGTCTACTTCACACAGTGGGTTGTCATTGGTGGATTCTGGCTTCTGTGCCTTGCAGTTAAAAGCGGCAGATAATATTTTGGAAACAAAATATATGAGAATATCAGGAATAGAAGTAAATTCAATTTCATATATAGTCCTAGATGGTCAGAAATTTGAGAAATTTGATAGTATTAAATATCTGGGTTCTCTAATTACCTCTACAAATTAATTAAGTGAAGAGGTTCGAGCAAAGATTACAAGGACAATAAGTAAGGTAGCAAAAATTAAAACTATACTGGAACCAATGGTTATGATTTGAAGCGAAACATGGGCATTACCAGAAAAATATAAGCTCGTATTAAATGCATGGAAAAGAAAACTACTAAGGTGCAGTTCAATATTATGGAGTAGTACAGGAACAAGATACATGGAGAACGAACCAGGAATTGATTGAATTGTATAGGGATTTGGATCTGGTAGGAGATATTAGAATAAAGAAACTGGAATGGGTAGGGCATGTGTTACGGATGGAGCAGGAAAGAAGTGCAAGAAAGATTTTAGAAGGGAAACCAGAAAGAAAAAGAAATTGGAACACATAAACTAAGATGGTTGGATAACGTTGAGGAAGACTTCAGACTACTGAAATTAAAATATGGAGGCAATAAGCTAGGAATCAGTATTTTGAACTCTGTATATAAAATATATGCAGGGATATTACTTAATAGATTAAAACCAATAGCACATGCATTGCTTTTAGAAGAACAGAATGGTTTTAGACAAGGAAGGTCCTGCCCTGACAATATATTCACTATGAGACAGATAATAGAAAAGAGACGAGAATTCAATTTACCCACATATTTAGCTTTCGTTGATCTTGAAAAAGCCTTTGACAAGGTGATAAGAAGAAAATTGTGGGAAATAATGAAGGCAAGAGGGTACCCGTCTGAACTTATAGAAGGAATAAAAAGTCTTTACAATGGCACGAAAATTATCCTTAATTTAGATAATTATTCCAGAGATGAAATTTTAATAAATCAAGGAGTTTGACAAGGGTGTACATTATCACCTAGCTACATTGTTTAATATATATTCTGACGAGGTTATACGAAAATGTAAAAAATCAAGCCCGGTAGGAATACAAATTAATAAGGAAATGTATATGAATGTTTTAATGTATGCAGACGATCTGATAATTATACAGAAGTCAGAGGATGATTTAAAAAGAGTTATTTACACGTTGAATCAATTAGGACTCTATTATAATCTTAAACTTTTCAACTTCAAAAATTTAAAATATGGCTTTTCAGGGCAAAGCGCCAATCAGAGCAAAAATAGTAATCAATAATGAAATAATAGAACAGATAGCACATTTTAACTATCTTGCTTCAGATATAACATATAGCTATGATTGGGATATACCTAATAAATTAAACCGATATCAAATTATGTGTGGCGCCATAAGAAGAACCCTCCGAAAGACTCGAAGAGAAACTCAGCTCAGGTTTTATAAAATGATGGCTGTTCCTGTTCTTTTATATGGATCTGAATCTTGAGTATTTACAAATATATATATCACACATTCAAGCCACTGAAATGAAATGTTTAAGATCTGTAAAAGGATGTACATGCATGGATAGATTACATAATGAATCAATAAGAAATGAACTGGAGATATTTTCAATAGTTGATAAACTAGAAGAGCACAAACACCGATGGAAGTAACATTTAGACAGAATGGACAATACAAGATTACCCAAAACGATCAACACCTACAAACCGCATGGAAAAAGATCTTTGGAACGGCCAAGGATGCGATGGACTTGAGACCGGAATAGGTCGCATTGACCTAATCCTGGAAAGGAAGAAGAAGAAGAAAAAGCTAGGAATGGAGAATATTATGTATATGTTATGAATGCCAAGTATCTTAGAGACAGTAGAGCCAATGAAAGATGAATATTTTGGGCATGACCTTAGTGCATCACAACGCTTCTCTGGGAGAAATTTCAAGGTAGGTTTCGCTATACAATGGTTGACAGTTCCCATGTTAGATATTTATTTTTCTGAAACACGTCACAATACCATTTTAAAAACACAACTTCCAGGCACCAATGTAGTTTCTTGGAAGGAATTGTATGATTTTTTTTTCTTTCTCTCATAAGAAATTTCTGGAATGTTTGGTAGGTATGAGGTGTACAAATGCTGACATCTAGTTTCTGCCATTTGGTAAATATAATAATATTGTTGTTAAGGGTTTATATTATTAACACTTGTTTAAAGCAGAGGAATCAATACATCCACATTCCCCTAACTCCGGTTAACAAGCATACTCTCACGTGCTATTTACAAAACGTGTTCAATTAATCGTCCGCAAATTTGTATAGGATCGCATAATTGTAGCAAATTTCTATTATTTATCATCATTTTGTATGGATGTACGTGTGTGCGTGTGTGTTTACGTGTATATCTATATATTAATACGTGAAGAAAAAACTTTAACCCCTTTTTTAAGCACATTGCGCGCACAGAGGAGTGTGATGTCTGGCATAATTACAGTGCATATAGAGAAGAATTGCAGAAAAATAAAATGTATGTATAATTGTTACAAATAAAATAAATTAAACAAAATAAAATAATTTGTCTCTAAGGAATTTATGTGTATTATTCATTTGTGTACTAATTAATTTGTTTACGTTCATACTGAAAGTGCATTGTTGTCATCATCATCATCTGCCTTTCAAGTATTAGGCCCAGTGGCCCGTTACGGTCTCCCGCCATCTCCGAAAAGATCGACCCACAGATCTTCTGCCTCGAGGAATGTAGTGAAGGATTTGTTTTGGTAGGAGAGGTTATTGAATGCACTTCACTACTCTTTTGTAACCCAGTGTATTGTTGTAAAAAGAAAATTGTGCAATAGCAATGTGAATTGGCTTACTCTCGCATATTTATTATTAGAGGTTTAAAAAAAGGGAGTACATTATATTATTTAAATTTAAATTAAACACTGTCTAATCTTGGTTTCATTAATTTCATTACATTTTTTAATATGTAGATATTGCACCTACTTCCATTATGCCTCGACATAGAACATTGACAATATATATTCCCGTACACATAATAATAGGCCAAATGCAAATTTAAATAGTGATAGTATACAAATGTCAAATGACGCGTTATTGTTTTTTAAATATGACTTAGCCAAATATACTATATATTTCCTATCGTTCGTATTTTTAAAATAAATCGAAAATTAATGCATAATGACGCATTTGAGACAAACTTAAAAATTTAAGGAATTGTGGTCAAATTTGTATAAATAACTACATATGTACAATAATAATATTATTATTAATATTATTATTATTTATTATTATTATTATTATTATTATTATTATTATTATTATTATTATTATTATTATTATTGCTTATCTATATATATATATATATATATATATATATATATATATATTAAATGTTTAACATTGAGCAATGCAAGCTTAATATGGTATGATAAGAAAAGTAAATGCCTGGACGTGATTCGAACCCGGATCTCTGAGTCTGTACCTCAGTGTGATATCCATTACACCACCAGGCGAAACCAATTCAAGCATTCATTTTTCTTATATATGTATTATACTCTCCATTATTACTAGATGTCGCGAGAACTCAGTCTTCACTGTCATCTAGTAGCTGACTATAACAAGTAAGCAAATTAAAGAGAACATTTTTACTTTATAGCAGTGACGCTTTATCGATGTTATAATTAAATGTTTAACATTGAGCAATGCAAGCTTAATATGGTATGATAAGAAAAATAAATGCCTGGACGGGATTCGAACCCGGATCTCTGAGTCTGTACCTCAGTGTGATATCCATTTCACCACCAGGCGAATCCAATTCAAGCATTCATTTTCTTATATATGTATTATATTCTCCATTATTACTAGATGTCGCGAGAACTCAGTCTTCACTGCCATCTAGTAGCTGACTATAACAAGTAAGCAAATTAAAGAGAACATTTTTACTTTATAGCAGTGACGCTTTATCGATGTTATAATTAAATGTTTAACATTGAGCAATGCAAGCGTAATATGGTATGATAAGAAAAATAAATGCCTGGACGGGATTCGAACCCGGATCTCTGAGTCTGTACCTCAGTGTGATATCCATTTCACCACCAGGCGAATCCAATTCAAGCATTCTTTTTTTCTTATATATGTATTATATTCTCCATTATTACTAGATGTCGCGAGAACTCAGTCTTCACTGCCATCTAGTAGCTGACTATAACAAGTAAGCAAATAAAGAGAACATTTTTACTTTATAGCAGTGACGCTTTATCGATGTTATAATAAATGTTTAACATTGAGCAATGCAAGCTTAATGTGGTATGATAAGAAAAATAAATGCCTGGACGGGATTCGAACCCGGATCTCTGAGTCTGTACCTCAGTGTGATATCCATTACACCACTGAGGTACAGACTCAGAGATCCGGGTTCGAATCCCGTCCAGGCATTTATTTTTCTTATCATACACATACATATATTTATTTATTTATTTATTTATATATATATATATATATATTTATTTATTTATTTATATATATATATATATATATATATATATATATATATATATATATATATGCTCAACTCGTGTCCAACTCAGGGTCGGGTCGAGGAATGAGATGAGATGAAGCCCCTATATTTATAGAGGTCTGTGAACGACAAGGGTGCCGGCCGACCACTCCTGACGCACCATCACAGGGGCGGATAAACGAAGTGAAACTAAATGGATGAGATGAGTGTGGGTTGAAATAGTGGAATGAAATTTGTGGCAGGGGAAAACGGGAGGAACCTCGAGAAAAACCTGCCCAAGCTCCGTTTCGCCCACCACGAAACCCACTTGGAGAGACCGAGACTCAATCTCGGGACCCTAGCAGTGAGAAGCGAGCGTCTAACCGCTTGGCGCTACGGAGCCGCCATCATTATTATTTATTTGCCATTATTATTATTATTATTATTATTATTATTATTATTATTATTATTATCATCATCATCTTATACATCATCATCATCATCATTATAATTATCATCATCACCATTATTATTATTTATTCATATACAGATTTTCAATGTTTACACATCTTTCTGTGCCTAAAGTTTTATTTTTCTTCTCCACTCCACTCTATCCATCCACTCCATTTCCCTCTTGATCTCATTCCAGTTCTTATTTCTTGCATCCAGTTCTTATTTCTTGCATCCACGAGTTTCGAGGTCTTCCTTTCCTTCTTCTTCCAGGTGGTCACCATTCCAATATTTTTCTGGGTAACCCTTCTTCTTGCATTCGTTGTACGTGCTCATACCAATTTAATGCTTGTGTCTTATATAATCTACTATTGAATATCTAATATTCATTTTCCTTGTATGACAATATTTCTAATTTTTTTCTAATTTTCAACATCTTGTTGCTTTCCTCAAGAAATCCATTTCCATCGACATAAGTTTTTGTTCTAAGTTTATGTTTTATTATTATTATTATTATTATTATTATTATTATTATTATTATTATTATTATTATTATTAAATCTGGCTGAATTAAGGCCAGAAGGCTTTATCTTTCACTCAACCAGCGAAAAGTATTTAACTTAGGAAATATTTTCAGTATATCAAAACATATAGGCCTATAAGTAAATATTTATACAAATTATACTACAGATGAAAATCCTACAAATTATGTTTAGAAGAAGAAGACACTACAATTATGATGAAAAAGTCAATATTAAACCCTATTAGAGGAGAGGAAATTCAGAAAGGTTCAAATAAAACTGAAAATTATAAAAGAAAGAGCTTAATTTTTTTAAAAGAAGGTAATCTCCGGCAATCCCTGATTGTGGTAAGGAGTTCCAGAATTTAGCAGAAGATACAGTATAGGAATTGGAATAATAATATGCGTGTATTTGTATACCGACCCAACTTGTCTCAAAAAATGTTAAACTGAAAATATATAAAACTGTTATTCTCCCAGTAATATTATACGAATGTGAAACATGGACTCTTACTTTAAAGGAAGAGAAAATATTACGAGTATTTGAGAATAAAGTTCTTAGGAAAATTTTTGAACCAAAAAGAGATGAACAGACAGGAGAATGGAGAAGATTTCATAACAGTGAATTACATGATCTTTAAGGAAAGCTGATTTAATAAGAACAGTTGAGTCTTCATAAGCTGCCATGTGGCACGAATAGGGAATGAAAGAGGGGTCCACCAATATTCCGCTGGGACCGCCAGGATTCGAATCTGAGAACCCATTCGGGGCAGTCACGCGTATTTAAGTTACGGTATACAAAAATAGTACACTTTCCTCGTTTTTTATTATTTTTTTATGATGCCGGTAAAAAGTTAGGAATTTTCATTCATTTTCGACACTGATATGTAACACATACTGATTTTAACCATTTTTTCTAATCTAAGTTGAAATGAAATCAGCAGATAACGAAGATTAAACACTTGGGGCCATTCCATGCTACGTCATCAAACACAACCAAACGTGACATCAACCGTTTTAATGAAACTTCATTTCAAATGTAAAAAACATTTTATGCTAAATTTTATGTATAATTTTAATTTGACAGGAGTTTTAATTAGATGAAATGGGGATTTCAGAAAAAAAGAGCATAAAAGTCAATCAGAGACGACCCGTCATTTTAAATTACATCGTACTGTGTAATAATAATAATAATAATAATTATTATTATTATTATTATTATTATTATTATTATTATTATTATTATTATTATTATTATTATTATAAATTAAATTACCAACCACAATGCAAGAGATCATTGGGCAGACCCTTCAAACGTTGGATTGAGACCGTAATAGACCGCTAGATCTATCACATGAAAGAAAGAAGAAGATAATAATAATAATAATAATAATAATAATAATAATAAATAGATAGATGATCGGTTGATTAATGTCGTTGACCATCGTCCGATTCCTAATAGCCAATTTTGTCGGTCCATCCAATCGCCTGGTTGTAAATGTTTCTCCTTCATGTATAAATATATTCCCTGACTCCAGGAGGTTTTAGGTCTTCCTCTGTCTCGTCTTCCCAAAGGTTCCATTCCAAAACAGATTTTGGTAGCCAATCTTCTTCCATTCGCTGGACATGTCCGTACCATCTTAATTACTTAGTTTTAATATAATTAAAAAATAGTGTCTTCAATCTTCATTTTCTCCCTTATAACTGAGTTGCTATTTTTTTCTCTTCTTGAAATTCTTGCTGCCCTTGGTATAAAATCCTTTTCTGTTGCCAAAAGATACTTATTGTTTTTGTTGTTAATGGCCAAAGTTCTGCTCCATAAGTAATGATGCGTTTAATAATTGTATGGTATATATATATATTAATTTTATTTTTATTACTTTTTTTTAATCAGTCCACCGCTGTGGTCTCGAGGTAGCGTGCTGCCTTGTCACGCAGCGGGCCCGGGTTCGATCCCCGGTCGGGGCAGTTTTTCTGGGTGAGGTTTTTATCGGGGTTTTTTCTCACCTGTAAGACAAATGTCAGGAAAACGTTAAGGCACAACGGTCCCCGATATCATATGGCCAACATCATCATCATCCTTACCATTATCATCATCATACTTATCATCATCATCATCATCCTTCACCGGTGTGGAAAGCAACGGGAAGCTACCACACCTACAATTCCCTAGTAAAGCTGCAAAGCATAGCATGAAAATGCTATGATTGCAGTGAAAGACCTGCCCTCGGGCAGAATTACTATGAATGGATATTTTAATCTCACAATTTTCCATTGACGCAAGCAATTGCAAATGTTCCATTATTATTTATATTTCTTAATTCCTCTTCATAACTTCCATTTTTATTTATTTTAATTCCTAAATATGTGATATCAATAATAATAACAATAATAATATAATAATATCTCTCCCTCTCTTTATCTTAGTTTAACTTACCCCTTCGTAAGTACCTCAACATACTGGTCTTATACAGACACGTTAGTACTTTTAAAATTCAATACGAAACGCCGATGAAGTCACTATGTAAAAGTTAAAAATATATAATTGGTATCTGAGTTCTCAGTCGTCCTCAACTATTAAATTATGCCAAATATTCAGGAGGTCTTTCAAAACATGTTTTCAAATCCTTAAAGAAATCAAAATAATAAAACAAGCCAAGAACGTAACAATTACTAAACGAGAATACACCAGAACCCTATATATAAAAATCTGATGAGCTACAGTTGGTACCATTCCAGAATCAGAACATGAAACATATGATTCGAAAGGCCTCCTCAAAAATTGACAGCCATTATAGTTGAGAGCAACTAAAATCTCAGGTATCAATCTTATATTTTAATTTTTACATAGACACGATCTATCTGGAGGGGATTTTAAACTCTAGATCACACACAACTCGGGCTGATGATCTAGTATTATTAGGCGATAGCGAGGAGATACTAAGAGCCCACGCGCACAATCAATTGAGTAACACAAGAAATTGGGACTGGAAGTAAACATCAGTAAATATTCAAACACAAAAATGCATTATATAATGAAAATGTCCAGTTAATGACAACCGAGGAAATTTTGAAGAAGTAGCTGACTTCTAATACTTAGCAACAATGCCAGGAGAGAGGTCCAGAAATGTCGACATGACAACCTGGGGCATATGAATAAAAAATACAAATAGGAAGAGAGATGCAGAAAGAAATTAAAACATAGGCTCAATTCTGGAAATGCATGCTAATCTGCATTACAGGAACTCTTGTCTCAACTCCTCTCAAAAAACATTAAACTGAAAATATATAAAACTATTATTCTCCCAGTTCTATTACATGGATACGAAATATGGACTCTTATTTTTAGGAATATATATGACTTATTATATACATATAAATATTAGATTTAAATAAATTAAATATATACAATTAAATTATTATATTATATCTATAATATATTATATATATAGGTCATACAATTAAATTGAAGTTGTGTTTAATTTTATGCCCCTCGTTGTGGAGACATTTAAAGTTGGGTTTCGCGTTGAGATATCCGAAGTTGAAGATTTGTGATATAACTTAAATCACTTTAAATCTGCCACGGCACTAATAACTCTCTTCAGGGGAATGAGGAAAAGTTTCCTACACAAATAACAAACACTTTATATAACAGGTGAACGATAAGGTTATTTAATTAAAAACTTTCACTTTGGTCAAGATGCATGTTGTAATTTAAAAGTTCCAAAAGATTCCGGGGCTTAGGTTGATATTTTCAAACTTCTAGAAAGATTACCATTTTATGTATTTAATGGAGGACGAATGCTAACGGTCAATCCAGTCATTATTATTCATTATATTTCACTTAGAAACTGTTTTTCACCAAGACGGATGACTATTATATCACTATATAATTCTTTCATACTTTTAAACACTATTTCTTTCAACCAAAACATCATAAAATAAACAATTATTTCCTTCATTCTTTAAGGAGCAGGTCGCTGAACATGACCGACCATTCTTCAAGTATTGTAGACCATCTTTTTTTTTATGTAATAACCTCTAGGTTCTGATTAGTCCAACAGAAAAGGAAGGAGTATTTTCCAAGTTAACGTCTATCCAATACGTCCAATCCCATTTATTTCTTTATAAAAAATTATCAATTTGAATATTTGAAGTATTATTACATACTGCATCAGTTATAAAAACATCCAACTGTATTAACAGTTTATATTGACCAGTTTATTTTTTTTTTTATATACTTATAAAAAAATTTGAATTCTATAAATCAATCTGATGTCCATTCCTTCATATAAATAAATATAATTATAAACAAAACAAAAATCCCTTATTATTATTATATGGGGATAAATATCCGGTTTTTAAATTGGCCCCTGATTTATTTTAATCTTAGCTACAACTAAGTGGTGAGGCTAAATTAAAATAAAATCGACTTTCCCCAAATATCAAGTTTCTTTCTATACAAGATTCATCCGTATTAGAATCAATACCAATGTAATACATCACAATTATAATAAATACATGTTATATAAAGAATAGAAGTATTAATTTTACAAAATTTACATACAATATTTTAAACACACTTTAACTATTTGAAGTCACCAGCTACAACTAATTAATAGGAGTCTGAAATGGGTTCAACAGTTCTTTGGAATATTTTCCAATTCTCTTTCTAGTGTCTATTTTCTCTTAGCTCAGATGTTTGGTATCATTAAAATTTTTACATATTTCATAATGGACCTTTATACAATAGGTTCATCCTATGATATTGTTTCTTTAAAGCATTGGATATGAAATATCCCTTATGAGAACTGTGTCTCCAACTTTGGGATTCAGCTTCCTTTTATGTCTTTTAAACCTTATTGGTGCGCTTTTCTGCGCGACATTCTAACCCTTTCAATAACTCTTTTACATATGTCCTCGGATGTCTCCGGGATTTGACCTTTATCAATGATAGGTAATGGTAAATTAGCAATTAACCTATCAGGTTGTTTACCTGTCATTAGGAATATGGGTGCTTCCCCCATATTGAACATTAATTGAATGATTCATAACATTCTCTATGACGCTGATATGTTTAAAACCAGTCAGAATGTTTATGATGGGTCAAAACTCTTAAACTTGTAGTAATTTCCCTATTAACTCTCTCACAGGGATTACTTTTGGGTGATATTTACTACAATGGTACAATTTAATTCCTATCGCAGTAAGTTTATCTTTAACTTAGGACTTGATAACACTGAAGCATTATCACTAAGTAGTGCATCAATAGGTCCATAATTAGGTAAATAATCTCTCACAATTTATACCTAGGCAAGCTCTGCTATTTACACTTCTTAATGGATATATGTTTACAAATTTGGAGAATACATCAGATAATACAAGAATATGCTGTGTAACCAAATTGTGTAGTAGGCTTTCTATTTCTCGCATGAGTATCCATTACTACTAGGCTATTTACTTTGTTCCTTAATATGTTTTGTGGAACTATAATCATATCTTTACGTTCATAGCATTTGGGCTTTTGACAAGTTATGCATGAAGAATGTAACTTTCCCAACTCTCAACTTTTTATCTAATGTTTTAACATAAAAAAATTCACTTATGTTGAGAGCTAATTTTTCACAACCTGCATGATCTTAAGCCTGACATGAAAAGTTCTAACTAGTGGAACTTCCCATATTATTAGGCATTATAACGTTCCATTTTTTTACATTTCTCTTTCTCCCTGTAATTTTAAAGAATGTGCATCCTTTATAAACCGATTTTCTTATTACAATCATTTCCATTTTTGTGTTCATCATTACTTTATATTCTCTCGCACTATACTTCAAATCGTTGTAACTCTATATCAGATTTTTGATGCTCAACAATGTTTTATCATCGAACAATGAACATTCTTTGTCCTCTATACAGTTTTACATTAAACCTTACTGAGCTTGCGTGTTATGAGTATTGTACAGTTTCAGGTAT
>JASPKZ010005562.1:0-33688 GCA_030220185.1 Diploptera punctata | reverse complement strand
CATAATTCAATCTTTAATACTCGTATCAGTCGTTTTCCATCGTTTTTAGATTTTACCCCTCTCACCTCTCTTAGGTGTGTTAGGGAGTCCTACCCCCGTGAAACCTTTTGGAGATTGTAAGTTATATGCATATTAAGTTAAGTTCAAATTACTCTAGGTGTTCTAAAATTATTCTGGAACATGTATAAGTCGCTGGTGATCATTTTTCCATTTCAACACTCCTCTTACACCTTATTACCTCCCTACGGCTGCTAGGGGTATTTTACACCTTACAGCCACATTATCGTATCATAATTTAAATGTGCACCAAATTTTGTTTAAATTGCACCAGGAGCTCGAGATTTACGCCGACACATACACACATACATTAATATATATATATATATATATATATATATATATATATTAGAGTGCCTCAAATTTATGTGTAAACTCTTTGAAACGGTATTTCTCAGAAACGAAATGAGACAGTAATACAATTTTTGTTGTGCTGTTTTCCATAAATTTCCTTATGCCCATAGGCCTACATGTTCAAAATGTCCACCTTCTATTACAGTACCCTCCCAACAGAACAACATACCGTCGGATTATTGCTAATAGAATATCATTGATGACACGTTCAATCTGATCTCTCAATTCTTCCATTGTTTGTGGTTTTGTGGCGTATACCGTTGTTCTTTTAAATTTCCCAAAGATAGAAGTCTAGAGGGGTTAGATCGGGAGATAGAGGCGAAAACTCCGTAGCACATTCTCTTCGTCCTATCCATCTTTGATTCAAAGTACGATCGAGAACATTTCTCCCATCGGTATGAAAGTGAGGTGGAGCCCTGTCTTGTTGGATGTAAACCTGATCATAACTTCTAACATTTCCAGATAAGTCTAACCCGTAACAGTCTCTTCGAAGAAATACGGCCCAATTAATCCTGTGGAAGACAGACACACCATACCGCTACTCCTGGAATACTGATGGTCTTTTATTCAATGTTGTTTGGGTTTTCATGAATAGAACACACAATTATTATGCCGATTAATTGTGTCATTAAGTTTAAATGTGGCTTCATCTGACCAAACAATTGAGTCTTGAAAATATATCCTTTCATCATATTTATGCAGGAACCAATCACAAAATTGCAGTAGCATATCTGGATCGTCCTCATTAAGTCCGTGGACAAGTCTCGGAATGTACTGCTTCCATTTCCGACCTCTCAAAATTCGTTGAACACTGGATTGCTCGATATCAATCTCACAACATTGCCTCAATGACTTCCCTGGGGATCGTGTAAAAGCCTGCATGACTGCATCACCGCTCTCGTTGCTGAAAAGTAACGTTTCAAAAAGTGTATATATAAATTTGAGATATTTTGTATTGTTTTACAATATTAAAATGAAACAACTAGTTTTGTCTGTCAGACTGAATTAAAAAACAAATAAAGTAAAATCACAATAATTAATATTTTTCAGTCTGTTTCAGATCTGTGATTAGGAAACGAGTAAACATATCCCGTTGTAGAAGAAATTAAGTTTCGTGCAAACGCCTAGTTTGTTTGACGTCATAACTGAAGTCAGATTCAGAGTTCAGCAGAATAGACTGTCTGCTTCAGTATGATGGTGTACCATTTTCTGTTCGCTCCATGCTCAACCAGATCTTCAATCTCAAGTCCAGGTAAATTTATTCATTTATTAGAAGAATAATTTCATATTGAATGGTGAAAATATAAATTACAAGTTATGTTTTCTCAAATCAGAGATTGTACGGAAAAAAAATGTTGAAGCAACAATGTAGCATTTAAAAACATAAAACATATATTGCATAATTAAGTAAAGAAGAAATAGTGCACGAATATTTACTACTTACGTCGGAATTCTTTGAATATATGTGTAAGTTATTATACGTAAGAATATACCACAAACAATAGGGAATTAAAGACTCCCCGGTGCAACAGCTCTTCGAAAATACTTGTGTGTAAGCCCATGTTTTCCCTTAACAAAGATTTAGGCGCTCTCCCCCTACAGGGAAGAATTTGAACCATACTAATTTAGTTACATTGTTTTTGTATAGATGTGATTTGAGTGGGCCGTGGTCAGCGTTCCGCTCATATTGACATCTAGGAAACAGAGGTAGTACTAGGACGGGAAAATTTGGTGAATTTTGCTTAGAGGCCTTTTCATTCAGGCTTTTACGAGCCTGAAAATCTTCAGACTCGGGACCCACGGCTTAAAGTTCCTCCCGGAGGACTTGCTCCTTGGATTCTTCCATCCTAAAAATCCATCGACCCTGGCCGGATTTGAACCCGCGACCCTCGGGACTAGAGGCAAGGAGCATAATCTCTAGTCCACCGCGGCCGATTTCGAAAATACTATGTATCTAAATGTTACAATAATGTTATCTCACAAATACCTCAATCTGTGTGTGAAAATGAAATTTGGAACTCCATAGATGAAACATAGGATTTTGTTGGGCCGGAGGTTTATTGAAATGCAGTTGTGGGAGTATTTTCGCCAGGCAAGCCTAATAAGGAGTTTATTTTAACTCCTGAAGTCAGTGAAAATGTTAACCACTCAGGCATTGTCGATTTTGTCCCCCAAAATTAACCAAATAGTTACTTGATCCTTGTTTTATAGTGCATTAGTCTCTTACATACCTCTGTCTCTTTTGTCTACGTTTATGGATATCTGAATTAAGTTATCTACCACTCATTATGGATAGTCTATACTAAGAACCGAGCATATACTCGTATTGTCAACAATGGGTAATTTGATCTTGCGATCTCGCTTAATTACTGCTGTTACAATATTGTTCAGTGAAATGTATTTACTTTCTGTATATCGTATGTGATACCTTTCAGACCAAATTGGAGATATATAATCCACAACACTGAGACGGGAGTCTGTCATGCTGATTCCTTCAGCGGGTAACATCCGCTTGAAAATTCTGCAATATTCCGACAATCCCTGTCCACAAATCATCTTCATCCACAATTCCGTTTCCATATTCATAAGAGTAAATATAATCAGATCTGTAAATGAAAGATCGTCACTTTATTTCCTAATATGTCTCGTTTCATACCACTACAATCTTATAAAAAAGCTGAAAAATAGATAATTACAATGCCATGCACTGTAAAATTCACAAAAAACGGACTCAACTTTCAGCCACATAAGAATTAACTATGTCAAATTTAATCAGTAATTTTACAGTAAATAAGCAAGGATTCCTAATAGGAATTGTTTGGATGTAAAAATGATCGTAAAAATACACAATTTGAGCAGCTCTCAATATTGACTTTTAAGATTTATAGTGAAGGGCAGTGTTTTTCTGTTTACTAAAATTATCTAATGAAATTTAGTGGAATGTATAAATACACTACTACTGCCACTGTTGCTGCTGCTGCCGCTGCCGCCACCACCACGACCACCACCCGCCGCCACAACTATTACTACTACCACTACAGCTACTATCACAACCACTACAACTACCACCACTACTACCACCACCAATATTACCACCACCAATATTACCACCACTACTACTACAGATGTTATTATTTTACTACTATTTATTATTTTGAAAACACCACTCCGCAAAAATTAATATACAACGAACGTTTGTGAAGTGTTTTACAGAAT
This sequence comes from Diploptera punctata, assembly GCA_030220185.1. NCBI lineage: Eukaryota > Metazoa > Arthropoda > Insecta > Blattodea > Blaberidae > Diploptera > Diploptera punctata. The sequence continues at coordinate 30,061 of JASPKZ010005562.1, read as the reverse complement.
CTCGGGAATTAAAAACCTCGCTATTGCTCGGTTCTTAAACATTTTCCTCGATTCTGTAAAAACCACTTCCCAACCTCGCATCGTAATATAGAGGAACGTCTGGTAATATGGACTCCTATTTTCATTTATTGTTGTACTTCTTTTAATTAAGGGATTTTAATTTTGTTTAATTACAGTGATTATCATTAGTGTTATAACTATGAAATAACATTGTTATTTTATTCAAATATGGAAATATCTTCATTGCTTATAAACTTTTTACATAACAAGAAAGATCCACTTTAACTTCCATATTTGAGTATAGTGGACCCCAGAGTCCAGTCTAGCTTTTAGTCTACTTTTAAGTCTATTTACTTTAATTTATACAAACAGGCAAAAATAAATCTGAAATATGCCTGATCGTAATTAAAAGCGTTGATATTTATTTAATGTTTTGATAAATTATTGTTGGTTATAAAATTGACACGTCATTCATCTGCACACAGCGACGGTTTTTGGGTTTAGTAATATTACAAGAATATTAAATAAAATCAAGGGCATGGTTTTTACAGATAGCCTTATCATTGATAAAATATATGTATTCATGTAAAGTGGACCCAGGTTAACATTAACCGCCTCATGGAGAGTCCACATTAATCGAATTCCTTTGTTATGTTTAATTATATTATGTAGCAACCATGTCACATATTATCAAACCAAATTCGTCAGTATATTAAAACGGGGTCTATATAATATATTTAGGATATTTGTTTCAATATTTATAATATTCAATAGCAGAAATTGAGAATGAATTATTAGATTCAAAAACTTTTAAAATGGTATTTTCATAAATATCACAAATAAACGCTTCTTCACACAAAGAATAAATTAAATTGGTCTTGAGAACGTCAATGTTGATGAGGGGAAGAAGTTCTGTTCGAGGGCAGCACCGATTAAATAAGATATTAACAGGGTCCACTCAAACAGAAGGGTCCACATTATCCGAACTTCCTCTACTATTATCTCACCTCATGTTTGGCCTATCTACTAGACTCTTTCTCTTCGATTTACCAATATGATATTTCCTACCTCCCCCCATTCATGACATGTTCTGCCCTTACAGCCTGCGATACGTAACTTTTCCTATTATATCTGATTTACCATAATGATCATCTAGCTTTCTGTTATGAAGTTTTCTCCATTCACCTCTGTCTGTTTTCTCCTCGGTCCAAACATTTTCCTAAGTATTTAGTCTCAAATACTCGGACCCCAAATACTCGGTTCTTTTACGAGCCTGAAGATCGTTGACTCTGGACCCATGGTTTATAGTCCTCCCAGAACACTTGTCCCTTGAATTTTCCCACCCTAAAAATCCATCACTTACGGCCGGCTTTGAACCCGCAATCTTGTAAGGGGCATATAAAAAAGTACATACAAATAAGAGGTTAAATTATGTGAAGATATATACCCATATATATATATATATATATATCCATAGTAATTCTGCCCGAGGCAGGTCTTTCACTGCAATCATAACATTTTCATTCTATGATTTGCAGCTTTACTGGGGAATTACAGGTGTGGTAGCTTCCCGTTGCTTTCCACACCGGTGAAGGATGATAATGATAATGAAGGATGATGATGATGGCCGGATATTTTCGGGGACCGTTGGGCCCTAAGCTTCCTGACATTTGTCTTACAGGTTAGGAAAAACCCGAAAAAACCTCACCAGGGATCGAACCCGGGCCCGCTGCGTGACGAGGCAGCACGCTACCTGGAGACCACAGCGGTGGATATATATATATATATATATATATATATATAATTATTTGCAAAAGGAGCTATATCTTGCATATCTCATAAACGTAATCTATATAAATTGTATAAGGTCTATATGAAACTGTTTTGTTTAAACTGTGAATTGTCCTGGTGGCCTAGTGGTGTCTGGTTCCAGTGTTGATGGATATTTAGAGCATAAAAATCCTGAGAAGAATTTTGTACGGAAATGAAGTAAAGTTGTGGAACTCTTACCGCACATTTATTTAATGTAAAATTGTAAATGCACCTGAACCTTGTGGAAAGAGACTTTTAAGCAAAGCATGTCCTCCCATTCGCACCCAGATTTGAAATCCGATGCAACTGGCCTGAACCATTAAAGTTCATGATTACATAGTATACTAATAATAATAACTAACCTGTGAAATATGAAGGTTTTTAATTCCTGATTAAAATAATTTAGAAACAATTTTTTTTTTCAGTTTGAATTCTCTGACGTTTCTTAGTAACGTGCGAGTTATTACGTAATTGTAATGATCGCTAAGCAACTAGTAACATTTTGTCAAGAAAGTTTATGAAATTTATTTTTGTAATAAGACATGAATTGAATGTAAAGTTTAAAGCCGCATACCCGATTTAAATAAAATATGTACATCTAGATTTCTCGTGGAATTTCCTGTTAAAGTAAGTTATTCATACGAGTATATACAGTTTTATCTTTAAAAAAGTTACAATAAGTTAATTTTTAAAAAAATATTTTTACATTAGACATTTAATGTACATTCAATTACAGTATTTTTCTTCTTTTTTACCTTCTTTCTTTGTGCGCTGCAGTCGATCTTCGTGGACTACTAGTTACCATCTGGTCTCTGGTTCCAAGGTCCACCGGTTTAATAGCGGCTGGAGTCAATTGAGGTTACAGGCTTTTAATATCCTGGGGAAAAGTTTACTTTAATTTACCTGATTTATTTTCCAAGTTCTGTAGAACAACAGTGCGTATGCGCCAGAGTTTATAGGACCAGCGATAACCCACCATAGAACGACATATCGATTATTCTCGTTCTTTCGATTATTACCGTTTTTTCTTTGTTTTATGCATTTAGACACATTTAAAATTTATTGAACCTAAAAGCTAACTAACTAACTAACTCACACTTAACCTAATTTAGTTACTCTAACATAGGATGGATCCCATGAAACTCCCTTTTTTTCACTCCTTAATAATCGCAGCCATCGATAACCCACCGGATCCAACTATGTAATATACTCTCTAGAGAAAATATTAAGTCATCATCACAATATGTGTATTTGAATAGATACTTAAAAATTCTAAAATAAAGTTATAAAAATTATTTTAAATATTTTAAAATATTTAAAAATGTTACTAAATACAGAAGAAGAGTTATAATTCACAGCAATAAACAGAAAAATCAAGGGTAAGTGTTTGTAAACTTGAGCCAAATCCTGATCACGAGTTCTTTCAGAACGAACTAAATACGTGGATCCCTTGTATGCGTATCCGGCTTATAATGGAAACTCAAGTTTGAAAAAAAAATTGAGCGAATTAATTTGAGTCTCTCTTGCACAGATTTAATTTGCTGAGCAATTGATTCTAGATATTAAAAACCGTCGTTAAATATAAATAATAACGTAACATTGATTGAAAACTAACTTTATCACCTATACCTTTCCTAACTAATTGAGTTTCTATTGTAAGAAATTTTATGGATATCAACCTAATTTTCAAATCTCCAAATTGAAATATTTGTTTAGGACCTTCTCCCATAGAAGGTTTGTCTTCCCTACAGCAAAGCAATTTCTCTTGCCTGTTAATTTCTCTTCCCTCTGCCGTTGCAAAGTGAAACTTCCTCACCCGCATTGATGCTTTTTTACATCTTCTGGATTGCTTTTTTGTCTGGTTTCTCGCCAAAAGTTTGTCCAGCAACGAGGGAGACAATGGTTAATCTACTTCATATTTAGTCATTGGCTTTTAGATGTACACAAACACCCTCCATCAACTTTAAAGTTATGCAATTCCTATGTGGAGGGTGTTTACTTATGATTGCTATTAGTTAAACAGATATTTTCTCTATCTTCGTCTGGGCAGGTCTATGTGTTTGTTCTCTTAAGTTGCCCTATGCTGTCATTGAAGTTGACTCTTGAATCTTATAACTGGAATCAGTGAAGTCAATCACTATGTACTATAGTCCGTTTGCTCAATTAAGAGAATCTTCCCGCGCAAATATTTGAAGGGATTTGGGGTGGGGACCAATTCTCTGTCTACTTGAAGGCAAGCGTCAGGTATAGGAAGGGTCGGAAATTCTTTCATTCTTTCGAAGGTATTGTACACTTTTGTATTGCATTTAGTGGTGAGTTGACATATGAATTGTGCTACGTGAAGTATTCCACGGTCGTCGACCCTTCTGGTCCCTGAACCCAGAAGAGTCCGTTACCGTATTTGGATCTTTACTGGCCTAGATAATCTACTAATATATTTAGCTATTCTAATTGTAGCGTCCAGTTTATAAATGTAAGTGCTGTCTATTTTTCTTTGCCCGGGCCCATCAGAGGCAAAGATTGATTCATCTTTCCTGTGTAGATTTAATAACATATATTAATTATTAACAAGAATTCTTAAACACACTGTAGTAATTTATATGACTCGTATTTAAGTCAGTTTACAATCATGAATGCTAGAAGGAAGAGGGGAGCTAATATAACCTTGAGAAAGCTTGTAGATAGGAAAAATATAAGGCAGCAATAGCATAGATAACAAGCACAGCAATTAAACATTCTTGTTTTCTAAAATATAATTTAATATTCCAATTATTAGTCTGATGTTGAAATATGAAAAAAATGCTTAAACAGAAATAACTCTTGACCATTACAAAACTTTAAAGAAATAATGAATGCATAAATCATGTAAATATAAATTAATTAACCTGGTCATTACTTGAATCCAGTTTTGTGGACAATACAGAAATAATAAGAAAAATGAAAATATTTACTCACACAAGCACTCATGCAGACCTTTTAGTCCCACCAAGGATTAGGGTCCATACCCCGGATACCTTACCCAGGCTTACCGGACCAAAAACCAAAACAACACAGCTCTCCCCGAGCTGACTGACGTCAACCAGACGATAAACGAAGGAATGAATTGAAATAAATGATGAATGAATGACCCTGTTTACAACTTGCTTCACATATTTGAGTGTTCCGAGGAAGAGGGAAGTTGCGCACTTACAGACAGCGCAGAGGGAAGGGCAGGAAGGTGAGTGGGAGTAAACACAACGAGGAAGGAAATTGGCACTGAAGAGGGAGGATAACAGTACATAGATATCACGTACCGAAATTGTACTGTCGGTACAGTATTTTTTTCAACGATGAGTGTTAACATATTTTAGAAACTTCGGCTAGTTGCTCCCACTCTCCGACTGGCCGTGCAGCAACCATTTGAAAATATACGCGGGAAGATTATATTAATTGAGCAAACGGACTATAATTTAATGCGATATTTAAACATAAGCGGTGACAAAAATAATGCCTCTCACCCTAGAATCAGGACTTATATTATCCTGGGGAACAGAGATACATTGACACTTTGGATGGCGATGGTACAAGTGCAATTGCATGGATGGATACCCATAATTTAACAAGCGAGGAAGGCATTAAATTATGTCTGCTCTGCAATGAGCGGAAAAACTAGCGACATGTTATGTCATTTTGCAAAGTGACACAACTATTTAGATTTCATTTACTACCAGACAGATTTTTCAGGTTGATGGTTGTAGAATGGTGTTTTGGGATCTATTAGGGGTGGTCGAGAGCGAAGAAAAAGCAGGGACATTTTTTGATGCAGTGAGAAAATTGAGAGAGAGAGAGCAAAATTAGAACTTAGAAAAAGAACTTATAGCAATCCTTCCATCCGTAGTATTTCTTCTTCCCGAGGGCAGGTCTTTCACTGTATTCATAGAATTTTCATGCTTTGATTTCCTGCTTTACTAGGGAATTACAGGTGTGGTAACTTCCCGTTGTTTTCCACATCGTTGAAGGATGATGATGATGATAATGGTAAGGATGATGATGATGGCCGGATGATTTTCGGGGACCGTTGGGCCCTAAGCTTCTTGACATTCGTTTCATAGGTGAGGAAGAACCCCGCAAAAACCTCGCTTACCCAGGAGATTGTCCCGATCGGGAATCGAACCGGGCCCATTGCGCGACAAAGCAGCACGCTAACGTGAGACCAGAGCGGTGGACAAATACAATACATATATATCAGGGTGTGTGTGTGTTAACGCTCTAGCTGCCTCAATTTTTATTTTGTCGGAACCAAACTCTTGGCATATAGCAATAAATTTAAACCGTCAAAATCAGACTGTTACTTGGACTGCTGAGGAAATGAACTCAGTTTTTCCATGTGACGGACTTTTATTAGTTTAGGATTAACACCTGTGTAAATCATAATTACTCCTACGTAGCTGATAGCTGTAGTTAATAGAAATCTATATCCACACATCCTCACGTGAGAGAAAGGTGCTCGCTAATGGGAGGTTCATGACGAGCTAATTTAGTAACGCTTATGTCAGCTAGTGGCCTATGGGTAAGCACATCCTCTCAAAAAACCTTGTAGACAACTAATGTACGAGTATAACTTGGATGTGAAAGGCCGGTTATATTTTGCGCAGAACCACTAATTTAGACTATAGGATCTTTAACGACCCCGAAAGTTTTCATGCTCGGGGGCCACGGCTTAAATTTACTCTCGGAGAACTTATCCCTTGAATTTTAACATCCTAAAAATACACCGACCGCCGAATTTGAATTGCCGACCCTCGGAACCAGAGGCAAAAAACTAAAACTGTAGCCGAACAGGGCGGTTAGATAATAGCTATTAAAAAACTCCAAGCACGACAGGCCTAGAAGGCCCTTTGCTGAATATCCGGCTGCTGGCCTCACATCCACATGTGTTAATCACAGAGGTAGACGATCATCCAGCCAGTGTAGAGATGACATGCGGTCAGCATCTCGGATCCCCCATCCGTTATAGCTGATATTCTCAACCAGGAGTCGCTACTTATTGTAGCTACCCAAATGCCTCACGATGGTGGGTGGGCACTGGTCCAATACTGGCCGAAATTCAATGAGAAAAAATTTTCCCTCATGGAGACTCAAACTAGTGGAAGTCCCGTAGCTCTGCACCAAGGCTTTTTGCCTTTACCACTCGGCTACGGCTACTAGCACTACCACAACCACAACCACCACTACCACAACCACCACCACCACCACTACCACCACCACCACCACCACCACCACCAGTACTACTACTATTACTACTACCAATACCACCACTACCACTACTACTACAAATTCCACAACTACTACTATTGCTACCTTAAATACCACTACAACTAGAACTACTCTATCTACGACCATCAACACCACCACTACTAATATTACAAATCCACCACCACCACCACCACAAGACTGCTAATACTACTGCCACTACATAGCGACCTCCACTACCACCACACCACTGCTAATACTTCTGCCACTATATAGCCACCTCCACTACCACAACTACCACCACCTCTACCACCACCACCTCTACAATATTACTGCCACTACCACTACCACCACCACAACGAACACTACTGCCACCACTACTACCTCCACCACTTCTACTAATACTACCACCACCACCACCACCACCAGTGCCATCACCACCACTTCTGTCATCACCACCAATACTACAGCCACTACCACCACCACCTCCATCACCACAACCCCAAAACCACGAATAATACTACTGCCACAACCACGACTAACACCACCACCACCAACGAATACTACTGCCACCGCCATTACTCCATGACTATTAATACTACCACCACCACCTACACCACTACCACTACCACCATCACTACCAAAAACAGCACCACTACCACCACCACTAGTAATACCATAGCAACCACCACCACAAGCAATATTACTACCACCACAAGCAATATTACTACCACCACCAACACCACTAAGACCTCAACTACCACCACCACCACAACCATCTCCACTAGTAATACTGCCAATACCACCAACACCATTACCACTATGATCACCAAAACTACTAATTCTACTGTCACTACCACCACCACAACTACTTTTAGTACTACTGTCACCACAACCACCACCATCACCACCACCAAGACTACCACTACTACTTCCTCCACCAATAACACGAATACCACTACTACTACTACTACTACTACTACAACTACATTAACAACTATTGCTACTACCTTAAATACCACTACTACTAGTACTACTGCCTCTACCACCACTACCACAACCACTACTACTATTACTGTCAATATCAACACCACCACTACCAACACCACTACTAGTATTACTGTCACCATCACCACCACAACTACTACTACTAATACTACTGCCACTATCACCACTACTACCACCACCACCACCACCACCACTAATAGTATTACTGTCATTACCACCACTACCAATACCACTAAGATCACTACCAACACACTACCACCAACACCACCACTACTACTAGTACTGCTGCCACCACCACCACCACCACCACCACCACACCACCACCACCACCACCACCACCACCACAACAACAACAACTACCACCACTACTGGTACTACTGATACTACCATCTTCACCACCACCACCACTACCACCACCACCGCTATCACCACCACCACCACCACCACCACTACCACTACCGTCACTACTGGTACTACTGATACTACCATCTTCACCACCACCACCACTACCACCACCACCACCACTACCACCACCACCACCACTACCACCACCACCACCACCACCACCACAACTACTACTATTACTATCACTACCACTACCACCACCACCCACCACCACCACCACCACCACCACCACCCACTACCATCTCCACCGCCACCAATACTAGTACTACTGCCACTACCACAAATACCACCTCCACACATACTACTACTACTACTTACTACTGTCACTACCACCGCCACTACTACTAGTACTACTGTCACTACCACCACCACTACTACCTCCACAACTACCTCCACAACTACTACTACCACCACCACCACTACCTCCACCACTACCATCACCACTACCATCACCACTACCTCCACCACTACCATCACCACTAACCACCACCACCGCCACTAATACTAACATTAGTACTACTGCCACTATACCACTACCGCCACCGCCACTACCACTTTCGCCACTTTCGCCACTACCGCCTCTACCATTACCACCAACCACATCACTAGAAGTACTAATGTCACTACCACCACCAAAACTTCCATCACTACTAGTACTACTCACTGCTCTACCACCTTCACCACTACCACCAGCACCACCACCAGTACTACTACTACTACTATTACTGTCACTAATACCATCACCACTTCCACCACTACCAACACTACTAGTAGTACTACTGTGACTGCTACCACCACCACTACCACGACCACACCTACCAGTACAACTGCGAATTCCATCACTAACACCACCACTACCACTACTACTGTCATTACCACCACCAATACTACTAGTACTACTTCCACTACCACCACCACAACTAGCAGTACTAATGTCACTACCATCACCAAAACTACCACAACACCATCACCACTACTACTACTACTGCCATTACCACCTTCACTACTACTACCACCACCACCACCACCACCACCACCACCACTACTACCTCTATTACTGTCACTACCACCACTACTACCACTATTACTGCCACTACCACCACTACTACCACTATTACTGTCACTACCACCACCATTTCCACTAATACCAACACCACTATTAGTACTATTGTCACTATCGCCACTACCACCACCTCGATCACTACTAGTACTACTGCCACAACCACCAACACCACTAGTAGTACTACTGTCACTACCAGAACCACCACCACCACCACCACCACCACCACCACCAGCACCACCAACACCACCACCAACACCACTTCTACTAGTACTACTGTCACTATCACCGCCATCATTATCACAACTACCACCGATTCCAACACCACTACTAATATTACTTCCACTGCTATAACCATCCTCACCACACCCACCACTCCCACCACACCCACCACTCCCACCACAACCAAAACCACCACCACCACCACCACCACCACCTGTACAAAGTACTACTGTCACTACCACCACTACATCACCACTATTGTACTACTGATACTACCACCACCAAAACTACTACTATTACTACTTTCACTACCACTACCACCACTTCTAGTACTAGTGTCAACATCACTACCACCATCATTATTAATACTACTGCCATCACCACCACTACCACTACTTCCACCACCATCACTACTAGTACTAGTGCCACTGCCACTACCACCACTACCACTAGTGCCACTGCCACTACCACCACTACCACTAGTACTACTACCACCACTAGCACCATCACCAGCAGCACCACCACTGCTAGTACTACTGCCACTACCACCACCACTACCAATACCAGCACTGCTGCTAGTACTATGACCACTAACACCATCACCAGCAACACCACCACTACTAGTACTGCTACCACTACCACCAGCACTACCACTAGCCTCACCACCACCACCTCCACCACTACTAGTACTACAACCACTACCACTACCACCTCTATCACCAGCACTATTCATACTATTACCACTACCACCACAACCACTACTACTGCCACTACCACCACTACCACCACTACTACTAATACTACTGCCTCGGTCCTATACCCTTTCAAAAACACGTTAAACTGAAAATATATAAAACAATTATTCTACCATTTATATTATATGGATGCGAATCATAGTCTCTTACTTTAAGAGAGTAAAGTATTTTACGAGTATTTGAGAATATAGTTCTTAGGAAAATGTTTGGACCGAAGTGAGGTGAACAAACAGGTGAATGAAAAGACTCACAAAATAGTGAACTGCATGGTCTTTATAGGAACGAATATAATAAGAACCGTTAAGTCTCGTAAACTGCGATCGGCAGGACATGTGGCACGAATGGGGAGTGAAAGACATGCATGGAAGCTTCTTGTGGGAAAACCGAAGGGAAAACGCCAGTTGGTAGGTCATGAATAAGGTGGGAGAATAACATTAACCGTGATTTGAGGGAAGTAGATTATACAAGGGCTGATCGGAAAACATTAGTTCAGGATAGGGATGTATGGAGAGCTTATGTCCGCGCGGTTGTGAACCTACGGATCCTATAATGCCAGTTAGTAAGTTAATAATATTAATATTATTAATAGTAATATTAAAACTATTAATAATTATTATTATTTTTATTATTATCACCACCACCATCATCACCACCACCATTATTATTATTATTATTATTATTATTATTATTATTATTATTATTATTAGTATTTCATGTTTACATTTATAGAGGGCAATATGCTAGAAAGTATGACTTGTGTATGGACCATTTCTTTGTAGACATTTTATCACAATCTGTATTTTAATATTATTATCTAACGTTAAGTGAATTTTTAGAAGGAAATAGACCAAAATATCAAATTTCATTTGATATAATTTATTAAATTTTTGCCCATATATAGTTTCTGACATTGATCATCAACTAAAAAAAAACGGTAAAATAAGTTTTATTTTTAATTTATTAGCATCTGTTTTAATATCACGGTATTAGGATACCACTACCACGGATTTAGGAGTCATATCTTGTATTTAGAAAGTCTAGGACAAAAGAATGAGATAATGGGGACAACTGTTGATCGGTTTTAGAATGATTTCGATAATTTTTCTCGTGGAAGATTCATACTACATTACTGTATTCATATTTTGTCACCTTTATCTAAAATGTAAAAAAAAAAAAAAATGCACAAAAAAATAAAAATCTCAGAATTAAGCAAGATTGCCCTTATGTACTGCATTTGAATGGCTAATGATCATCTTAAAGAGACTCATAATTATAGTTCGAGATAGGATAAGAACAATAACTTTTAAAAAGTAAATAACTCGCTGGTAGTTTACCCACAGGTTTAAATGGTTTTTCAATCATTCCCTTTGTAATTCACTCCCCCAAATCATGCTTAATGTTATTTTTTGCTGCGCGATAGTGCATTTTGTCGTTCTTGCAGCAATGGTGAACATGATTGATGCTCAAATTCTACATTTCGGGGTTGCTAACCTAAATAACTATACTGTAGTATTACATACTACAAACAACGTGCGGGGAAGTAAAACCACTGCCCTCTACGTATACTATGTAAAAATATGTACAAAAATGTATCCAAAAGGTATTGTTAATATATATTATACGAAACAAATCAGTACATTTTAAATGAACTGAACTTTATTTGAAACATAAAACATAAACACGCACTTGCCGCCATTTTATAGCTGATTCGTGTCACGGCTTGCTGTATTTTCAACTAATAAACATTGCCCACACTGTTATCGTTAGTCAGTTGTTTATAACGAACGCAAATATTTCCAACTAAGATGTTATTACTTTACTATTATTTATTTTTTTGAAAACACCACCGCGCAAAATATACGCACGTGTACGCACGTTTGTGAAGTGTTTTACAGAATCTCGGAAACTAAAAACTTCGCTATCGCTCGGCTTTTAAACATTTTCCTCCCCTCTAAAAACCACTTCCCACTTCGCATCGTAATATACTATTATCCCACCTCATTATTGGCGCACCTACTGGATTGTTTCTCTCTGATTTACCAATATGATGTTTCCGACCCCCCCCCATTCATTCTCCATTCATGACATGTTCTGCTCATACAGTCTGCGATACGTAACTTTTCCTATTATATCTGATTTACCATAAAGATCATCTTAGCTCCTGTTATGTAGTTTTGTCTATTTACCTGTCTGTTTGGCTTTCTTAGATCAAAACATTTTCCTAAGTATTTAGTCTCAAATACTCGGAACCCAAATACTCGGTTCTTTTACGAGCCTGAAAATCTTTGACTCTGGACCCACGGCTTATAATCCCTCCCAGAAAGCTTGTCCTTTGGATTCTTCCATCCTAAAAAATCTATCGACCACGGCCGGGTTTGAACCCGTAATGTGGTGTGGGGCATGTAAAATATACATACAAAGAAGAGGTTATATTAAGTTGAAGATATATACCCATATATATATGTTTTTGCGAGAGGAGTTTAAACCTTGGATATCTGATAAACATAATCTATATAAATTATATAATTATATTTGTACGGGATGAAGTAAAGTTAAGGGCCACTTATCGCATATTTATTTCATGTAAATGTATCTCTACCCTGTGGAAATAGACTTGTGAGCGAACTATGTCGTCCCATTCGCGCCCAGGTTTGAATTCCGATGCTACTGGCCTGAACCATTAAAGTTCATGATTATATATTGTACTAACAGTAATAACTAACCTGTGGAATATTAATGTTATTCATTCGTGATTAAATAATTTACAACATTTTTTCCAGCTTCACATTTACTGACGTTTCTTCGGTAACGTTCGAGTTATTACGTCATCATTGTAATTATCGCTATGCAACTAGCATTTTGTCAAGAAAGTTTGTAAAATTTATTTATGTAATAAAAATGTGAATTGAACGTAATGGATAAAGCCGCATACCGTTTTAATTAAAAGTTGTTCATCTAGATTTCTCGTGGAATTTGCTGTTTAAGTAAGTTATTCATATATACAGTTTTATCTTTAAATAGTTAGAATATGTTAATTTTTAAAATATATTTACATTAGACATTTTAATATGTATTCAATGACAGCATTTTTCTCCTTTTCTATCTTCTTTTTTGGGCGCTGCAGTTGATTTTGGTGAGTTACTAATTATCATCAGCTCTCTGTTTCCAAGATTCACCAGTTTAAAAGTGGCTGGAAGGTCAATTGATGTTAAGGACTGTTTAAATCCTGATCACGAATTATTTCGGAAAGAACTAAGTACGTGGGACCCTGTATGTGTATCCGGCATATAATGGAACCTCAAGCTTGAAAAAAAATAGCGAATTAATTTAGAGTCTCTCTTGCACAGATTTAATTTGCAACGCCATTATAAAGCGTCGTTAAATATAGATAATAACGTAACATTGATTGAACACTGACTTTATCATAAGTAATGCCACGAGTGATTTCCAAATTATCGATAAATTCACGACTCACGAAGTGAGGAGTGAATTTATCTAGAGAATTTGGAAATCAAGAGTGGCATTTGTTAGGACTATTTAACGAATAAAATTAAGCTGTTTACTCACAAATCATTATTTAACTATAGTTATTTTAAAATATTTATATATTTAATGTAAACGGCGATGTTTGAAAACAAATGAGAAACGATAGGTACGCTTCTACTGCTTCTTTTGTTTATCACTGCAACCAGATCATACTATTTATTGCCAAAGGAACGCAATATTGTAAGAATGCTCTCTAGTGGAGAAAAAATGAAACACATCAATCTGTATATTAATTCATTTTTGATGTCGTATGATGTAAATATGACAATTATATTTTTCTCGATTATTACCTGGGAAAAAATACATTTAAGAAAGTGCAAACAGTGGTTTCTTTTTTTGGTGGTATAATCAATTGCTACAAATGTTGACATGTAAGCACTATTATATACAATCTGGTAGCCGTATTTGTTATAGGCTCAGTCACTGCAAAATAACGGTCAGACCTGTTCAGAATATTAAAAAGGAGGAGCTTTGTTTAATATATGATAATCCTAACACTGATAAATATTTCGTGAAACACGACTCTGATTGGTTGTAAAACAGAAATCATTGAAACGTGATTGGTCATTGACTCCCATTTGGGGCATGAGTTAAATAGTCAAATATACTTTATATTTGTGATTCTTTTGTAAGAAATTTTATGGATACCAGCCTAATTTCCAACCCCAAAATTGAAATATTTGTTTAGGGTTTTCTCCCATAGAAGGTTCATCTTCTCTATAGTTAAGCAATTTCCTTTACCATTATTTTATTTTCTCTCTGCCGTTGGAAAGTGAAACTTCCTCACCAGAATTGATGATTTTAACATATTCTGTATTTCTCCTTTGTCTGGTTTCACGCCAAAAGTTTGTCTAGCAATGAGAGATTGACATAGTTAATTTACTTCACATTTAGTCTTGTGGTTTAGATGTACACAAACACCTTCCACCAACTTCAAAGTTATACAATTCATATGTGGAGGGTGTTTACTTATGATTGCTATTAGTTAAACAGATACTCTCTCTAACTTCGTTTGGGCAGGATTATGTGTTTATTCTCTTAAGTAGTCCAGTGCTGTCATTGAAGTTGACTCTTGAATCCTGATAACTTGAACCTGCGAAGTCAATCACTATGTACTAATTTAATGCGATATTTAAACAGCAGCGGTGACAAAAATAATATCTCTTATCCTGGAATAAGAAATTAAATTATCCTGCGGAACAGAGATACATTGACACTTTGGGTGGGGATCATAAAAGTGCTAGTGCATGGTACAGCACTTGGCTGGATGCGTCCATCCATAGTAATTCTGCCCGAGGGTAGGTCTTTGACTGCAATCATAGCATTTTCATGCTATGCTTTGCAGCTTTACTAGGGAATTATAGGTGTGGTAGCATCCCGTTGCTTTCCACACCGGTGAAGGATGGTGATGATAAAGATAAGGATGATGATGATTGCCGGATGATTTTCGGGTACCGTTGGGCCATGGGCTTCTTGACATTTGTCTTACAGGTGAGGAAAAACCTCGGAAAAAATCTCACCCAGGAGCCTGTCCCGACCGGGAGTCAAATACGAGCCCGCTGCGCGATAGCGCAACGCTCTATCTTGAGAACAGAGCGGTGGACAAATATTATACTATACTTACTTACTTACTTACTCACTGGCACTATCGAACCCGAAGGTTCATGGCCGTGCGGACATAAGCCCTCCATACATCCCTATCCTGAGCCAATGTTTTCCAATCATTCCCTGTATAATCTACTTCCCTCAAATCATAGTTAATGTTGTTCTCCCACCTCATTCTTGGTCTACCAACTGGGCGTTTTCCTTCTGGCTTTCCTACAAGAAGTTTCCATGCACGTCTTTCATTCCCCATACGCGCAACATGTCCTGCCCATCGCAGTCTACGAGACTTAACTGTTCTTATTATATCTGGCTTCCTATAAAGACCATGTAGTTCATTGTTATGTAGTCTTCTCCATTCACCTGTCTGTTCATCTCTCTTTGGTCCAAAAATTTTCCTAAGAACTTTATTCTCAAATACTCGTAATCTCCTTTCCTCCCTTAAAGTAAGAGTCCATGTTTCGCACCCATATAATATAACTGGTAGAATAATAGTTTTATATATTTTCAGCTTAACGTTTTTTGAAAGGAGTTGGGACATCAAAAGTCTCTGCAATGCATAATAGCATGCATTTCCAGAATTGAGCCTATGTTTAATTTCTTTGTGCATCTCATTCCTATTTGTGATTATTGTTCCTAGGTATTTGAATTCAGCCACTTCCTCAAAATTTCCCTCATTTGTCATTAGCTGTCCATTTCCATTATATAATGAATTTCTACGTGTGACCATATATTTAGTTTTACTGATATTTACTTCCAGTCCTAATTTCTTAGTGTTACTCAATAGTGTGTGCGTGTTGGCCTTTAGTATCTCCTCGCTATCGGCCAGTAGTACTACATCATCAGCATAAACTAACAGCTTATTAATACCATTCAGTTGTAAGCCTTCCTCATTCTCTAAAGATTTAATGGCATGCTCTAGTACAAAATTAAATAGTAGAGGAGATAGTGCATCTCCTTGCTTCAACCCATTCTGGATTTCAAAAGTGTCTGAAAACTGTTTGCCTACACGCACCCTACTCTTTGAGCCATTTAGACACATTCGTATAAGTCTAACTAACTTTTTAGGAATTCCGAACTCCAGCAGGATACTATATAACTTCTCCCTCTTAATTGAATCATATGCTTTTTTGAAGTCTACATATAGTTGATGTACAGTACCATTATATTCCCATTTCTTTTCTAAAATCTGTCTTATACTAAAAATCTGATCTGTTGTAGACCTGTTTCTTCTAAATGCACATTGATGATCTCCTAGAATGTCATCAATATAGGGAGTAAGTCTGCTTACTAATATATTTGTTAGAATTTTGTACGAAGTTGAAAGTAATGAGATGCCCCTGTAGTTGTTGCAATCAGTTTTATCTCCTTTCTTATAAATTGGTACGATAATTGATTCCTTCCATTCATCTGGAAGAGCTTCTTTTTCCCAAATCATACTAAGCAACCAGCGTATCTTGTCCATCAATTTTTCTCCCCCTGATTTTATCAGTTCTGCTGGGATCTCATCTGAACCTGATGCTTTATACATCTTCAATTTTTCAATCGCCATTTCAACCTCTAATGCACTTGGCTCTGCGACTAGCATTTCTGCTGTCTGTAACTTATCCTCCTCAATGTCCTGTTCTGTATGTACATTTAATAGCTGATTAAAGTAACATTTCCATCTATTTAATATACTCCTAGAATCTGCAATCATATCCCCATTTTCATTCCGAATTATGTTTGTTCTAGCCTGAAACCCTTTCTTCTCTATACTAATTCCCTGATATAATTCTCTAATGTTCCTATTTTTTGCATTCATTTCAAGATCATTAATCTTCTCTCTCAAATATTCCCTCTTTTTACTCTTTAGTAACTTGGTGGTTTCCCGTCTAACACTACCCAATTGCTCTAAATTTACCTCATTTGGCTCGTGTAACCATTTCATTTTTGCTAGCTTTCTTTTCTTTACAATGTCGGCACATTCCTCATCAAACCATTTCTTGTTTTGCCTCTTTTTTAAACAACCAATGCTTTCTGATGCTGACAATTTAATAGTATCTCTTATAGCCTCCCATTCTTTATTTATATCAGTTTCTTCTTCGTTTGCCACATTGTCATCTGAAGATTCCAGTACTTCAAATCTATTAGCAATTTTGATTTGGTATTCTTGCCGCATTTAATCATTTTTCAAGTTTTTTAATTCATATTTTACAGAATCATCTTTAGCGTTTGTTCCTCTCATAAGCGATAGCCGTTGTCTGATTTTCACTCTGACCAGATGATGATCCGAATTGCAGTCTGTCCCTCTAACTGATCTAACATCAATGATGCTACTGTGCCAGCGTTTATCCACTAATACATGATCTATCTGGTTCCGAGTTTCTCCATCTGGGGACGTCCAGGTGTATTTATGAATATCCTTATGCTGAAATGTTGTGCTCTTAACAATGAGATTCTTTGATGTGGCAAATGTGACTAATCTAACCCCGTTGTCGTTACTATCTTCATGAAGACTGAATTTGCCTATTGTTGGTTTGAATATATCTTCCCGTCCCACTTTTGCATTAAAATCTCCTAAGACAATTTTCATATGATATCGTGAAAGGCTATCAAATAAGCATTCTAATTCTTCATAGAACTCATCCTTGATCTTGTCATCTTTATCTTCTGTGGGGGCATGTACATTTACAATTATAAAATCATGTCGTTTACCCTTTAGAATTATGTATGATATCCTATCACTAACAAACTTAATATCTCGGATAGCGGATAGGATCCTCCTTCTGACTAAAAAACCCGTTCCAAATGCAGGTCTTTCTGCACCCCCATAGTATAATGCAAAGCTTCCTGATTCCTGACTACCTTCTCCTGGCCACCTAACTTCCTGTAAAGCGACTATATCCAAGGGCGATTTATCCAATTCCCGCGTTAATATCTCTAGTGCCCCGCTATTGTATAAAGTCCTAACATTCCATGTTCCTAGGAACATGTCCCTGTGTTTGAGCCTTTGGCATGGGTTCCCTGAAGTAGTCCCCGCCCGGAGAACCGAATGGGGGACTATTTGACCTCCGGAAAATTTTACCCCAGATGAACCCATGTCCGCATTTCTTGACGGTTGTATTTTTACGGTGAAAGATCGTCACTCTTTCGCCCAAGGTACTTTTTTCGTCTGGCTTATCACCTTCGACCAGTCCGGCATGGGTAACCCTATCGGCAGCAATGCTACCGCCGGCATAGCTCTCAGGATCATTTAAGCACGCAAGCCACTCCACCACGACAAGGTAAAGATACCATGGAGGGAATACGACCCTGAATGTTTTCAGACTCGGAGCTCACGGGTTAAATTCACTATCGGAGAACTTACCTCTTGGATTTTTCCATGCTAAAAAATCCACTGACTGCCCGAGTTTGAATTGCCGACCCTCGGGAACAGACGCAAAGAACTTAAACTCTAGCCCAACAAGGCTGTTAATTAATAGGTATAACTATTATTAATTCCTCACTTTATATCAGTGAATATATATATATATATATATATATATAAATAGCACAGTGCAGAATATTTGTAAGAAGTATCGGATGCTCGAAATTTATCTTAAATTATTTTGTAAAGCTAATTTTTTCATTCAATTTGAATTACTAGAGATTGTGTAATAAAGGAAGCCAGTAAGAAATAGGGAAGAAATCATTTATAGATAGGAGAATTGATTGAAGTTGAGACTGTAAGGATGAATATTATAGACAATGGCATCTATTACTCTTTGCATGGAATATAATTTCAAACGAAAGAATATCTGAAATTTGTTTATCAGTGTGATAGAGAAGGTAAGCTATTTAAAGGTAAAATTGATTCTTGACTTAGAGTTTGCAAATTTTATAAAAACACCACGACTACTACTACTACTACTATAACTACTACTATACTACTACTACTACTACTAATACCAATTCTACTACTATACTACACCACCATACTACCAATTCTATTACTAACTACTACAACTACTCTACCAATTACTACTACTACAACTACAATTACTATTACTACTACAACACTACTAAACCACTAATACTACCACTAATACTACTACCAATATTACTACTATTACCACCACCACTTCTACTACTATCACTAATACCACGTATAACTACTACGGCAACTAATACTAATACCACTATCAAGATCACTACTTACAACTACCACTTCTACTACTACTACTAAACTAATACTAAACACTACTACCGAACTACTACTCGCTATTACTAGTACTACTAACTGCCACTTAAAAACCATCACCACTATCTTATCAGTCATTAAACCCGCCACCACTATACTACTTACCACCTCTACCGCTACTCACAATTACAACTTCTAATATCATCTATACTACCACTACTACTACCACTTCTACTATACTAATATCACATTTAATACTACCAATACTACTACATATACAACTGATAATACTAACACTACTACCACCTATACTACTACCATAACTTCTACTACCTCTAACCAAAACTACTACCACTACCACCACTTCTACAAACTACTACAACTACACCCCACTACACTTCTACTACCACTACTACTAACAGAATTACCAACTTCTACTACTACCAAACTTTCAATACCATCACCACCACTACTACTGTTACCACCACTAGCACCACCTTATCACTACTACTACTAATAACTACTAATACTACTACTACTACTACCTACTAATAACACTACGACCACTTCTACAATCACTACTACCACCACTACTACCACTACTACTACCACCACCATAACTACCAACCACCATACTACCACTAGTGCTACTACCCACCGCCAAATAATAATACTACTACCTACTACTAATACTACTACTACTACTACTCAGCTACTCGCAACTTCATATACTAAAACTACTACCACTAATACAACTACAACTACTACCATTCCTTCTACTACACCACCAAACATCATTCTTATAATTCATACCACCACTATTACTACTACTTCTACTATTACTAGTACTACCACTTCTAATACTACTACCACTACCAGTACTATCATCACTATTACCACTACCACTACCACTACCACTTCTACTACTACTATTACTACTACTACTACTAACTATTACTACCACCATTTGTACTAGAACCACTTGTACTAGTAAAACTTACTACCACAAACATTCTACTACTACTACCACTGTCACTACCAATCATTTACTACTACCACTTCCTCTCCTACTACTATCACTAATACTAATATTACCACTACTACTACTACTACTACTACTACTACTACTACTACTACTACTACTACAACTACAATACTATTACTACTGCTACCATTAACACCACTTTACTAACTTACCTACTAAACACTTCACTAATAATACAACTTCCACTAATAATACAACATTCCACTACTAATACTACTACCATTTCTAATCATACTATTACTATTGCCAATATTACTACTATTACTACTACTACTACCCCCTACCAACCACTTTCTAACTGCCACTACCAAACTATGACCACTACACACTCACTTAACATTACCACTTCAAATTCTATCACTAATACTATTACCACTACACCTACTACCACTTCCACTATCACCAATTCAACTACAAATACTACCAACACTACTACTACTACTACTACCACTAATACTATTAACATTACCACTATCACCACTACTACTACTACTACTACTACTACCACCCACCACCACCACCACCACCACCACCACTACCACCACTACCACCACCGTCTCCAATTGCTTACGATCAATCCTATTGCTACTATTACCACTGTTCTAATAATACTAATATTATAAATACTACTAATTGCATTAATTACATCAGTACTACTACCACTACTACAACTCTACTACTACAACTCTACTACTACAATCTACTACTACAAACTACTAATATCACCACTAAAAGTTACACTACATTTACTACCACCAATCTTACTACTACCACTACTACAATCACTTCCAACACTACTATTACTACTACTACTCATACTACTACTAATATTACTAGTACTATTTCCAATATTACTATTACTACTACAAATATTAATACTACTACGGCTAGAACTACTGCTACGACTACAATTACTACTACAATTACTACTAATACTACAACTACTATAACTGCCTCTACTACTATTACTACCACTACTACTACTACTGAAACAATTACTACTCGTCTTATGCCACTACTAATACTAACCACTAATACCAACTACCACTACCCACCGATACTACTACCACTAATAGTATTATCACTATTACTATTACTACCATCACTACACCTACCACTCTACCCATACATGCATTACTACTACTATTACTAGCATCACTACCACCTCTAACACCCACTACTAGTAATTAGTAATGCCATTACTACTACTATACTACTACTACTATTACCATACCACTATATATTATTAAACCACAGCTCCTACTACTATTGCTACTAACTACTACTGCCACTATACCGCAATTTCTACACCTACTACTACTACTACAACTACTACAACTACTACCATTATTACCTGTAACCACGTGGTGGTAGTGTCAATTATTATTACTCTTATCACTTCTACTACTAACAGCACTGCTACTACTACCTCTCCCTGCTACTACAACTACTACAATACATGGCTTACACTTACTGGCTAGTATCTACTACTATACACCACTACTACTAGTATCACAATTACTACTAATACTAGCACTATTCTTATTACTACTACGACTACTCACTACTACTACTACTACTATTGGCCACCACCACTACCACTAATAGTATACTGTGTTACTACAACCACCACTGACTACCCATCACCACTACTACCATCCCCACAGGCCACTACTACCATTCACAACAAACATCACCACAACCACCATCACCTCAACCACCATCCACCACAACCACCATCAACACAACCACCATCACCACAACCCCCACTACCACCACTATCAATTACCATCAACAATAGTACTACTGGACGTAGGTGTATTACCTCACTACCACACACACCACTACAAAAACATATCACTACTACCTAGGACTGACTGCCAACCCACCCACAACTACCAACCATTACCACCACCAGTGACTTGTATACTGCCACCCACACACCACCACCCCCGAACACACACGAACACCCCACCACGGACCCCCCCCACACCACCACGAACACCACCACCACCACCACCACGAACACCACCACCACCACCACGAACACCACTACCCACCACCACGAACCCACCACACCACCACCACCACGAACACCACCACCACCACCACCCACACCACGAACACCACCACCACCACGAACACCACCACCACCCCACCACCACACACCCCGAACACCACCCCACCACACACGAGCACCACCACCACCACCACGAACACCACCACACCACGACACACCACCACACGGACACCACCACCACCACGAATACCACCACCACACCACCACCCCACACCCCAGCACCACCACCACAACCACCACAACCACCACCACCCACACCACCCCCAAACCACCACCACCACCACCAACCCCCACCACTACACTAACACTACCACCATCACCACCATCACCGCCCACCACCACTGCTAGTCTACGCCCCTACCATCAGCCGCTGCTAGAACTTATGTCAATACAACATCCACCACTGTGATACTACTGTCACTACAACATCCCACCCACTTGCTGCTAACTACTGTCACTACCGCCATCATCCCACCACACTACCACTACCACTTACTAGTCTACTGTCACCGTACTACCCCCACCACTACCACTGCTAGTCTACTGCTTATTTACTACTACAGTACTACCGTCACCACCACCACCATCACCGATTAATATTACTACTGTCAGCACCACCACCACCACCACCACCACTACATTCTATTACTACTGTCACTACCACCATCACCATACTACATTACCACTGCCACTATCACAATCACCACTACCACTTTACCACTGCCACTGCTCAAAATCACTACTACCACCATCACCACCACCACCTCCACTAATACTACTGCACCATCATCACTAACTACCCCACCACTACTACTACTACTAGTGATACTACTACCACCATCATACTACTATACTAGTGATACTACTACCACATCACTACTACTATTACAACTTTCCACCATCACAATCCACTCACCCCACTACTAACCACCACCACTACTAGTATAACATACTACCTGCCATCACCACCACTACTAGTTACTACTCCTGCATCACCTATAACTACTAGTACTACTGCCATCACCATCACTACAGTATACTGCCATCACCACCACTACTAGTAATACTGCCATTCACCACCACTACCACTCCTTCCACAACCACCACTACTCGTACTTACTGCCATTACCACCATCATCAGCACCACCACCACTACTAGTATTGCTGACACTACCACAAGCATCAGCACCACCACCACTACTAGTACTGCTGACACTACCACTACCACCACCACCACCACCACCACCACCACCACCTGTAACACCAGCACTATTTAATACTACTGCCACTTACCATCCCACCCCTAATACCGCTACTAATACTACTGCCACGTTCTGTATCCTTTCAAGAACACGTTAAACTGAAAATATATAAACTATTATTCTACCATTTATTTTTTATGGATACGAATCATCGTCTCTTACTTTAAGGGAGGAAAGGGGTTTACGAGTATTTGAGAAATAGTTCTTAGGGAAATATTTACAAAAACCGTGAACTGCATGGTCTTATAGGAAGCCATTATAATAATAAACCGTTAAGTCTCGTAGACTGCGATCGGCAGGACGTGTGTTACGAAATGGGGAGTGAAAGACCTGCATGGGAATCTTCTTGTAGGAAAACCGGAGGGGAAAACACCCAGTTGGTAGGTCAAGAATGAGGTGGGAGAATAGTATTAAACACGATTTGAGTGTAGTAATTATAGGAGGGATGATTGGAAGGACATTAGCTCAGGATAGGGATGTATGGAGAGCTTAAGTCCACACGGTTATGTAACCTATGGGTCCTATAGTGCCAGTGAGTTGGTTGCGTTAGTTAGTAATAATAATAAATAATAATAATAATAATAATAATAATATAATAATAATGATGATATGATAATGATAATAATAATAATAATAATAATAATAATAATAATAATAATAATATGATATAATAATAATGTTACTAATAATATAGATAATATTAATAGTTATAATAATAATAATAATAATAATAATAATAATAATAAATAATATCAATAATAGATAGTATTCATAATAATAATTATTGTTAATAATAATAATAATTATAATAATAATAATAATAATAATTATTATTATTATTATTATTATATTATTATTATTATCATCATCATCCTCATCGTCATCATCGCCATCATCGCGATGGTGGTAGTGGCAGCGGCTGCGGTGGTGGGATTTGGTGGTGGGGGTTGTTGTTTTTAATTAAAATTGCAAATTTTAAGTCAAGAATCAATTTTTCTTTTAATGGCTTACCTTCTGTATCATACTGTACATGATTTCAGATATTTCTTGATTTGAAATTATATTCCATTCAAAGAGTAAAGATGTCATTATCTATTATAATTCATCGTTACAGAGTCAACTTCATTTAACTTTTTCATCCATCAATTATTTATTCCTTACTTCTTAGTGGCTTCCGTTATTTCTCTACCCCTGGAAATACAACTTGAATGAAAAAATTATGTTCATAAAATAATTTAAGGTAATTTTGTAGCATCGGGTACTTGTTACGAATATTCTGCACTGTGCCATATATATATATATATATATATATATATATATATATATATATATATACATACGTATATATATCTTTAATGGTATAAAGTGAGGAAATAATAATAGTTATAGCTATTAACTAGCGACCTTATTGGGTTAGAGTTTTAGATCTTTGGTTGTGGTCCCGTGGGTCGGCAATTCAAAATCGGGCGGTCGGTGGATTTTTTAGGATCTCAAAATCCAAGGGATAAGTTCTCCAAGATTGAATTTAAGCCGTGGATCCCGAGTCTGAAAACTTTCGGTGTCGTAAAATATCCTCTAGTCTAAATTAGAGCTTCTGATCAAAATGAAATCGACCTTCCCCATCCTAGGAATACATAGTAGTCTACAAGATTTTTTGAGAGGATGTGCTAACCATATGCCACTAGCTGATGTCTGTAGGGAAATATGCGTAACTAAATTAACTCGGTTATGAACCTCCGTTAGGGAGCACCCATCTTTCACCTGAGGATGTATGGATATATATTTCTATTAACTACAGCTATTAGCCACGTATCAATAATTATGATTTACACAGGTGTTAATCTTAAACTTATAAAGGTCCGTCACGCAGAAAAGCTGAGTGCGTAAACTGAGTGCATTTTCTCAGAAATCCAAGTAATGGTCTGATTTTGACGGTTTAAATTTATTGCTATATGCCAAGAGTTTGGTCCCGACAAAACAAAAAATTGAGGCCGCGTAGAGCGTTAACACGCACACGCACACACACACAGATATATGTACACACATACACAATCATACACACACACACAGATATGTACACACATACACAATCATACACACACACAGATATATGTACACACATACACAATCATTACACACACACAGATATATGTACACACATACACAATCATACACACAGACAGATATATGTACACACATACACAATCATACCACACACATATAGTATTTGTCTACCGCTGTGGTCTCAAGGTAGCGTGCTGCGTTATCACGCAGCGGGCCCGGGTTAGAATATCGGTCGGGACAGGCTCCTGGGTGAGGTTTTTTTTCGGGTTTTTCCTCACCAATGAAACAATTGTCAGGAAGCTAAGGGCCCAACGCTCCCCAAAAAATCATCCGACATCATCATCATCCTTACCATTATCATCATCATTATGCTTACCATTATCATCATCATACTTCTCCGGTGTGGAAATCAATGGGAAGCTGCCACACCTATAATTCCCTAGTGAAGCTGCAAATCATAGCATCAAAATGCTATGAATGCAGTGAAAAACCTGGGACAGAATTGCTAGAAGTTCTTTCTCTAAGCTCCAGTCTTGCCCTCTCTCAATTTTTTCACAGCATCCAAAAACTTCCCTGCTTTTTTTCTTCGCGCTCGACCACTCCCAATAGATCCCAAAATGCCATTCTACAACCATCGACCAGAGAAATCTCGCTGGTAGTAACTGTAATCTAAGTTCTGTTACTTTGCAAAATTACAATAAACAGCCAGTTTTTCCGCTTTTTTGCAAGGCGGACATAATAAATGCCGTCCCTCGCTTGTTAAATTATGGGTATTCATCCAGCCAAGGTAAACCATGCAATAGCAGTTGTACCATCCCCCCCCAAAGTGTTAATGTACCTCTGTTCACCAGGATAATATAATTTTGATTCAAGAGTAAGAGATGTTATTTTTTCCAACCGGTGCTGTTTAAATATCGCATTATAATTAGTAAAATACTGACTTGCTTAACAGGCTCCAGTTATCAGAATCAAGAGTCAACTTCAATGTCAGCACAGGACAACTTAAGAGTAAACACACAGACCTACCCAGACAAAGTTAGAGAAAGTATCTGTTTAACTAATAGCAATCATAAGTAAACACCCTCCACATATGAATTGCATAACTTTGAAGTTGGTGGACGGTGTTTGTGTACATCGAAACCCCAATGGTTAAATCTGAAGTAGATTAACTATTGTCAATCCCTCGTTGCTGGACAAACTTTTGGCGAGAAACCAGACAAAGAAGCAATCAAGAATACGTGTATGTTAAAAAGCATTAATGTTCGTGAAGAAATATCACTTATTGAACGGCAGAGAAAAGAGAAATTAACACAGGTAAGAGAAATTGCTTTGATGTAGAGAAGATAATCCTTCTATGGGGGAAAAAAAAACCTATACAAATATTTCTATTTGGGTTTGGAAGTTAGGCCGGTGTCCATAACATTTCTTTCGAAAGAAACTGAACTATATATAGTATCGAAAGATATAGATGATAAAGTCAAACACTTCTATCAGTGTTAGGTTATTATCTACATTTAACGACGCTTTTTAATAGCTGGGATCAATAGCGCTGCACATTAAATCTGTGCAAGAGAGACTCAAATTAATTCTCTCAATTTTTTATCAAGCTTAAGGTTCCATTGTATGCCGGGTACGCATACAGGGGACCCACGTATTTATTCCGTTCCAAAATAACTCGTGATCAGGATTTAAACAGCCTTGTAACATCAATTGACTCCTTTAGCCACTTTTAAACTGGTGAACCTTGGAACCAAAGAACTGATGATAACTAGCAATTCACCAAAATCGACTGCAGCGCCCAAAAAAAGAAGATAAAGAAAATGAAAACGCTGTAATTGAGTGCAAATGAAATGCCTAATGTAAAAATATTTAAAAAAAATTAACTAATTGCATCTTTTTAAACAAATAAAACTGTATATACGAATAACTTACTTAAACAGGAAATTCCACGAGAAATCTAGATGTGCATATTTTATATAAATCGGTATGCAGCTTTATCCACTACATTCAATTCATGTTTTTATTACAAAAATTAATTTCATAAACTTTCTTCACAAAATGTTTCTAGTTGCATAGCGATGATTATAATGATGACGTAATAACTCGCACGTTACGAGGAAACGTTAGTGAATGTGAAACTGGGAAAAAAATGTTTCTAAATTATTTTAATCTGGAATGAAAAAACACTAATATTTCACAGGTTAGTTATTACTATTAGTATATTATGTAATCATGAACTTTAATGGTTCAGGCCAGTAGCATCGGAATTCAAATCTGGGCGCGAATGTGACGATATAGTTTGCTCACAAGTCTCTTTCGACAGGGTTGAGGTTCATTTACGTGAAATAAATTTGCGATAAAAGGCCCGCAACTTAACTTTAATTTCCGTACAAAATCTTTCTAAGGATTTTTAAACCCTAAAATTCCGTCAACACCGGAACCAGACACCAGGTAACCTCTAGGCCACCAGGACAATTCACAGTTTTAAACAAAAAAATTTCATATACACATCTATATATATATATATATATATATATATATATACTTGAAGTCCGGCCACGCGTTGCTGTGGCTAAAGTATACGTTAAAAATTTAAATTAAGTTGCTGTCTTACAGCCAGATTACTTAAAACTAATACTTACACACGAAATTAAGATATTGAAAATAAAATAATCGCTGAACACACTTAAATGAAATAATCAATATTTGTAATTCAATTGAAATTTGCGGTTGCAACAAAAAGCACAGCCATCTGGATATCTCTTCTTAAAATAATAAACCAAACACTTAACAAATTACCTTACACCGCCATCTGTTAGAATCGTATGGAAACTCACAGATAATTACACCGCCATCTGTTAGAATCGTATGGAACTCGCAGATAATTATAACTCTTTGTTAAATAATAAACAAATAATTTGCAATAAAAAAATAATGCGACTATACATTTAGTTATAAACTACCCTAAGTATTCAAGTTGGATCAACTGCACACAGTGTGCAAAAATTTATTAAAATCGGTTTATTAGTTTAGGATTCCATCGCGGAATAAACAACGTGACACGTAATTTTATATATTAAGAAATATTACTCAACAGATTTTAATAAAATTTTGCACACTGTGTGCTGTTTGATCCAACTTGCGACTTAGGGAAGTTTATAACTAAATTTATAGTCGCATTATTTTTATTGCAAATTATTTGTTTATTATTTAACACAAGAGTTATAATTATCTGTGAGTTACATACGATTCTAAAGGTGGCCGTGTAAAGTAATTGGTTTATTATTTAACCAGGTGGCTGTGCTTTTTGTTGCAAACCGCGAATTTCCAATTGAATTACAAATATTGATTATTTCATAATTTAAGCGTGTTTGTGTTTATTTTATTTTCATTATATTGATAATAATTTAATTTCGTGTGTATATTAGTTTTAAGTAATCTGAATGAAAGACAGCAACTTAATTTAAATTTAACTGGACCGAGAAAGGACATTGAACGATATGGCGAATCATAAGACATCAAGTGAATTTCCGCAAATTGGTATAGGCCTATGTGACATAAATCTTACATTTAAGAAGAATGTCAATTTAAAAACATATGAAAGTCCTAAGGAACGGAATAACAGAACTGTAAGTAAGTCTGTTAGTTATAACAATATGCCTAATATTACAGAAACAATCTTCATGCCTCAATTAAATGAAAAAACAAGATGACTATAATATATCACAAGATGATATTACCATACAGAGACTTCTTGATGATGATGATGATGAGAATCCAAACTGCCAACAAGTTTGTAGAAAAAA
>JASPKZ010005559.1:0-40131 GCA_030220185.1 Diploptera punctata | reverse complement strand
ACAGCATTTTTATGCATCAAAACATAGCATTAAAATAGCAAAATAGCATTCAGAATTGTTACGCCTTTTAAAATTCCATTGATTCCTATCGAGTTTGAACCCGCGAACCTCGGAATCGGAGTCGTGCAGAGTAACCACTAGTCCACGATGATGATGATGATGATAATGTAATAATTGTTATAATGATAATAAAAATAATGTAATGATGATAATAACAATAAAAGTATTTGTTAGTGCGCAAAGGACTATTACCAAGTAGTTCCGTCATTGTTTGTACGAGCGAGCGATCTCCACTCACGCGAAAGGTATTGCGGGCGGTCTACACATAGGAGATTTTAGGAAAAATAATTATTTTTGGTAGTTTCCTTTCAAGACTCCACTTTAATACTAATTACAAAAAATTAACTGGTGTTCAGGTAATAATGTGTGCAGCTGTGTTTAATTTATGCCCCTCGTTGTGGAGACATTTAAAGTTGGGTTTCTCGGTGAGATATCCGAAGTTGAAGATTTGTGATATAACTTAAATCACTTTAAATCTGCCACGGCACTAATAACTCTCTTCAGGGGAATGAGGAAATGTTTCTTACACAAATGACAACACTTTATTAACAGTTGAACGATAAGTTAGTTTATTTAAAACTCTCACTTTGGTCAAGATGAATCTTGTAATTTAAAAGTTCCAAAAGATTCCGGCTTAGGTTGATATTTTTCACTTCTAGAAGATTACCGTTTTATGTATTTAATGGATGACGAATGCTAACGGTCAATCCAGTCATTATTATCCATTATTTTCACTTAGAAACTGTTTTTTTTTTTAACCAAGATGGATGACTATTATATCACTATATAATCTTTCATACTTTTAACACTATTTCTTTCAACCAACATCAATAAAATAAACAATTATTTCCTTATTCTTTAAGGAGCAGTCGCTGAACATGACCGACCATCTTCAAGTATTGTAGCCATCTTTTATTTCAGTTATAACCTCTAGGTTCTGATTGGTCCAACAGAAAAGGAAGGAGTATTTTCAAGTTAACTTCTATCCAATTCCACCAATCCCATTTATTTCTTTATAAAAATTATCAATTTGAATATTTGAAGTATTTTACATACTGCATCAGTTATAAAAACATCTAACTGTATTAACAGTTTATATTGACCAGTTATTTTTTTTTATACTTATAAAAAAATTTGAATTCTATAAATCAATCTGATGTCCATTCTTCATATAAATAAATATAATTATAAACAAAACAAAAACCCTTATTATTATTATATGGGGATAAATATCCGGTTTTAAATTGCCCCTGATTTATTTTAATCTTAGCTACAACTAAGTGAGAGGCTAAATTAAAATAAATCACTTTCCCCAAATATCAAGTTTCTTTCTATACAAGATTCATCTGTATTAGAATCAATACAATGTAATACATCACAATTATAATAAATACATGTTACATAATGAAATAGAAGTATTAATTTTACAAAATTTACATACAATATTTTAAATACACTTTGAACTATTTGAAGTCACCAGCTACAACTAATTAATAGGAGTCTGAAATGGTTTCAACAGTTCTTTGGAATATTTTCCAATTTCTTTTCTAGTGTCTATTTCTCTTAGCTCATATGTGGTATCATTAAAATTTTTAAATATTTCATAGGGACCTTTATACAATAGGTTCATCCTATGATATTGTTTCTTTAAAGCATTGGATAATGAAATATCCCTTATGAGAACTTTGTCTCCAACTTTGGGATTCCACTTCCTTTTATGTCTTTTAACCTTATTGTTGCGCTTTTCTGCACGACATTCTAACCCTTTCAATAACTCTTTTACATATTTCCTCGGATGTCTCCGGATTTGACTTTTATCAATGATAGGTAATGGTAAATTAGCAATTAACGTGTCAGGTTGTTTACCTGTCATTAGGAATATGGGTTGCTTCCCCAGTATTGACATTAATTGAATGATTCATAACATTCTCTATGACGCTGATATATTTAAACCAGTCAGAATGTTTATGATGGGTCAAAACTCTTAAACTTGTAGTAATTTCCCTATTAACTCTCTCACAGGGATTACTTTTTGGGTGATATTTACTACAATGGTACAATTTAATTCCTATCGCAGTAAGTTTATCTTTAAACTTAGGACTTGAGAACACTGAAGCATTAATCACTAAGTAGTGCATCAATAGGTCCATAATTAGGTAAATAATCTCTCACAATTTTACCTAGGCAAGCTCTGCTATTTACACTTCTTAATGGATATATTTTTACAAATTTGGAGAATACATCAGATAATACAAGAATATGCTTGTAACCAAATTGAGTAGTAGGCATTTCTCCATGAGTATCCATTACTACTAAGCTATTTACTTTGTTCCTTAATATGTTTTGTGGAACTATATCATATTTTACGTTCATACATTTGGCTTTTTGACAAGTTATGCATGAAGAAGTAAACTTTCTCAAACTTTTTATCTAAATGTTTAACATAAAAAAATTCACTTATGTTGAGAGCTAATTTTTCACAACCTGCATGATTTAAGCCGACATGAAAAGTTCTAAATAGTGGAACTTCCATATTATTAGGAATTATAACTTTCCATTTTTTCACATTTCTCCCATGTAATTTGTAAAGAATGTCATCCTTTATACCGATTTTCTTATTACAATCAATTCCATTTTTGTCATCATTATTTATATCTCTCGCACTATACTTCAATCGTTGTAACTCTATATCAGATTTTTGATGCTCAACAATGTTTTTCATCAACAATGAAAATCTCTTTGTCTCTATACAGTTTTACATTAAACATTACTACTTCGTGTTTAGGAGTATGTACAGTTTCAGGTATTTTCCCAACACTTTTCAATCTAGACAGGAGGGTCAGCAAACACATTCTGTTCTCCTTCTATGTGTTTTATTTCAATATCATAGGAAATTATTTCCATGATCATCCTACTCAGTTTATTATTGGATAATCTACATTTACTTATAAAACTTAGTGAAATGTGGTCACTATGAACAATAACTTTGTTTTTATAAACATAAATTCTAAATTTATTTAGAGCATAAAATATTGCTGTAAGCTCCAACTCTGAAACAGTGTAATTTCCTTCAATGATGGTAGTCGAGCGAGAAGCTGTCGACACAACATACTGTTGCCCATCATCGTCAAATTGAGTTAAAACAGCACCGAGGCCAGTTTTACTCGCGTCTGTGTATAAATGGAATTCTCTGTCCATTTTTGGTCTCTGTAGTGAAATACTACTTGCAAATAACTTCTTAACATATTCAAAAGTAGATTGATGGTCCTCTGTCCATCTCCATTTACTATCTTTCTTCAGCAGCCCTCTCAGCTTACTAACCGCTGAGGCATAGTTGATGACAAACTTCGAATAGTAATTTAAGATTCCTAAAAATCTACGAATGTTGTTTTATGTTCTTTGGTGAAGGAATTTCTAAGATTCCTTGAACCTTGTCTGGGTCAGGAGTAATCCCTTTATTAGAGATCCTATATCCTAGGAATTGAACCTCCGACCTAACAAACACAGACTTTTTCTAGGCTGACTGTCATTCCACTATTCTTTAATTGAGACAACATTAAATCAATATGAGATATATGATTCTCAAAAACATTATCAATAATAATTGCATCGTCAACATATATAGTACAATGTCTTTTAACATCATCAGATAGTACAATATCTAGGGCTCTAAGAAGCGCACTTCCGCTATTTCTTAGACCGAATGCACACCTGGTAAATTCATATACTTTTCCATTATGTATAAAAGCTGTATAGGGCCGAACTTTGGGGTCTAGTTCTATCTGCCAAAATGAAGAAGTTAAATCAATAGAACTAATAAATCTACCTGTTTTCATATTTGCTATAGATGCTTCAATTGTCTCGGGCCTATAATTATCCCGGACAGTGAAAGAATTAGTCCTACGACTGTCTAAACACAGGCGAATTTTGCCATTAGGTTTTAACACCCAGCAAATATGGTTGGCGTAAGGAGAATCAGATTTCTGTATTATTCCTTGCATTAACATGTCATCTATCATTTGATCTGCCTGCTCTCTGATGGCAATAGGGATGGGTCTACTTTTAATATTTATAGGTGGATGTTCCATCACTTTAAAGGAATATTTAAAACAGTTGCACAATCCCGGCTTCGAAGAAAAAGAACTCTTATTTTTCATTAAGATGTCATACAACATGCCTTTCTGTTCATGTTTTATGCCATGAGTGTCTTTAACTTTTTCCTTTATCATTTCACAGATGTCTTTTTCAAGTTCGTCACTCACACAATATAATAGAGGAATTTCATCATACTCAGTATTGCAAGAGACACATTCTAAATCACAACATTTACATGCGACATAATCGTCAGCACAACCATTTTCATTATTAAGGCTTTCTTCGCCCTCGACACTTTTGTCGGAAGTACAATTAACTTGCAATATTATCTTGCATTTGGCATCCACGGCCATTCACCAATTCCCTCTCCTCGTGAACAACAATATTCTCTATAAAAATGTGTTCTTCAGCAATGTTCACTCTCCTTCTTACTTAGATTCTTATTCTCCTCATATTCATTATCAAATGGGATGACGACTCTCACATTATCTTCATTATACAAGGAAAATATTCTTACACTCAAAATTTATTATGGCATTATATTGCTCCAACAGGTCGCAGCCTATTAACATATCACAAGACAAGTATGGAGAAATTAAACATTATTGCACTGAAGTAATATCCTCCGATATGTAAATCTAGAAGGCACTGAAGCTTAATTGGCAGTTTCTTCTTGCCTATCGCAAGAGTACAATACACTCCACATATTCTTACAGTCATTATCTTATTTCCCTTTGTTGACTAAGAAATTATAAAATTTCTGATCTATTGTTGTGTTTGAGCAGCCGCTATCCGCTATGCAAGTAACATCATTGTTAAAAATATTTACTTTAATTTTGGGTGGTCGTCCTATGACATTTAATTCTTTATTAGTAACAGGCATAGTATCCTGATTCTTAGAAATATTCAAATGATTATTCAATATTATGCTATCTCGCTGTCTTGAGGTACATAACTTACTATCTCCTCTCATATTTGCTGGTACAATTTCTAAATTTTGAAACCTATCAAAGCATCTATTTTGGACCCCTAAGTTCATAACGATTGAGGTACATTGCGGAGTCTTTAATGTACCTTCTATGCGTTTAAAGCATGAGGTATCCTGTGATTTACTTCGTGGTCATTTTCATTACTAGGTATATCTTGACTTTGGTTGTGAATAGTTACAGAGTCTATTCTATTTTGCTCTGTCCTATCACTAGTTTCATTAATTTGACAATTTTGTTGTCGTTGGAAATACCCTTTATTTTCATTACCATAGGTATTCCTTCTTCTTTTACCCTCTACGGGAGAAGTCCAATACCTATTTCTATTTTCTCCTACTCTTTACACTGTTAACATCCATATAATTAATTTGTCTGTCATTCCTATTTTCATTACGTTTGAACCATCCATTCTGGTTATTGTTACTATAATTATTAGTCATCCTATTTTTATTTGGGCTGTTTCTATTTTGAACAAACCTATTATTATTGTTGCCCTGTTTGAAATTTCTTTCTCTATTCTCATTATGATATTCATCACTTTCTTTTAGTTACAAAATTACCTTTCTTATTATAGGGCTCTGCCCCTTCCCCAAATAAATTTCTTTTACTACATTTATCTACTTCTCTTTTATTCTCTAGTAGAGCTAACAACTCTAACATTTCAGAAACATTTTGTGGTCTGGCTACTATCAAATGATATCTAATCTCATCTGGGAAGTGATGCGATAACATAGAAATTAAAGTTCTCTCATCTATTGGAGGCTGTAACAATGATGCCATTTTTGCCTTCTCCAAGAAATAATTAAGATAACCTTGTTTACCATTGTTGGAGAATTTTCCACTAGTTAGGTCTAACCTTAGTTTGTTTTGTCTTTCTGGTCCCCAGTAGTAACCTAAGAAAGCATTTTTAAATGTTTGATAAGTCATTGAATCATGGCAAGCTATCTTAAACCAAGACTCTGCATTGTCTTTTAAACTTTTTCTTATGAAGAACATTCTGAACTTGTCTTCTATTCCTTTGATTTCGAAGTATTCTTCAATTTCCCTAATGAAATCAGTAGGGCTTTGGCCTACAGTATCACCAAAATTAGGTAAGTTAATTTCCCCTAAAAGATTAGCAGGAATTTTACATACATTTTTACTACTACTACTAGAAGGAGGATCATTATTAACATTACTAGAATGTCCTGACATAACCTCAATCTCCTTTTCACTAGTTTTTGACACATATTTATTTTCAAGTTCAACAATCTTAGTTATCCATCCTTCAACTTGTTCTTTTATAATAATTACTTCATTTGTTATCTTTGATTGAAGTTCTTCATTACCTAAGATAACACTTTCTTCGGAAATTTTTAGTCTATCTTCGACTTTAGTTCCTAATTCTTCGATTTTATCTTGGCAACTTTGCCTTACCTCAATCAAAGATATTTCTATTTGATTATGTGTGTCATCAACCTTTTCATAACATTTTTCTATCTCATTTTTACAAATATCTATTTTATTTTCACAGTCTTTAGCTACATTTACTATTCTCTGTTCCAGTTTAGAATTGTTTTGTTTGCATTCTAACCTAATGCTTTCTAACTTTTGATCTAGTTTTAAGTTATTTTCTTTAATTTCTTTACTAAGATTGGAAATATTTGTATCAATTTTATTGCTAAGGTTAGTTACATTAGCTTCTAATTTACTACTGAGAATTGAATTGTCATTCCTAATTTCTTTTAATTCATCACTGTTCTTTTCTAATTTATTACTGAGATTTGAATTGTCATTCCTAATTTCCTTTAATTCATCACTATTCTTTTCTAATTTGTTACTGAGATTTGAAATATTATTACTGAGATTTGAATTGTCATTCCTAATTTCCTTTAATTCTGCACTATTCTTTTCCAGTTTATTATTAATATCAGAAATGTTATTTATTAATAATGCTACCCAAGAAGGTGTATCATTAGTTTATATTTTCATTGTTACACAAAATTAAATTTTCTTGGCCTTCACTAATTTGTTCGTTTTCAATATTAACAGTTTTACAAGTTATATTTTCGTTATTGGCCATTGTTGGGTATTTTAATATTTTCTTATTTCTTAAAAGCATTAATTGTTATTATCACTAATTCACTTTTCACATATAAATTTTAACTGTACTCACTTTTGAAGATTTTTATTACTTTCCTCATTCTCGTGGTCCTTGGTTCGATTCAGGTTTACAGGTCCCTGGTTCGATTCCCATTCGAGCCCTCGTTGATGCGCCATTTGGAGTTGTGTTTTAATTTTTGCCCCTCGTTGTGGAGACATTTAAAGTTGGGTTTCTCGGTGAGATATCCGAAGTTGAAGATTTGTGATATAACTTAAATCACTTTAAATCTGCCACGGCACTAATAACTCTCTTCAGGGGAATGAGGAAATGTTTCTTACACAAATGACAACACTTTATTAACAGTTGAACGATAAGTTAGTTTATTTAAAACTCTCACTTTGGTCAAGATGAATCTTGTAATTTAAAAGTTCCAAAAGATTCCGGCTTAGGTTGATATTTTTCACTTCTAGAAGATTACCGTTTTATGTATTTAATGGATGACGAATGCTAACGGTCAATCCAGTCATTATTATCCATTATTTTCACTTAGAAACTGTTTTTTTTTACCAAGATGGATGACTATTATATCACTATATAATCTTTCATACTTTTAACACTATTTCTTTCAACCAACATCAATAAAATAAACAATTATTTCCTTATTCTTTAAGGAGCAGTCGCTGAACATGACCGACCATCTTCAAGTATTGTAGCCATCTTTTATTTCAGTTATAACCTCTAGGTTCTGATTGGTCCAACAGAAAAGGAAGGAGTATTTTCAAGTTAACTTCTATCCAATTCCACCAATCCCATTTATTTCTTTATAAAAATTATCAATTTGAATATTTGAAGTATTTTACATACTGCATCAGTATAAAAAACATCTAACTGTATTAACAGTTTATATTGACCAGTTATTTTTTTTTTATACTTATAAAAAAATTTGAATTCTATAAATCAATCTGATGTCCATTCTTCATATAAATAAATATAATTATAAACAAAACAAAAACCCTTATTATTATTATATGGGGATAAATATCCGGTTTTATGTGGCACTTTTTGATTTTATAATTTTTTTGGTGAGGAAGGTCAATTGCATATTAATAGCATTTACGCCCTTCAGAAAAACGTAAATATTAACATACTAATTTTCACGCGATAGAGCATAAAATCATCTATAATGTGACTATCTTTTCAAGTTGAGGGAATAGCCATACTTCGAGAAATGTATTTTATAAAAGAGACTATTTAAAAACAATACGATAAATTGACAGCTCTATTACTATTTAATTACACCAAGCGAAGACTTGAAATTCGGTACAGATATTCAGTATATCATAAAGTTTCACTGTAAAAAAAATGGTAAACTTTTAAAGATGTGAGTTCATTTTTCACAATTTTTTTGCCGATTTCGTTTGGAATGTCCGTGAGCGATGATGGAAAATTTGCTGGGTAGATATTGAGCTTATTTTTATTAAAAGTACTCTTTAACTATTTGAAGATTAGACTCACTATTCAAATCTGGAAAGGGACAACACATTTAGGCCTCAGGTCTCTTATTTCAGTCTTCTTTATATTAGCTTGACCTGTATCTGTCTATCTATGTAACGGAATCTTTCAACGCGATTTTCACCCACATAAAAACATTGGATCGACTTGAAACTTTGTATACTTGTAAAGGATCAATGCCAATACAATAATTTCATAAATTGTTTATACGATCCAGATCAGGATCATCACGACATCAAAAAAAAATAAAACATTATAATAGGTTGCGGATGTATCGACTTTTTAGTTCATCGTTGTAAAAATTAATATTATATCCTCTGGTAGCTCAGTTGGTAGAGCGGTGGACGTGTAGTTGTATATAATTTCAGTAATCCATATGTCGCTAGTTCAAATCCGGCCCGAAGGATTTTTTAGAAGTGTATTACTATTAGCTCATACTAGAATAGTACCGAATTTAAAGATATTTACATTTTTATCTTATTCTGTAAAATATTAATTACAATTTTGTAAACTTACCACATTGTAATTTATCCAAAAACTATGAGAAGGGCACGATTAACTGAACTATTTATCTATATTAAAATATTCAAAAATATTATAATAATATTAGATAATAATAATTTAAAAATATATATAATTATGTTCGTGCGTAGACATTAAAACTATCGTAAGCAATTAAATTTTCATGGGATTCCGGTTTCTCACAATCAATGAAACTAAGAAATATAAAATAAATAACAGTTTAAAAAACTAAAATAACACGCTTTATTAGAAAACCGATCTAAATAATGGAAAATAATTTTAATTAAAACGCGTTTGGGATAAAATTAAAGAAGTCAACAAAATAATTACCTCCATCTCATCTAGTATAAAACTAGAGTTATGTAGAGAAAAATATCATCAAAAGCGTGGGGTGCTATTTATGGTTTTTACGTTTTCTTCTTAGAGACTTTACTTTTACCAATATATGTTTATTATCAAATATATTAATTGATATAGAGCACCCCACGCTTCTGATGGTATTTTTTTTGTATGTAACTATAGTTTTATTCTAGATGTGTTGGAGATAATTTTTGTCGACCACTTTAATTTTATCCCAAGCGCATTGGAAATTAAAATTATTTTTTTCATTTTTTAGTTCGGTTTTCTAATAAAGCGTGTTGTTTTAATTTTTAAACTATTATTTATTTATGTAATTTGAATCAACGACATAGGCCTACAGCTTTATTTCTCTTTAGAAAGAAGACATATTAAATAAATCTTACAACATTAAAAATCTATAAAAACGTGGTCGAATTTTAACCCATAATCCTCAGAAGCAAAAGCGAGATAGTAATCGTTAGTCCACTAGAATGTTAAATTTCACAACACATCTTTATGTGTAAGAACCTGTGCTTTATTTTATATATATATATATATATATATATATACAGATATTATAAATATATTTTTGACATTTGGCAATGAAGGCAAATATGATATGAAAAGAAAAAAGAATGCTTGAGTCGGGATTCAAACTCGAGTCTCTAAAGTCTGTACCTTTAGCGCTCTAACCATCTGAGCTACCCAAGAATTCCAAGACAAACATACAATTTTCTTATACATGTAGTATTCTCAATTCACACAAGAGGTAGCGGAAATATCATTCAACTGACATCTAGCGGCTAACCTAACAGTTAAGCAATTATTAAAGAGAATATTTACTTTATAGCAGTAACGCTTGTATATATAGATATTATAAATTGTATGTTTGTCTTGGAATTCTTGGGAGCTCAGATGGTTAGAGCGCTAAAGGTACAGACTTTAGAGACTCGAGTTCGAATCCCGACTCAAGCATTCTTTTTTCTTTTCATATCATATATATATATACATATATGTTATTATTATTGTTGATGTTGTGTTGTCGTCAGTAGGGGTGGACTAGTGGTTATGTTCCTTGCCTTTATTTCCGAGTGTCGCGGATTCAAACCCAGCCGGGGTCGATGGATTTTGGAGGGAAAAATCCAAGGGACTAGTACTGCGGGAGGGACTTTAACGCGAGGTTCCAGAGTCTGAACTAACAGAACCGCAGCCTGAATAAAAAGGTCTCTGTCAAAATTTAACCTACCTTCATTCCATCCAAGCAATACCTTTGTTACCTACTAGTTTGAGGCGATATGCTGACTACATATCACTTATTGACATCTGTAGGTAAATAAGCGTAACTGAACTAATTTGTTAAGAAACTCACGTAATGCAGTACTCTAAAAAAACCTCG
Organism: Diploptera punctata; assembly: GCA_030220185.1. Classification (NCBI taxonomy): domain Eukaryota; kingdom Metazoa; phylum Arthropoda; class Insecta; order Blattodea; family Blaberidae; genus Diploptera; species Diploptera punctata. The sequence goes on along the minus strand of JASPKZ010005559.1, from coordinate 29,138 downwards.
CAGGAATATTTGGAGTATATAGATAATAATTATTACCATAATAAATATTATCAATATTATTATTATTATTATTATTATTATTATTATTATTATTATTATTATTATTATTATTATTATGTACGGAAGTGAGGTATGGACAATCAATAAGTACTACAAGAATAGACTAATAACTCTAGAAATGGATTATTTACGAAGAAGTGCCAGAAAGTCTAAATTAGAACGTGTCACAAATAAGGAAATTAGAAACAAAATGGAAGCAGAAGAAAGCATAATTGAAAGAATTGAGGAAAAGGAATTAAAGTGGTTAGGACATGTTTTAAGAATGGAAGATGAGCGATGGCCGAAGCAACTATATCAATGGCATCCTAACAGAAAGAAGAAAAGAGGAAGACCAAGGTTAACATGGAAGGAAAACATGAAGACAGTAATGCAAGCTAGAGGGCTAAGCATCGAAGATGCCCAAGACCGTAGGCTTTGGAGGTTTGGCACGGGAAGACGGCAGCAGCTGTAAAAACCCGAAGATAGATAGATAGATAGATTATTATTATTATTAGTAGTAGTAGTAGTAGTAGTAGTAGTAGTAGTAGTAGTAGAAGTAGTAATAATAATAATAGTAGTAGAATAATAGTAGTAATAATAGTAGTAATCTTTGTTATTTTTCAAGAAAACATAGTTAGTACTGGATTTACAGACTTCCTGTAACATTGAGTAAAAGAGAAAGTGATGGCAGAACAATTTTTAAAGAAAAGTGCGAATTTTAAATATTCATAGAGATTTTATTAAATTTGAAGGAACGAATTTCCCCTTGGGAGATGAAATCTATTGGTAATAAATTCTAATTCCGATAAATAAATTAAAATGCTAATTCCATGAAACTCTTAATTAATTCACATTTACATGATTTAATATTTTTGCTTAAAATAACCGTTATTTCATTCCAAAATAGTTCCAGATGTTTCTACAATCTTATCTATAAATAAATACAGCAATCAATATGAGCGGAATACGAAATTAAATCAAGTATTGTGAATAATGTTAACTTATATCGGAACTAATAAATATAAAATTCAATTTCAATATTACGATAGCAATTATACAAGAAAATGAAGTTATTAAAAGTCTCTTCTAAGTACAGTACGTATTTCAGAAAAAATAAAACACATTATATACACAGGCAAAATGACGAACTTTGTAGGGCGCTTGATCATGCCTTGTTGCAGAGGTATGGGGATTGGACTGTTTGGAATTAAACACAGGCATAAATAGATAGTCTCTCCAGTTTCGTAGCCGAAAGATTCATGCCAAGGTACTTAGGTACAGAGCTATGTTACTTTCACTGGTTGGAATTCCGAAGAGAAAGAACTTTTATCCAAGAATTTCCATCAATATGGGTTGAGTCCTTCTCAACATATCGGAGAAATTTTGGTAGCTACAATAAGTAGTGGCTCCAGGTTGACAAACGATTGGCGGCCCTAGATACGTTTAGGAGGACTAGAGTGATAAACACACATTCAGAAGAATTATATATATATATATATATATATATATATATATATGCGGGTGTCTGTGTATGTGTTTCTGTGACAGCCACGCTGGACATGTGGTTAAGTTCCTGACTTCCGTTCCCAAGGTCGCGGGTTAAATTCCGGCCGGGGTCGATAGATATTTTAGGATGGAAATATATATATATATATATATATATATATATATACAAGGAGGGACTTTAAGGCGTGGGTCCCAAGTCTGAAGATCTTCTGGCTCGTAAAATATTCCTAAGCCCGAATAAAGGGACATCTAGGCAAAATTAACCGACCTTCTTCCTCATAGCAATACATTTGTTGCCTACTAGATGCCTCATTGGGTCGATATATTGGCCACATACATTAATGATGTCTTAAAGGAATAAGATTAACTAAATAAACTTGGTCCAGTAACTCGTAACAAAGGAGAGACTAAGTCCTAAAATTGGGCTGTTACAACATTGTAGATTGTAGATATATATTTACGGGTTAAGTTGTGTGTGTGTGTCATTTAATGCTCCTCCGACTACAATTTTTATATATCGCTATACATCAATCAATCAATCAATCGAGTTCGTTAACCAGCAACATCGGACTATTATGAGTGAGGGTTTATGTGAAACTGGATTTTAAAAATGGTCTAATAGTTTCAATTTTCAATCAGTGAGGCAATCCAGCTTGTGCCATTGAAATAAACCTAAAATGGTGTTCTCCATCTTACTTACTTACTTACTGGCACTATCGAATCCGTAGGATCATGGCCGCGCGGACATAAGCTCTCCATACATCCCTATCCTGAGCTAATGCTTTCCAATCATTCCCTGTATAATCTACTTCCCTCAAATCATACTTAATGTTGTTCTCCCACCTCATTCTTGGTCTACCAACTGGGCGTTTTCCTTCTGGCTTTCCTACAAGAAGCTTCCATGCACGTCTTTCATTCCCCATACGCACAACAAGTCCTGCCCATCGCAGTCTACGAGACGTAACTGTTCTTATTATATCTGGTTTCCTATAAAGACCATGTAGTTCATTGTTATGTAGTCTTCTCCATTCACCTGTCTGTTCATCTCTCTTTGGTCCAAAAATTTTTCTAAGAACTTTATTCTCAAATACTCGTATATTCCTTTCCTCCCTTAAAGTAAGAGTCCATGTTTCGCATCCATATAATATAACTGGTAGAATAATACTTACTTACTTACTTACTCACTGGCACTATCGAACCCGTAGGATCACGGCCGCGCGGACATAAGCTCTCCATACATCCCTATCCTGAGCTAATGCTTTCCAATCATTCCCTGTATAATCTACTTCCCTCAAATCATACTTAATGTTGTTCTCCCACCTCATTCTTGGTCTACCAATTGGGCGTTTTCCTTCTGGCTTTCCTACAAGAAGTCTCCATGCACGTCTTTCATTCCCCATACGCGCAACAAGTCCTGCCCATCGCAGTCTACGAGACGTAACTGTTCTTATTATATCTGGCTTCCTATAAAGACCATGTAGTTCATTGTTATGTAGTCTTCTCCATTCACCTGTCTCTTCATCTCTCTTTGGTCCAAAAATTTTCCTAAGAAACTTTATTCTCAAATACTCGTAATCTCCTTTCCTCCCTTAAAGTAAGAGTCCATGTTTCGCATCCATATAATATAACTGGTAGAATAATACTTTTATATATTTTCAGCTTAACGTTTTTTGAAAGGAGTTGGGACATAAAAAGTCTCTGCAATGCATAATAGCATGCATTTCCAGAATTGAGCCTATGTTTAATTTCTTTGTGCATCTCATTCCTATTTGCGATTATTGTTCCTAGGTATTTGAATTCAGGCACTTCCTCAAAATTTCCCTCATTTGTCATTAGCTGTCCATTCCATTATATAATGAATTTTACGTGTGACCATATATTTAGTTTTACTGATATTTACTTCCAGCCCTATTTCTTAGTGTTACTCAATAGTGTGTGCGTGTTGGCCTTTAGTATCTCCTCGCTATCGGCCACCGCTCAGCAAAATTCAACCGTTAGGGGTTAAACATCTTAAATTAAAATTCCCTCTAGTGCTATCATGTTTGTTTTCTCGAAACATAACTGGATACTTTAGGCTTAATTAACAAAATAAATAAATATATTACGTAACCCAGAAAAATCAGTCCATAAATTCATAGTCTACGTAAAGGCTTTTTTTTACGTCATCCACGCCTCGCAAGCATTATTAGGGCGCGACCTTTCAGGAGACCATTTTAAACACTAGATTAAATACTTTATTGTCCTGTAAGAGCATGTTGGGCCTTTGAGATTAGCGATAAATTCAAAGCCAGGGCAACATGACAGAAAATACAACATTTCAGAAACACATTGTTCATTCATACATAAACAATATTAATTTTATAGGGTGATTATGATTCTGAAATTCTATACGGAGACTATATGGACGTTACACGACGTGTTTATGTGTGAGAAAAAGTCCCCCCCCCCAAAAAAAAAACAAACAGCATCCTGGAATCGAGACAAAATGGTGGTTTAATTATTCCTACGCAATGAACACAAGAATGATCATTGTTCTGTTTATGGAATTAATTTCTCGTTGTTTCATTCATTAGTGTTGATTTTATTTAAACCTTATGGGCTAGTGGTCAACGTTTCTTACTACAGTTCATTAGGTCCCGGTTCAATTCTCGGTCAGACAATGGGAATTGTTTCTTAAAAGGATTATTCCTGTAGTTGCCCATGGTATGGAATATAGGTTAACCGTGAGGGCTTGCTGATCCCCCATCGGGCGCCTCCCCAGGTGGTGGATAGGGGAATGCCTCCTAAATATAGGTGGTACCGGGGAAATGAAATACCCGGGGTGAACCAAAATCAGCATAGCGTCTGTTCCAGATTGGACGGCTATAATGGGCAGGTAGAACTCAGAGCCGAAGAGAAGGCAATCTACCTAAGGGAAAGCACCCTAAAAACAAAGCTGAAGCAAGTTGGGAGGCTGTAAGGTGGCAATCCCACCACCCAACTATATCTGCGCAGCCCTTGTAAGGCGGCCAGATGAATTTTCTGTTACTAAAAAGCGAAGGAGAAAGCCGGACGGAAACACTGATGATGGACCAGGCAAGAAAAGGAAGGATAATGAAATCAAGGGATTAAAGCAGGATACAGACTGCGGAAATGATGTTTTTACGTAATGTGAAAGGATGCACAAGAGCGGATAGAATAAGGAATGAAACTATACGAGAAGAATTAAATATGTATAAAATTAAAGATAAAATCAGCGAAAATAATAAGAAATGGACAGAACACTTAATGAGAATGAACAACGAAAGAATACCAAAAAGAACCTTCCTGTATAATCCCAGAGGAACAAGAGATGTTGGCCGACCACGTAGAAGATGGACTCCACTTTTAACTTCGCCGGAACAGGCTGCATAGCCTAAACCTTGCAGTAGAAGAAGAATAAGATTACTTTAAGGACTCTCCTGGCCCTTCAATATAATTTATCACCCATCATATCACCGGAGTAACTTAATTCCGCCTTCCAGATGTCCCAACCAAGAAATTGGTTACAATTCCATCAATGCCAGGGGAGAAAGCCAGAAATGTCATAGAAGGCAATTTGGAGGTATGGGACATAAAATAAGAATATAACGGTACATTTGATGATTTAATTGTCGCTCGCCGCCAAATATGTTTAATCTATTTTAATACACATTTAATGTTGTTTGGAATCATGAGTTGCTCTTGCAGTAAATTAGGCTTTTTTTTTTTTTTTTTTCAAAATATTGCGTTAAATCTGGATTGATTCAGTGAGCAAGAACACACTTTAGTTAAGCCGAATGTTAAAGTAATGAATGGGAGGATAATGTTTATCTCTAATTCCGAGCTAAGTTCCAGTTTTAGTGTAAACAAAATTGTGAATGGACTGTTAACGCAACTGTCAACAATACAAACACTGTTCTCGGCAACATCATATTTTACGCGATATCCACCATCCATCCATAGTATTTCTGCCCGAGGGCAGGTCTTTCACTGCAATCATAGCATTCTCATGCTATGCTTTGCAGCTTTTACTAGGGAATTGTAGGTGTGGTAGCTTCCCGTTGCTTTCCACACCGATGAAGGATGAAAATGATGGTGATGATGATAGGCCTAATGATAAAGATGATGGTGATGGCCATATAATTTCGGTGACCGTTTGGGCCTTAAAGTTTTCCTGACATTTGTCTTACAGGTGAGGAAAAACCCCGATAAAAACCTCAACCAGAAAAACTGCCCCGGCCGGGGATCGAACCCGGGCCCGCTGCATGACAAGGCAGCACGCTACCTCGAGACCACAGCGGTGGATTTACGGGATATAAGACTGAATAAAATATGCATTATACCGATACCAATAATTATGAACTTCCTGCAATCCTTATTTACTTATAAAAAATTACAAATTATAGGCTATATGGGCCTATCTAACCAGAAGTTTACGCCTTTTCGGCGATGTCATATATATATATATATATATATATATATATATATATATATTATATTGCCGTCACAATTTCTTAACAAGCAGAATTTGTGCTCAATGCTGAACCACTTGTATATTCTGCTATTATTTTCACCACATCCTGAATGGATAATGTTGGATATTTTTCACTAATGGCATTTATTGGAACTCAGCATAAAAGGACAAAAATTGTAATTGGAGCAAATATAGTTGAACAAGTAACTTGTTTCAATTATCTGGGATGCAAGATATCGTACCAGCAAAATTTGGACATGGAGAAGAAATTAGGGAAATTTCAACAGATATGTGCTTCAATAAGAAGATATTTGAGAAATAAGACCACAAGGGAAACTCAATTAAAATTTTACAAAACACTAGCCGTACCAACATTAAGATACGGGTCTGAGACTTGGCCTTTAACGATCTCTGATAAAAATAAAATTGAGACATAGAAATGAGATTTCTCAGATCAGTTGCAGGTGTATCTCTAAGAGATCAAAAGAGAAGTCAAGAAAATTGAGATGAACTACAGATCTATAATATAAACGAGAAAATACACACAAATAAACGTAATTGGTTTGAACATATACAAAGAATGCCAAATAATCGTTTATCAAAACAGCTGCTTCATTATAGGCCTCTAGGCCGAAGAAATGTAGGAAGACCAAAACGTCGTTGGAAGGACGACATGCGCCTGCGGCATGTAGTGCGCCGGGGAGCCCATAACTTGAAGATGATGATGATGATTTTTCACTAAAATGTTTGAAAACATTAAAAATGATAATTATTTCTCTCCGCTTTTCAAATGCTCTGACATTTAGAAAATCTGTAGAAGCGATCATTTTGAATCAAAATTGAAACGTATTCTGTATTGCGCATGCGTAAGAATAAAACAATGCTTATTTATTGACTGAAAATTGTAATTATATGCTTTAAGATTCTCCCATATAACTTACTTACTTACTCACTGGCACTATCGAACCCATAGGTTCATGGCCGCGCTGACATAAGCTCTCCATACATCCCTATCCTGAGCTAACTATATATATATCCATCCATAGTAACTCTGCCCGAAGGCAGGTCCTTCACTACAATCATAGCATTTTCATGCTATGCTTGCAGCTTTACTAGGGAATTGTAGGTGTGGTAGCTTCCCGTTGCTTTCCACACCGGTGAAGGATGATGATGATAATGATAATGGTAAGGATGATAATGATAAGGATGATGGCCATATGATTTCGGGGACCGTTTGGGCATTAAAGTTTTCCTGACATTTGTCTTACAGGTGAGGAAAAACCCCGATAAAACCTCACCCAGAAAAACTGCCCCGACCGGGGATCGAACCCGGGCCCGCTGCGTGACAAGGCAGCACGCTACCTCCAGACCACAGCGGTGTTTTTTATCTTCTCTATTTCGAACTACATTTTGTTACAGGATTAAAGGTAAAATCGTTATTCGACCAATAAAAATGCTGTCATAAAATGGTTTGTTTACATTACAACTGGATGTTTTATTTATATCGAAATTAATTTTACTACCTGTCGGTACCCAAAGTAAGTATACACAGACGTCCATAAAATTAATGGTTTAGCAATATGTTTTAGCCTAACTTGAAAAGGCCGACTACAAGTTGTTTAATGGACCCCCAATTTATTGTTTCAAGCACGAAAACCCATTAACACCTTTCTTGCAAAGATTCTCCCGTCAGTAAAACTTTCTTTCTTGGATTGAAGTTGAAAGAAAGTTGTCTTAAGTTACTAAGTAAGTTGAGACCTAGAACGTTCTTTACTTTTCCAGTTCAGTTCTCGTCCCACATCGCACCGACTTCAACTCTACACGAACTAGCAAAAACTATTTCAGGCATGTTCGGCGTTCTGACCAAGACTACTAGTTCAACATATCTGAACCTCTTAATCTCAGAGGACTTGGATAGAAATCCACTCGGATTATTTTTTATAGGGGATTTCTTAGGGAATTTCATCTCATCACAAAAAAAAAACAAAATTCAGAATATTAATTTATACATAACATATCCATACTCAATGCCTGCACTCTTCTCACTTTTCCCTTTTTCATATTCTGAACTATCATTATTAAGTTAATAATTTAATCTAGTTCTAGGTTACCATTTTATCGTCATTTTATTATGATTAAATAACATTACCAATATTATTCATAATACTATTATTATTATTATTATTATCTATTATTATTATTATTATTATTAGTACACACACTATTCAGTAACACTAAGAAATTAGGACTGGAAGTAAATATCAATAAAACTAAATATATGGTCACACGTAGAAATTCATTTTATAATGGAAATGGACAGCTAATGACAAATGAGGGAAATTTTGAGGAAATGGCTGAATTCAAATACCTAGGAACAATAATCACAATAGGAATGAGATGCACAAAGAAATTAAACATAGGCTCAATTCTGGAAACGCATGCTATTATGCATTGCAGAAACTCTTGATGCCCCAACTCCTTTCAAAAAACGTTAAGCTGAAAATATATAAAACTATTATTCTACCAGTTATATTATATGGGTGCGAAACATGGACTCTTACTTTAAGGGAGCAAAGGAGATTAAAAGTATTTGAGAATAAAGTTCTTAGGAAAATTTTTGGACCAAAGAGAGATGAACAGACAGGTGAATGGAGAAGACTACATAACAATGAACTACATGGTTTTTATAGGAAGCCAGATATAATAAGAACAGTTAAGTCTCGTAGACTGCGATGGGCAGGACATGTTGCACATTTGGGGAATGAAAGACTTGCGTGGAAGCTTTTTGTAGGAAAGCCAGAGGGAAAACGCCCAGTTGGTAGACCAAGAATGAGGTGGGAGAATAACATTAACTATGATTTGAGGGAAGTAGATTATAAGGGAATGATTGGAAAGCATTAGCTCAGGATAGGGATGTATGGAGAGCTTATGTCCGTGCGGCCATGAACCTATGGATTCGATAGTGCCAGTGAGTAAGTAAGTAAGTAAGTAAGTAAGTAAGTAAATAAGTAAGTAAGTAAGTAAGTAAGTAAGTAGTAGTAGTAGTAATAGTATTTTTATTATTATTATTATTATTATTATTATTATTATTATTATTATTATTATTATTATTATTATTATTGTTATTTTCAGCTTCATGATCTTTATAGGATACCAGATATAATAGGAATAGTTAAGTATCAAGACTGCGTTGGACAGAACATGTGACACGAATGAGGTTGAAAGATGGACATGGAAGCTTCTTGTAGGAAAATCAGAGGGAAAACACCCAGTTGGTAGACCAAGAATGTGATGAAGAATAGCAATATCCATGATCTGGAGAAAGTAGATTATACAGGCGATGATTGGAAAACATTATATCTCAGTATAGGGAAGAATGGAGATCTTACATCCGCGAGGGCATGAAACCACGGATTCGATAGTGCCATTAAGTTATTATTTTTTTTTGTTTATTATATTTTGTACTTTCCTAATAAACTCCATAATTTTGATTCAAAATGTTTCGCAAAAAGTTAAGGATCTTATAGGGGGGTCGAAATATACAAAAGATTTAGTATAGGAACTTTACGGTGTAGGAAGTAATATTGGTTCAGTGTAAGTGTGGGAACGTCAGGATGAACAATAAATTATTTTCTTGAGTTAAACAAAGATAATGCTTAATCAACAATTGATTTCACAACAGTTGTTGTATTTGGCGACCACCATTTTTAAATCTAAGTATAATATGTTACCATATAAATTTAAATTAATAGCCAATAGATATAATTGTAAAACATCAATAAATAAGTCAAAAGTAATAGCATTTATTGGTACATATGGAATTAGATAAAAAGTTATACTGGATAACAAAATAATAGAACAAGTATCACATTTCCAATATTTAGAATGTGATATAACTTATATAGAAAATAAAGTAAATAAATTTCAGGCTATTTGTGGAACCTTAAAAAAAACCTTAGGTCGGAAAACAAGGAAAGATACGAAACTTAAATTATATAAAACAATGGCTGTTCCTTTGTTGTTGAATGTAAGTGAAAATTGGATAATGAAATCAAGGGATAAAAGCAGGATACAGACTGCGGAAGTGCTGTTTTTACGTAATGTGAAAGGATTGCACAAGAGCGGATAGAATGAGGAATGGAACTATACGAGAAGAATTAAATATATATAAAATTGAAGATAAAATCAGCGAAAATAATAAGAAATGGACAGAACACTTAATGAGAATGAACAACGAAAGAATACCAAAAAGAACCTTCCTGTATAATCCCAGAGGAACAAGAGATGTTGGCCGACCACGTAGAGGATGGACTCCACTTTTAACTTCCCCGGAACAGGCTGCATAGCCTAAACCTTGTAGTAGAAGAAGAAGGATAATACTCTTACTCACTGGCACTATCGAACCCGTAGGTTCATGGCCGCACGGACATACGATCTCCATACATCCCTATCCTGAGCTAATGCTTTCCAGTCATTCCCTGTATAATCTACTTCCCTCAAATCATAGTTAATGTTATTCTCCCACCTCATTCTTGGTCTACCAACTGGGCGTCTTCCCTCTGGCTTTCCTACAAGAAGCTTCCATGCAAGTCTTTCATTCCCCATACGTGCAACATGTCCTGCCCATCGCAGTCTACGAGACTTAACTGTTCTTATTATATCTGGCTTCCTATAAAGACCATGTAGTTCATTGTTATGAAGTCTTCTCCATTCACTGGATCTTCATCTCTCTTTGGTCCAAAAATTTTCCTAAGTACTTTATTCTCAAATACTTTTAATCTCCTTTCCTCCCTTAAAGTAAGAGTCCATGTTTCGCATCCATATAATATAACTGGTAGAATAAAATGTTCTTAAAAAATTGTGGCGCATTCTGTAACTACATCACGCATCTCACGAACCGCATTAAATGTTCAAGTATTCTGACGAGAAGTGTTTCTAGGTCGCAAACTGGTGACACGTACTCCCCATAGGACGAAATCAAGAGTCCTCAGATCATGGGAGCGGGGTGGCCATAAAATCGGACTTTCCCTTCCGATCCAACGCCCGGGATGTATCATTTAGTAAGTCTCCAAGAGCTACGAGCCGACAAGAAGGCGAGCGAGGCATGAAAATGGGAGGTTGTTATCGCTGTGAACTCCATCATAGTGAGGCTATAATACCTGCACACATTTCATTATAATCACAATTTCATAACTTGATTAAAATTAACTCAGTAAATTTATTGAGAAAACCTGATGAACACATCTGTCGGAAAACTGCCTTGATTGGTTTAGATCTTACCTCACTAATCGTCAGCAATCAGTTTCTATTAATAATCGCATTTCTTCCTGGCGCTTGGTGAGGAAAGGGGTACCTCAAGGCGGCGTCCTCGCTCCTCTTCTCTTCTCGATTTATATTAATGACGTGACCAAGAAACTACAAAACTGCAAGCATCATCTTCACGCCGACGACCTACAGATTTACACACACTTTAGGCCTGACGAAATTAATGAATATATTGACAAAGTAAACACTGACCTCAGGCATATATCTTTATGGTCCAGACAATATGGGCTGAAACTAAATGTAAACAAAACGCAAGCAATAATTATCGGACATCCAAGGCTATTACACTTCATAAACAATGGCAATATGCCGGCTGTCATATTAGATAATGAACAAATTCCTTATACCGACGTCGTTAAAAACTTGGGATTTTACTTAGATTCTAATTTAGATTGGCATGAGCAAGTAAAACAAACATCTAAAAGGATCTTCTCCATAATGCATTCCCTAAAGCGACTTAAACATTTTTCTTCCTGCAACTCTTAAAAGAATTTTAATCCAAACTTAGTGATGCCGCATTTTGACTACTGTGACGTTCTACTAACTGACATAAGTGACGGATTGTCGGACAAACTGCAGCGTGTCCATAATATGTGTATCAGATTCATATTTAATGTTCGAAAATACGATCACATTTCTCCATTATTCCACGAATTGTCATGGCTACATCTAAAAGAGAGAAGAAAATCGCACTGTCTAATTCTCCTATTTAAGATCCTACATACCTCGATTCCCAATTATTTATCATCCCTTTCGATTCCAATATTTATCTCCGTTTCCAGATCTATCCTCAAACCATAACTTAAACACAAGATCACAACATAGTCTCTTGCTTAATATACCGCAACATAGGAACATTACATCACTCCATGTCATATACCATCTCCACTTCTCGCAACTGGAATTCCCTACCACAAGAAATAAGGGGCTGCCGCACATTGGCATCTTTTAAAAGAAATCTAAATTTATATTTGCTCTAAACTCGACTTCATTATTACCCAGTGTAAGGTATATATATTAATTGGTGTTTCCCGTATAATGTATCATATTTATATTAATATTATTATTATTATTATTATTATTATTGTATCATTATTGTTATTACCCTATAAAATGTTGTTTGTACATGACACATTGCTACATTTATTGTATCTTTAACTGTTTATAATTAGTATAGTGTATATCTATATTTGTCAAATATTTATTTGTATTTGTGCTGGTTGAGTGAAAGAGAGGGCCTTATGGCCTTAACTCTGCCAGAATAAATAAAGTATTATTATTATTATTATTATTATTATTATTATTATTATTATTATGAACACAATAACAGAAACACAATTTACTTGATCTTTGAAGTTAAAGCTTACATAAATAAAAAGTAACAAAGACAACTAAAGCAAAGAGATTCCACTAAATTCTTAACAGGGTTGTGGTTGGAGTAGTACGTGCTTAAGTTACCTTTAAGAGCAGACCATTAATAACTGTCCCTCCTATTCAACCCTATGTAGGATTGGCTGACAAGGTAAGGTACTGCTAATCACTTGTCAGTTGTGTTGTTTCATTGGGAGTGCACTTGTATGCATGTAGGAGGGGGGACCGCCTTTTCACATCTAGTGAGCACTTATTAACAGTCCCGTTTTAGACAAGAGGCATGAGATATCACCTAGTTGTACCCCTTCGTGACGAGAGCCCAGAGCATATGTGCTGGTTACTACATCCATTAGAGGTTGAATCTACTCCAGAGGCACAGTTCCACCAGAGTGTTGAAGTACATTTCTTCTTCTTCGGCTTTCCCCCCACTTATAGGTTTGCCGTCTTCAGTTTCCATTTATCTCTATCATTCGAATCTCCCTCTTCCAAATTCCTATAATCCATTGTAGTTCTGACGTAGGTTTTCCATTTCCATCTTGGTCTGCCACGTTTATTTCTTCCAGGGGGTGACCATTGGTATATATTTTTTGGCCATCTTTCATTTTCCATTCTTTGTACATGGCCATACCATTTAAGTGTTTGGTTTTCAATCCTCTTAACAAGAGATGTGGTGACATTCATTTCTCTCCAAAGGAATTCATTTCTTATTTTATCCTGTCTTGTTTTTTTTGGAGGATTCTTCTAAAATAATCAAACTAAACTGTTCTAATTTTGTTCTTTTGTAATTCCGTCAAAGACCAAGTTTCACTTCCATATGACAAAATATTCTGTATTATGCTCTTATAAATTTTCATTTTAGTTTCCTTTGTAATATTTTTATTCCAAATTATGAAGTACATTTAAGAACTATTGTCACTTCGGGAATTGAACTCATGACATTCCAACGTGCAAGTATAAGTTTGACCCAATACGTTATACCGTACAGATAATAGACACGGCAAAAGACATATTCTGCAACTGAATGATTCTAGACACGTTATGAAATGTTGTTTAAGAATTTCAAAACAGTATTTAAGTAAAAACATCTAATTAACGACTTACTTTTAAAAAACGTTAGAACAATAATGTACCACCGAGCGAGTTCGTTCATGTGGTAGTGTTTGGCACTCGTATTCGGAACGCCCCAGTTATAAAAACCGATACTGACCAATCTGAGAATTTTCCTAGTTTTCCTAACAAGGCAAATTCTGATCTAGAATTTGATTACCTAGGTATATTTCATCTTATTTACTATTTTATTGTATCAACAAAGGGCGGAGAAATGTAAGCTTGCACTTATTGCAGGGTTGTTTGTTATGACGTGTAGGCAAGTCACAAGTACATGTGACACAACAAAAATACCCTACTTGAATATCCACATTTTAGAGATGTTCTGCAAAAATCTACGACGCAACATATTCCACATGGAATCTGCAATCATATCCCCATTTTCATTCCGAATTATGTTTGTTCTAGCCTGAAACCCTTTCTATAGAGAAGAAAGGGTTTCAGGCTAGAACAAACAATTCAGAATGAAAATGGGTATATGATTGCAGATTCTCTATAGAAATGGTTTCAGGCTAGAACAAATATAATTCGGAACGAAAATGGGGATATGATTGCAGATTCCAGGAGTATATTAAATAGATGGAAAAGTTACCTTAATCAGGACATTGAGGAGGATAATTTACAGACAGCAGAAATGCTAGTCGCAGAACCAAATGCATTAGAGGTTGAAATGGCGATTGAAAAATTGAAGATGTATAAAGCATCAGGTTCAGATGAGATCCCAGCAGAACTGATAAAATCAGGTGGAGAAAAATTGATGGACAAGATACGCTGGTTGCTTAGTATGATTTGGGAAAAAGAAGCTCTCCCAGATGAATGGAAGGAATCAATTATCGTACCAATTTATAAGAAAGGAGATAAAACTGATTGCAACAACTACAGGGGCATCTCATTACTTTCAACTTCAGACAAAATTCTAACAAATATATTAGTCAGCAAACTTACTCCCTATATTGATGACATTCTAGGAGATCATCAATGTGGATTTAGAAGAAACAGGTCTACAACGGATCAGATTTTTAGTATAAGACAGATTTTAGAAAAGAAATGGGAATATAATGGTATTGTACATCAACTATACGTATACTTCAAAAAAGCATATGATTCAATTAAGAGGGAGAAGTTATATAGTATCCTGCTGGAGTTCGGAATTCCTAAAAAGTTAGTTAGACTTATACGAATGTGTCTAAATGGCACAAAGAGTAGGGTGCGTGTAGGCAAACAGTTTTCGGATACTTTTGAAATCCAGAATGGGTTGAAGCAAGGAGATGCACTATCTCCTCTACTATTTAATTTTGTACATGAATATACATCCGTAAATAAATTCAATGATTCACACAACTCTTTATAACAATTTATTTCCAGTACTTATAGATTATGAGTTTTAAGATTCGAAGTAGTAATGTGGTTTTCATTATCAAATATGTATAGCTCGCAAGTACTAAACTGGCGGGTCCGTGAAATCATTCTATTGGGAACAAATAGGTGGATTGATACTACTACTGACTTAAAAATAACAAATCGTTTCTTATTAGTGAAGAGGCATTTGAAATGTGAATTTATATTTACGAAAGAATTATCAAACATTGCATGCCGAATCTTCTCCCAGATTTATGATGTACCAAGCCAGTGTAAAAAAACTGCATTTTTAAGTGCAAGGCACTAAAATCGAAGTCAAAATCTAATAATGTCAACCCACTCCTTGCATGTGTGAGAGCTGAGTGAAGTGAGGTGGGTCGGGCTGCAGGTAGAGAGGTTAATCACTCTACCAATTCAGGTATTGTATTACCTCTCTATAATTTAAATCAGAGAACATTAACTCTTACTTTAAGGTAGGAAAGGAGATTACGAGTATTTGAAAATAAAGTTCTTAGGAAAATTTTTGGACCAAAGAGAGATGAACAGACAGGTGAATGGAGAAGACTAAATAATAATGAACTACATGGTCTTTATAGGAAGCCAGATATAATAAGAACAGTTAAGTATCGTAGACTGCGTTGGGCAGGACATGTTGCGCGTATGGGGAATGAAAGACTTGCATGGAAGCTTCTTGTAGGAAAGCCAGAGGGAAAACGCCCAGTTGGTACTCCAAGAATGAGGTGGGAGAACAACATTAACTATGATTTGAGGGAAGTAGATTATATAGAGAATGATTGGAAAGCATTAGCTCAGGATAGGGATGTATGCAGAGCTTATGTCCGCGCGGCCATGAACCTACGGGTTCGATAGTGCCAGTGAGTAAGTAAGTAAGTAAGTAAGTAAGTAATTTAAATCAGAGATTTATATAAAGATTTATTAAACACACTGTATACATTATAATACAATTACTGGAAGTTATTGTCATCAGCATAGAATTTTAAAGGCTTACTTCTTGCTATGCAGTCAATAAGGTGGTATTGTTAACATCTTTGGTCACATAGCTTGCAGAGGCTCTGGTTCGATGCGAGGTAGAACCCTTTTATGGTACATACTCTGTAGTGGAATCCTGTGTGGCGGTCCTCGTGAACACGTGTCTTAGAGGGAAGTTTGGTTCCTTCCATTCTTCGGTGTTCATCGCTGGGGTCAGGAAGAATCCGCGGTCTATATCCTCTGCTTTTTCTTCTCTCTCTCTTATGTGTGCTTCGTAGGCCGGGGTGTGTGGCAGGTTATATTGTAACGCTATTTCTCTGATGAAGAAGTCAGTCTTGGTTAGATGGTATATGGGTAGGGAGCTCGTTGACCTTGAAACCCTAAGTACTCTTCGGATGTAGGCAATTTTGACCATTTCCAATCTTTTCAGATTTGCTATGGTTAACCCAGTCCAGAATGAGGTGATTCCATAGAACGCTATTGGTGATATCTTAATATGAAAAAGTCTTATAGCTAATGTATTCACGTAGACTTTCACGGCCGGAGTTGCTATGATGATCTTGAAGAAGATTTTCGGGCTGTTGGCCGTGGTCGTGAGGCTTGTAGTTCCCCGACGTTTCGCCAGAGACTGCGTCTGGCATCTTCAAGGGTTGTCTTGAGACTGGCAATTCTGTTCGCTGTCTGTCTTATTTATACGTTCACCGCGATGTGTTCGACAGATAGCGGACAGAATTTCCAGTCTCAAGACAACCCTTGAAGATGCCAGACGCAGTGTCTGACGAAACGTCGGGGAACTACAAGCCTCACGACCACGGCCTACAGCCCGAAAATCTTCAGCAAGATCATCATAGTCTTACAGTTTTTTTCGATTGACAGCTTTTCGACATTTCGAATGTCAAATGTGGCCTTTATTGCTGAGTTGCATCTTTCCTGCATGTGCTTGGTGAATGATCTTCCTGATACTAGTAGCAGTTGGCTAATTCTAGTTGGGCTGGGTTTTAGTGCCTTGAAGTTAAAAACGGCAGATATTTGTTTGGACGCGGCCTTTGTACATGACAACGGTTCTCTGAAACACATTTCAAGGTATGTTTCGGCGTGCAATGCTTGACGGTTCCTTTGTTAGAAGTTATTCTACCAGGCTAAATAAATCTAATCTAATCTAATCTAATTCTAAGTTAAACTAAAATATTATAACTGATTGCAAAATTATCGCCTTTAGCATACGACAGGAACTATCTCAACACTGATACACGGAGAGCGTTTTCTTTCAGGTCTATACTAGGGGTTAGAATATAGAATGAGAAGTAGCCCTTAGGCCATAAGACGATAGTTAATGTTGCGCAAAATCTGCTCTCTTGCCGCTGTTTATGTGAACAAATGTAAACAATCCACTACAATCCACTGGTATTCAACCAAAAAAAACGCACATTTTATCCCTTTAATTAACTCACCAGCAGTATTGAACTCGTAGCTTCATGGCCTTGCGGTCATAAGCTCTCCGCACATCCCTATCCTCAGCTAATATTTTCAAATCATCCCTGTATAATCTACTTCTCTCAAATCATAGTTTATGTTATTCTCCCACCTCATTATTGGTCATTTTCCTTCTGGTTTTTCTACAAGAGGGTCTTCATGCTCCTCTTTCATTCCATATCCATGCCACATGCCCTGCCCACATTCTACGGGACTTAACTGTTCTTATTACTTCCGGTTTCCTATAGATACAATGCAACTCACTGTTTTTCAGTTTTCTCCATTCGTCTATCTGTTCATCTCTCTCTGGTGCAAAATTGTCTAAGATATGTATTCTCAAATACTCTCCATCTATTCTCCTCCCTTAAAATAAGAGACCATGTTTCGCTTTCATATAACATATCTGGGAAAATGATAGTTTTGTAAATTTTTATTTTAACGCTTTTGGAGAGATATTGGGACAAGAGTATCTATAATGCATAATAGCATACATTTACATAATTGAGTCTACGCTTAATTTCTATATGCACCAGATTCCTATTTGTACCCAATTATTATTGTTTCTAGGTATTTGAATTCAGCCACTTCTTCAAAATATCCCTCATACATCATTAATTTACCATTTCCATTATATAATGTATTTCTACGTGAGAACATATGTTTAATTTTATTGGTGTTTATTTCCAGTCCCAATTTCTTACTGTTACTGAATAGAATGCTCCTGTTGGCCCTTAATATCTCCTCGCTATCCATCAATAATACTACATCATCAGCATAGATTAACAGCTTCTTCTGATCCTCAAGATTTGAGAGCATGATCTAGTTCAAAATTGAATAGTAGAGGAGATAATGCATCTCCTTATTTTAATACATAGCAGATTTCAAACGTATCCGAAAACGTTTGTATTATTTATTAAAGTAAAGTAAGTAAAGTGATCCCACAACAGGCCCGGAGGCCCTTGGGGTAGTAGGAGGTTAAGGCTCCCACTTTTTCTAGACAATCGGCACTTTATGTCAGCCGGGTTGCCAGCCCTGCGTGACGGCCGCCTTTACCCCCAGAACAAGCGTCTGGTACTCATTTCCGTTAGAGGCTGAGTCGACCCCAGAACCATAGTGCCGCCAGAGGGTTTGGGTCAGTATAAAATCCTGACCCCAACGGGACTTGAACCCTCGACCCTCCGGCTTGTAGCTCAGTGCCTTAACCACTACGCTACGGCGTGTCCCCTTGTATTATTTAGACATAAGCTTATTCGTATAAATATAACTCTTTAGGAATTCCTTACTCCAGAAGGATACTATACAGAGTGTTTCAGAATAATTATTTCAGGCTTTTAGGGGTTATAGAGGGGACTCAGTAGAAAAGATTTGTTAAGGAATCCATGTTCGGAAACGTACCATTTCGATATAAAATAAGTTTGAAGGTCGAAACACAATGGGCTGATATCGTGTGTCTTGTGTTCCAGAATAAGTAATATAGTTGTACTACAAGTGTCGTTCGACGTGGCGACCCTCTTGTTCGTTGCACAAAATGTACGTGCGACACATGTTTTCATACACACGTCCCACAACACCTGGTGTGTGCTCAATCATTTCTGCTGCCACCAGAATTCGTGCAAGATCTTCCTGCGACTCGATAGGTGTAGTACAACCCCTATAAGTCCATAATACATATTCTGAAACACGATATCAGCCCATTGTGTTTCGATCTTCAAATTTATTTCACATCGAAATGGTACGTTTCAGGACATTTGTTTTTTATGAAAACTTTATCAACTAACTCTCCTCTACAACCGCTATAACTCTAATATTTATCCTGAACTCTCTGTATAACTTCTCCCTCATAATTATATCAAGTGCATTTTTGAAGTCTATCGTTGAAATGAAAATAAATAATAATAAAACAAAATAAATGAGAACTTGTAATACAATTGATTCTGTTCTTATATTAGAATGAGAACTAATAGAAACTACAAATGAATATGCATATCTGGGGAGTATAATATCTGTGAATGGTAGCTCAGCTGAAGGTGTCGATGCCAGAGTAAACAAAGCAAGGTATGCTTACTTTCAATTGAAATCAATTTGGAGGTCGAAACAAATCTCCTTAAGAATTAAACTAAGATTATTTAATTAAAATGTGAAATCAATTTTATTATACGGCCGTGAAACTGGAAGAATACAAATCAAATTGGAAACAAAATTGCAAATCTTAATAAATCGTTGCCTCAGAAATATCTTGGGTAGGTATAAAGTGGCCTGAGATTACTTACTTATTCACTGGCACTATCGAACACGTAGGTTCATGGCCGCGCGGACATAAGCTCTCCATACCTCCCTATCCCGAGCTAATGCTTTCCAATCATTCCCTGTATAATTTACTTCCCTCAAATCATAGTTAATGTTATTCTCCCACCTCATTCTTGGTCTACCAACTGGGCGTTTTCCCTCTGGCTTTCCTACAAGAAGCTTCCATGCAAGTCTTTCATTCCCCATACGTGCAACATGTCCTGCCCATCGCAGTCTACGAGACTTAACAGTTCTTATTATATCTGGCTTCCTATAAAGACCAAGTAGTTCATTGTTCTGTACTCTTCTCCATTCACCTGTCTGTTCATCTCTCTTTGGTTCAAAAATTTTCCTAAGTACTTTATTCTCAAATACCCGCAATCTCCTCTCTCTCCCTTAAAGTAAGAGTCCATGTTTCGCACCCATATAATAAACTGGTAGAATAATAGTTTTATATATTTTCAGTTTAACATTTTTTGAAAGAATTGGGACATAAGAGTCTCTGCAATGCATAATAGTACGCATTTCCAGATTGAGCCTATGTTTAATTTCTTTGTGCATCTCATTCCTATTTGTGATTATTGTTCCTAGATATTTCAATTCAGCCACTTCCTCAAAATTTCCCTCATTTGTCATTAGCCGTCCATTTCCATTACATAATGAATTTCTATGTGTGACCATATATTTAGTTTTATTGATATTTACTTCCAGTCTTAATTTCTTAGTGTTACTCAATAGTGTGTGCGTGTTGTCCTTCAGTATCTCCTCGCTATCGGCCAATAATACTACATCATCAGCATAAACTAACAGTTTATTAATACCATTGAGTTGTAAGCCTTCCTCATTCTCTAAAGATTTAATGACATGCTCTAGTATAAAATTAAATAGTAGAGGAGATTATAACAAAAAAAAAGATCTTTGAAGAAGAACGAATCACAATTAAATTTGTAAAGAAATCAAATTTAGAAAATGCAAATGGGTTGGTCATGTGTTAAGGAGAGGCAATGATAACATCACAAAAATGGCATTTGATTGGAACACACAAGGATTGAGAAGGCGAAGAGGAAGACCTAGGGCAACATGGAGTAATACCATCAGGGATGAAGCTGAACAGACAGGGTTGAGTTGGAATGAAATTAAGGTATTGGCAAAAACAACAGAATGCGTTGGCATTTTTTTTATCAAGGCCCTATGCTTCCCAGTGGAGTGACCTGTAATGAATACTACTACTACTACTACTTTTTGAAGTTGGCATCACTAAGATAAATACATTAATAAAAAATAATACATTTATGTGTTACGACATTAAATCCTAAGCGTATATCTTTTATTATTCCCGGCTTTTACAATGCATATACATTTTTCCGGTACCCATGTTCACAGTTAACTACACATTTGTTTCAACACATTTTTCCATTCTTGTCTGTTCATCCATATATCTTCTTCTATTTCCCATTCCCTCTTCTCCTTCTTCTTCTACGACAAGGTTTAGGTTATGCAGCCTGTTCCGGCGAAGTTAAAAGTGGAGTCCATCTTCTGCGTGGTCCGCCAACATCTCTTGTTCCTCTGGGATTATACAGGAAGGTTCTTTTTGGTATTCTTTCGTTGTTCATTCTCATTAAGTGTTCTGTCCATTTCTTATTATTTTCGATGATTTTATCTTCAATTTTATATATATTTAATTCTTCTCGTATAGTTTCATTCCTTATTCTATCCGCTCTAGTGCATCCTTTCACATTACGTAAAAACAGCATTTCTGCAGTCTGTATCCTGCTTTTATCCTTGATTTCTTTATCCAATTTTCACTTCCATACAACAACAAAGGAACAGTCATTGTTTTATATAATTTAAGTTTCGTATCTTTCCTTGTTTTCCGACCTAAGGTTCTTTTTATGGTTCCACAAATAGCCTGGAATTTATTTACTTTATTTTCTATATCTTTATTTTCTCTTAGTTTCATTAATTCCCTGAATCCACGTAATATTTGGTCTACCCTTCTTTTTCCTTCCCGTGGTTCCCAATCCATGATTATCTTAGGTAGTCTTCCTTCTTCCATCCTTCTAAATGTGTCCGTACAATTTAATTGTTTCTTCTTTATAAATCTAATATTGAATATTGTATCTGCATGTTTTCTTTTATATATGAATTTCTGATTTTATCCTTCCTGGATATTCTTGCAGCACGTCTCCAGTAGTCCATTTCATTACTTACTTACTCACTGGCACTATCGAACCCGTAGGTTCTTGGCCCGCGCGGACATAAGCTCTCCATACAACCCCTATCCTGAGCTAATGCTTTCTAATCATTCCCTGTATAATCTACTTCCCTCAAATTATAGTTTATGTTATTCTCCCACCTCATTCTTGGTCTACCAACTGGGCGTTTTCCCTCTGGCTTTCCAACAAGAAGCTTCCATGCAAGTCTTTTATTCCCCATACGTGCAACATGTCCTGCCCATCGCAATCTACGAGACTTAACTGTTCTTATTATATCTGGCTTCCTATAAAGACCATGTAGTTCATTGTTATGTAGTCTTCTCCATTCACCTGTCTGTTCATCTCTCTTTGGTCCAAAAAATTTCTTAAGAACTTATTCTCAAATACTCGTAATCTCCTTTCCTCCCTCCTTAAAATAAGAGTCCATGTTTCGCATCCATATAATATAACTGGTAGAATAATAGTTTTATATATTTTCAGTTTAACGTTTTTGAAAGGAGTTTGGGACATCAAGAGTATTAATACATTTATGTGTTATGAAATTAAATCTCAAAGCGTATATAAAACAAGAATTTAAAAAAAATGATCTGCTGTTACAATGCTATCTCTTGATGTGGGTCGTTATGATGGATCGCTGAACTGAAAACAATTGTAGTTTATTATAACGCGCTACAATAATCCAGTTCACCTCACTAATTCATATCTCGCGCGTATAAAACCAATAACCGTTATTTCAATTGATATGGTCGTATATTAAAACATGGTGGACGTGTATTATACTTGGATATGTCCACGTGACTGATTGTTTACCAAAACGGCTTTCAATCACTTCATGCGAGAAAAACACGGTATATAAAAACAAGCGGACTTCTAATTAACGGGCTCACTTTCATACAAGTACAATCTCTGACTAATTGCCTCTTTTCAATAGCATCTCATAGAAGCCATTGTCACCAGGCTTGTGTAAATAGGAACAGGTTATCCATCACAGTAGCGTATTGTAAGGTACCGGTATGTAATGTTTACCCACTCGGTTCTACCGTTTTTGTATTATTTAATGACGCTAATTAACAGTTATGTCATTACCATAGTAATTCAAATTTAGGTGTGAAATGGCCGACAAATTTTGCGCAGAGACCCCTTATTGCGTATTTTAGTTTTTTCCCCCAACAGGCACAATACATTTACGACACTGGGGCCCAAGGTTCTACTTTTTTTCTCCGAAGTAATCATTACTCGTGATTTTTACGCCATTATATATATCTCCGGGTTCGAATCCCGTCCAGGCATTTATTTTTCTTATCATACCATATATATATATACATATATGATATGAAAAGAAAAATGAATGCTTGAGTCGGGATTTGAACCTGAGTCTCTAAACTCTGTACGTTTAGTGCTCTAACCAACTGAGCTACCCAAGTATTCCAATTCTAACATGCATTTTCTTACATAATATGTAGTATTCTCAATTCACACAAGAGGTAGTGGAAATTCGTTCCGACTGACATCTAGTGGCTAAAATAACAATTAAGCATTTTTTTAAAGAGAATATTTACTTTATATAGCAGTAACGCTTGTATTTTAGATGTTATAACTATATTTTTGACATTTGGCAATGAAGTAAAATATGATATGAAAAGAAAAATGAATGCTTGAGTCGGGATTTGAACCTGAGTCTCTAAACTCTGTACGTTTAGTGCTCTAGCCAACTGAGCTACCCAAGTATTTCCCAATTCTAACATGATTTTTTCTTATATATAAATGTAAGAAAATAATAATAATAAGAATAAGCTTTATTTTACCTGGCAGAGTAAGGCCTCTAAGGCTTGTCTACCCACTCAACCAGGTTTAAAAAAAAAACAAACAAAAAAATAATGTCTTAAATCTAAATTACAATATATATATAAACGATTACAAGTTATGAATACAATACAATTAATATTTATAATGTATTTTGATTTACTCTAAATTTAACGAATTAAATATATAATAGGTACAATATATATAAAAAACCAGGAAAAGATTAACTGACATGGTATAAAATTAAATAAATAGAGAACATTATTTATTAGACAACAGGAAACTGTATAAGCGTGACTTAAGGTACCAAGTGTGCGGCAACCCCTGAATCTTGAGGAAGGAGATTCCAGGAGCGGGCAGAGGCTACTGTGAAGGAAGTAGAATAGGAGGAAGTGCTATGAAGAGGAATTGTTAGCAGACTGCTATCTTGTGATCTAGTGTCAATATTGTGGTAAGAGGATAACTTCTCAAATCTAGACGCCAGGTAAGTAGGGAATGTAGGAATTCAGAAGCTTGAAAAGTAGTGAAAGAGAGTGCAATTTACGTCTGTCAGTAAGACGGAGAGCCAAAGAGGTTATTAAAGGTGTTCGGAAATATGGTCATAACGGCGGATATTGAAAATGAATCGAACGCAAGCATTATGAACACGCTGCAGTCTCTGCGACAAGTCATAGTTTAGATCATTATATCATAATGTCAAATAATCGAAGTGTGGTAACACAAGATTCTGCACTAGGATTTGTTTTAAAAAACGAAACTGGGAGAAAATTCTTTTAAACGTCTAAGATAATGTAAGATGGAGAAAGTCTTTTTACATATGTGTTTCAACTTGTGTTTGTTTGCCAGGTTAAATTTGCGTCTAGATGTAGTCCAAGATCTATACTGAAGAAGATAAGGGATGATTATATTATTTATAGTAATGTGTGGTAGTGTAGATATGTCAAAGGTGTAAGCAGTCTTTGTTGTCCCATTAGAATTACTTGTGACTTGTAGGATTTAGATTTAGACCGATCGTGAAGACCAGTTAAAGATGGATATGAGATCGTCCATTCATTTTTGTCACTGTTATAAGAGAAGAATGAGGAGGTGAATGTAGGTAAATTTGGAGATCAATCAGCGTAGAGGTGATAACCGGCAGTGCTTTAGTACAGTTGGCAAGTCATTATGTAGATTGAGAAAAGAAGAGGTCCGAGAACCACTGCCCTGGGGGACTCCAGCCGGCACGGTGCGCCAAGAGACTAAGATCTAGAGTTTAATGAAACGTATTGTTGGACGACCGTGCAGGTAATGAGTCGAACCAGGATACAGCGCTGTCAGACAAGTGTGGTGCTTGGAGCTTTAATCATAAGTAAGTCGTGGTCTATGGTGTCAAAAGCTTTGCTGAAGTCAAGTAAGGTTAAAGTAGTCAATTGACGTCTGTCCCACGGCTTCACGAATATCTTCAGTAATTTTTAGCAAAGCTGTGGTTGTGCTATGACCATATCTAAAGCCGGATTGATAAGGACAGGAGGTGATTTTCTTGGAGAGATTCAGTCATTTGCTAATGTACCAATATGTTCCAGGGCTTTAGATAATGTCGGAAGGTGAACTAATCGGTCGGTTAGTCATTACAGTTAGCAGGTGTACTTATTTTTGGTATAGGCCGAACTCTAGACTGTTTCCATACAGTAGGGAAGATAGAAGTTATAGGGAAGCATTTAAAAATAATGAGTCACTGTGGGTAGTATATGGTCAATGATTTTATTTAGCTTAAAATGCTGATGTTATCTGTTTCCTTGTGCATTGGATTAATCCGCTTGAGTGCTTTTTTAAACGTCTATAGGCGAAATGTCGTTAAAAAGTGAAATTTATCTCTTCCTATATGGGGGGATGGGGATAAGTCTTTAAGAATGTCGTATTCTCAATTCACACAAGAGGTAGTGGACATCGTTCCGACTGACATCTAGTGGCTAAATACAACAGTTATGCATTTTTTAAAGAGAATATTTACTTATAATAGCAGTAACGTTTGTAGATTTACATGTTATAACTATATTTTTGACATTTGGCAATGAAGTAAAATATGATATGAAAATAAAAATGAATGCTTGAGTCGGGATTTGAACTCGAGTCTCTAAACTCTCCACTTTAAGCGCTCTAACGACCTGAGCTACCGAAGTGTTCCAATTCAAACATAATTTTTTCTAATCAACTGAGTTGGTGTTACTTGATGAAAATCCATATTTATTAATTAAATAAAAATAAAACCGTGTTTTTATTTGATTTTCATATTTATTATATAATTCAGTGACAGCTGTTTCGGTACAACTGTACCTAATTTTGAAATTTTTACATATTTGTGATAAGAGTAAGAAGTTAGATCTTTTGGAGGCTGTAGAAATTAATAAGTTTAAAAGTAGTAAAAAACTGTTAAATTCTCAACTTGATTTGAATGAATCCCCTTTGTAAATTAAAAAAATTTAAATTGTTGTATTGTTGCTTAGATCAGTTGGAACACAATCATAATTTTGTTAACATGTCTGAAGAAGGTACAGTGTACCGAAACAGCTGTCACTGAATTAATAATAAATATGAAAATCAAATAAAAATACGTTCTATTTTTATTTAATTAATGTAAATTTTTCTTATATATGTAGTATTCTCAATTCACACAAGAGGTAGAGGAAATTCGTTCCGACTGACATCTAATGGCTAACATAACAGTTAAGCAATTCTTTAAAGAGAATATTTACTTTATAGCAGTAACGCTATCTGAGTTTAGAGCGCTAAACATACAGAGTTTAGAGACTCGGGTTCAAATCCCGACTCACGTATTAATTTTTTTTTCATATCATATTTGCCTTCATTGCCAAATGTCAAAAATATACTTATAATATATATATGTATAGTTTCTTCTGTACGTGAGTTTGTCACTGAACCCTTCCTAAACGACTGGATTTTGATATTTTGTGTATGTGTCTGATTGCGACCCTCGATGGGTTGCATTTACAATTGGACCCTATAAAACCATTAGGTATATGAGTTTACCTAAAGTGAAAATTTAAAAATCGCTCTAGCAGTCACACTTTTTAATATTTCACGATACTCAGTATATCATATAAAATAAACCAAAGTACGTATTGTCCAAAAATCAGCGAAATCCAACAATTACAAGTGGAATTTATTTGAAAACCCGAATAAAAACACTGCCTAAAAGACTGGACCGATTTTAATGAATTTTATTGTGTTTTGAAGGATCCCTAGATGGCTTAGATTGGACTCGGTAGGTGGTGCTGCGATCGGGTTAAGGATTTTCCTATGTCAGATATATTGTCATCTGCATTATCGACATATTCCGCGTCAAAACAGTGAGGCGTCATCATACACGCTTTTGAGCCACAACAGATGGCAGTGAGAAGTTTTCATACGAACGTATTTAATAATATTTAAATACGTCTTAATTAGTAAATTTTATGGTAAAAAAGTAACATATTTTTATAGTCCGGCCTTGACACAAAAATTGAACGTTCGGGCAGGACAACGTCTGCCGGGTCCTCTAGTGTGTATATATATAATATATATATATATATATATATATATATTGCCTGGACGGGATTCGAACCCGGATCTCTGAGTCTGTACCTCAAGCGTGATATCCATTACACTACCAGGCGAATCGAATTCAAACACTCATTTTTCATATATATGTATTATATTCTCCATTATTACTAGATGTCGCGAGAACTCGGTCTTCACTGCCATCTAGTAGCTGACTATAACAAGTAAGCAAATAAAGAGAATATTTTTTACTTTATAGCAGTGACGCTTTATCGATGTTATAATTTAATGTTTAACATTGAGCAATGT
Organism: Diploptera punctata; assembly: GCA_030220185.1. Lineage (NCBI taxonomy): Eukaryota > Metazoa > Arthropoda > Insecta > Blattodea > Blaberidae > Diploptera > Diploptera punctata. The sequence continues at coordinate 1,343 of JASPKZ010005559.1, read as the reverse complement.
AAGCTTAATATAGTATGATAAGAAAAATAAATGCCTGGACAGGATTCGAACCCGGATCTCTGAGTCTGTATCTCAGCGTGATATCCATTACACCACCAGGCGAATCCAATTCAAACACTCATTTTTCATATATATGTATTATATTCTCCATTATTACTAGATGTCGCGAGAACTCTTCACGTGCATCTAGTAGGTGCCTATAACAAGTAAGCACATTAAAGAGAATATTTTTTTACCTTATAGCAGTGACGCTTTATCGATGTTATAATTAAATGTTTTAACATTGAGCAATGCAAGCTTAATATAGTATGATAGAAAAATAAATGCCTGGACGGGATTCGAAACCCGGATCTCTGAGCCTTGTATCATACCATATTAAGCTTACATTGCTCAATGTTAAACATTTAATTATAACATCGATAAAGCGTCACTGCTATAATCTATATATATATATATATATATATATAATATATTCTCGAGTATATATTAACTCGAGTTTAAATCCCGACTCAAGCATTCTTTTTTCTTTTCATATCAATATTTATATATTATATATAATAAATATTAGAGATATATAATATATAGATATATATAATATAGCCAACTGACTAGACGCTTTCATTCTGGTCTTCCTAGTATTTTTCATTGCCACTCACGCATTAGTGTTACATATGCTTCCTACCACACAGTACGAGATTTAAATGCGTGTGTTTGTACTTTATCATACACACGCACAGTAAATACTCTTAAGTCTGCGATGCGAAGGACATGTAGCAGTAATGAACAGGCGCATCGAAACTTGTAGAACAATTAGAAAGATAGCGTCCCGTAGGTCGGCTAAGAATGAGTGGAACCATGTAGGAGGTTAATTATATAGGAAATAAAAAGAGGGAATATTTGAGAGACATTATTAAAGATCTCGAAATTAAAGTAAAAAAAAAAAAAAAAAAAAAAAGAGAACATGAGAGAATTATATCAGGGAATTAGGATAGAATGGAATGGGTTCAGAGTAGAACCAATATAAATTACTTACTTACTCACTGGCACTATCGAACCCGTAGGTTCATGGCCGCGCGGACATAGGCTCTCCATACATCCCTATCTTGAGTTAATGCTTTCCGTCATTACCTGTATATCTACTTCCCTCAAATCATAGTTTATGTTATTCTCCCATCTCATACTTGGTCTACCAACTGGGAGTTTTCCCTCTGGCTTCCCTACAAGAAGCTTCCATGCAAGTCTTTCATTCCCCATACGCGCAAAATGTCCCGCCGCATCGCAGTTTTACTTACATACTTACCCACTGGCACTATCGAACCCGTAGGTTCATGGCCAAACGGATA
>JASPKZ010005558.1:0-42556 GCA_030220185.1 Diploptera punctata | reverse complement strand
CACATTCTAGTGCCAGTAATAGTGAGAGGTTTGAAGAATATGATTTTTATAGGCTTAGGTGTTAATTATGGCTTCTAAGTATAGCGGCAAGACAAGAAAAGTTTGAGACGAAGGTAGATCATTTCAAATAAAGAGGATAAATGAGTACTTTTTTACTGAACTAAACAAAATAAAAAATAGTTTTAAAAAAACTAAACAACACGCTTTATTAGAAAACCGAACTAAAGAAATGAAAAATAATTTTAATTTCCAACACGCTTGGGATAAATAATTTTACCATCAAAAGCTTGGGGTGCTCTTTATCAATTAATATATTTGATAATAAACAGATATTGGTAAAAGTAAAGTCTCTAAGAAAGAAAATGTAAAAATCATAAAAAATCACCACCCCGCGCTTTTGATGGTAAAATTATTTATCCCAAGCGTGTTGGAAATTAATATTTTTTCCATTTTTTTAGTTCGGTTTTCTAATAAAGCCTGTTGTTTTAGTTTTTTTAAAACTTTTTTTATTTTTTAGTTTTAATATTTTACAGAATAAGATAAAAATGTAAATATCTTTAAATTCGATACTATTGTAGTATGAGCTAAAAGTATTGTCTCTAAAAAAAATCCTCCCCAGTCGGATTTGAACCAGCGACCTATGGATTATTGAAATTATATACCACTAGTTCACCGCTGTACAAACTCAGCTGTTACAATGATTGACTAAAAAGTCGACAAGTCCGCAACCTATTATACCAGTTTTAACTTTTTTGGATTTTCTGATGATTCTGGCCAGGATTTTAGAAAACAAAATATGAAATTATTGTAGTGTAACGGGTCTTTACTAGTATACAAAGTTTCAAGCCGATCCAATGTTTCTAAGTGGGTAAAAATCGTGTTGAAAGATTCCGTTACATAAATACAAATGCACTTTTTTTTTATTTTCTGATGATTCTGGCCAGGATTTTAGAAAATAAATATGAAATTATGTATTGTCACGGGTCCTTTACAAGTATACAAAATTTCAAGTCGGTCCAATTATTTTATGTGGTTGAAAATCGCCTTGAAAGATTCAGTTACATAGATAGATAGATACAGGTCAAGCTAATATAAAGCGTGTAAAAAGCAGTGTGTTTAATTTGCAGAGAAACTGTTTCAGTGTTTAAAAGCGACATTACGACAACAAACATGCGTCTTCATATGATACATTTGAGGATGAGTGTTGTGAAGACAAGGTATCCGAACTAAAAATTAAACTTTCGGTTACAGCAATTGGTTATTAAGAATGTGTCACTTCAAACTGAATTGTGGTAAAAGCGAGTTACGCAGTGGCAGAAATTATTGCAAAAAAAAAATCGAAACCATTTTGAGATAGCGAGTGTGTTAAAAGAGTGCATTGATAGTTTTCCTGATAGTATATGTCCTGACAAAAAAGCGCTGTTTGTAAAATTAATCTTGTCGCGACATACTATACCTCACCGTATTGACGAATTGGCGTCATATGCAGAGAGAACTTTAAAATGCCGAGCCACAAATTTCCAGTTCTACTCTCTGGCACTTGATGAGAGTACTGATGCTAGAGATACTGCCCAACTAGCAATTTTCTTAAGGGGAGTTGATAAAGATTTTAACATTACAGAAAAATTAACTGCTCTTACTTACTTACTTACTTACTTACTTACTCACTGGCACTATCGAACCCGTAGGTTCATGGCAGCGCGGACATAAGCTCTCCATACATCCCTATCCTGAGCCAATGCTTCCAATCATTCCCTGTACAATCTACTTCCCTCAATCACAGTTAATGTTGTTTCTCCCACCTCATTCTTGGTCTACCAACTGGGCGTTTTCCTTCTGGCTTTCCTACACGAAGTTTCCATGCACATCTTTCATTCCCCATACGTAAAACATGTTCTGCCCATCGAGGTCTACGAGACTTAACGTGTCTTATTATATCTGGCTTCCTATAAAGACCATGTAGTTCATTGTTATGTAGTCTTCTCCATTCACCTGTTTGTTCATCTCTCTTTGGTCCAAACATTTTCCTAAGAACTTTCTTTTAAATACACCACTAAAGCCAATAATTTTAATGCGGGTGTCACCGAAACCTTGAATCGGCTTGGCTTGAAAAATACAAATCGATCTGATGTAAACAACACACAAAATGAGAAGAGTTGGTTAAATTACTACAACCAGAGGCAGCTAAAATTGAAAACATTTTTGTAATGGAATATCACTGCTTAATACACCAAGAAAACCTTTGTGTTAAAACCCTACATTAGATGATTTGAAAGTCGTTGAAAAAACTAGTGAATTTCATTCGTTCACATGGTTTGCGACGTAGAGAATTTCATACTTTCTTACAAAATCTCGATTCAGAATTGGGACTTATTGTTTATTATACTGACATTGGTGTTTCTCTTGAAGCCGAAACAGGTGGTTGAGCCGTAGAAAAATGTTGAAGCGAGTGTTTCATCTCGAAAACGAAATTCAAACATTTATGGAGGAGACGGGGAAACCTATTCTTGAATTAATGACGCAGAATGAAATTTTGCCTTTCTGGTAGATATAACACAACCAAGCCTTTGAAACAAAATTGCGGCTTTGGGAATCACAAATAAAAAACAACTATGTGCATTTCCCAGCCCAAGAAAAGTATAATAATCAATATTCTCAAAATTACGCAGAAATTATATCAAAATTAAGAAACGAATTCTGTGTTCGATTTCAAGACTTCGAGGAGAATGTTATAAGTTTCAATCTGTTTTTCTTCCCCTTTCTCCATTAAAATACACGAGGTCCCCGACGATCTGCAAATGGAGTGCGTTGATTTTCAATGTGAGTGAGACCTAAAAAATAAGTTTAAAAATGTCCCTTTATTACATTTCTGTCGCGACTACTTTCCCAGAGAAACATATCCGGGCATTAATAGACATGCACTTCGGTTCGCATCACTTTTCGGTAGCACATATGCGAACAAGTGTTCTCCAGGATGAAACATGTGAAGTGCATAACGAGAACTCGAATCACTGAGAGTCATCTGGAGAGTTCGCTTCTAGTTGCTACAACATTAATAAAACCATAGATATCGGATGCCTAGTTCGTGAAAAGCAGTGCCAGGTGTTGCATTTAACAGGTAAAAATGCATTATTTTAATATAACGATTTCATTTAAATTTTAAAATAAAAGGGGTTAATAATATCATCATCATAGTACATTCACGAATATAGGCCATTTGTTGACCTGTTTCGGCTTCAAGAGAAACACCATCCAGAAGTCGTTTGAGTGGACGTCCTGGGCTTTGTTTTCCTGAGGTTGATATCTTAATATTTGTTTGGGTATCCTGTGATCTTGCATTCGATGAACATGTTCCATCCATCTTGACTTATAATCAGAAAATTTGTTTCAAGGTTCCATGTGTAATTCTTCTAAGATGTCTTTATTTTTTTTGTGATCTAGTAGTGTGTATCCTGCAGTCCTCCGAAGATATCTCATTTCAGCAGATCAAATTCTCTGTATATCCTTATGTTTCAACGTCCATACTTCGCTACCATATAAAAGAGTTGGAAGAGCCAGTGTTTTATACACTTTTAATCTTGAATGGGTTAATAATACTTTATTTATATTGTTCAAATTAGATTTTGGAATTAGATTATACATGAAAATTATATATATATATATATATATATATATCCATAGTAATTCTGCCCGAAGGCAGGTCCTCACTACAATCATAGCATTTCCATGCTATGCTTGCAGCTTTACTAGGGAATTGTGTAGGTGTGGTGGCTTCCCGTTGCTTTCCACACCAGTGAAGGATGATGATGATGATGATGGTAATGATAAGGATGATGATGATGGCCATATGATTTCGGGGACCGTTTGGGCCTTAAAGTTTTCCTGACATTTGTCTTACAGGTGAGGAAAACCCCGATAAAAACCTCACCCAGAAAAACTGCCCCGACTGGGGATCGAACCCGGACCCGCTGCGTGACAAGGCAGCACGCTACCTCGAGACCACAGCGGTGGACATATATATAATTTATTTTTTAAAAACGTAACTAATATATCATTTGTATTTAAATAAAAATAACATAATATATTAGTTATTTTATATTTAAATTAATTGGTTTATCTTAGATCCTATTTAAAACTGTAAAAAATTGGAACATGTGGCCCGCAAACCAATTCACCTTAACGACAGTGGCCCTTTTCCAAAAAAGGTTGGACACGCCTGATATAGAGGATGAATCTACACTGAACATTCGTGTTATATACGCATTATCTTACCTGCAAATATTTTACAACAATAATATCGCATCTCCAGCAAAACTGTAATAGAGATCAGAACTAATTTCCTGCGAGGTACGTATGTGGATAGTGCGGTCAGTTCTGTGATCCGAATTTGCGGTTTCATAGAATTGATAACATCATCAATACTGTAATAGTAATTTCCCTTTAATGGTTACCTGCAGCTTATCATATTATCCACTACTAGCGAGAGAGATTATTCCCGGATTTGAAACATGAACAGTAATAACAACATTTTCCTATATTTACGATGTCTGATTTAACATTCATTCGGATGACAAGAAATTATAGCAGTGCAATTATTCATTTATTACGGTTGTATACCGAAGCTAGTGGTGGCGCCAGTGCCAGAAATAATAATAATAATAATAATAAACTAACTCACGGTCTCTATCGAAACCGTAGGTCCATGGCTGCGCTTACTTAAGCTCTCCATACATCCCTATCCTGTGCTAATCGCTTCTAATAATTCCCTTGATAATCTACTTCCCTCGAATAATGGTTAATGTTAATTAACCACCTCATTCTTGGTCCACTAACTGGACGTTTTCTCTCTGGTTTTTCAACAAGAAGCTTCATGTCCCTCTTTCATTCACCATTTGTGCCACATGTCCTGTCCATCGCAGTCTACGAGACTTGACTCTTCTTATTGTATCTCGTGTCGTATGAAGATCATGTAGCTCACTGTTATGTAGTCTTCTCCATTTGCCTGTCTGTTCATTTCTCTCTGATCCAAACAGTTTCCTAAGAAAGTTATTCTCAAATACTCGTAATCTTTTCTCCTCCCTTGAAGTAATCGCCAATCTCTATCTATCTTCGGGTTTCAGCTGCTGCCGTCTTCGCGTGCCAAACGTCCAAAGCCTACGGTCTTGGGCATCTTCGATGCTTAGCCCTCTAGCTTGCATTACTGTCTTCATGTTTTCCTTCCATGTTAACCTTGGTCTCCCTCTTTTCTTATTTCTGTTCGGATTCCATTCACATAGTTGCTTCGGCCATCGCTCATCTTCCATTCTTAAAACATGTCCTAACCACTTTTAATTCCTTCTCCTCAATTCCTATATTCAATGTCCGTTTTCGTTGCTTTTGTCTTTCGTACTTTTTTCTGTCCGGCTTTGATTGATTTGGTCTTTTAGCATTTTGTTTTTTTTTCTAATGTGTGGGGAGCTGGCCCACAGCATAAACCCCCAACCTGGAGGACCAGGAAAATTTCTGTCTGGGTTTTCCTCCCATGGCCTTTGAAGATCCCTCTTCACCGCAAGGCAGCGTTTCTCTATTTCCCTTAGAGATAGGGTTGCCTCTTCCGCCAGATCCGCCGTGATGAAGGACTCCTTCTGCGCCGACTCTGCCGTTGAGGTCTTCACCGTAACCCTGGCTAGGGATCCTTACAGAGTACTATCAGTCGGAGCCAGCGAACCCTGGTTTTTTAACGAGGTTGTTACTTCTCCCCCTCCTCCTTTCTCATCCGGGCTTGGGACCGGCCATGGCGGAGTTTAATCGCCAATCTATCGCAAATAACAATAATAATAATAATAATAATAATAATAATAATAATAATAATAATAATAATAATAATAATAATAATAATAATAATAAGACTAATAATAATATTGATATCAAATATTATTGTTGCAGAATATACTTATATTATAAAAATTCAGCCCCGGAACGAACATTTAAAAATAGCTCTAGCGGTCGCAATTTTTTATGAATTATTCTGATACTCAGTATATGATATCAAAATATACCGATGTAGGTATTGGCTAAACCCCAGCGACATCTGACCATTAGAAATCCGAAATTAAATATTGACTCTAGCAACCGCCACATTTTGTTTGTCGTAATGTATGTTATACAATGTAGTTAACCTCTTTTTCTTTTTAGCCATTGAACTGAAAATAAAAATAGAAAAAATGGGCGTAGCAGCGCACGCCAAGTACTAACTTTATGGTATATTTAACCTCACTCTTAGTAACTCTGGTCATCAGGGTTGTAATTAAAATTTTGGCATGAAATGTCCGAACAATTTTGTTCAGAAGATTCATATTCCAGGCGTGAGATTGTTTTAATGCCATACATTTAAAATTAATATAAAATTATAGAATATTCACCTGAAAGGTCCGTCTCCTCAACTTAATCAATCATTTAAATGTAGCGCTTTCGGGACTTGTCCCATCATCGGCAGGATTCAAAACTGGTGTTTCACTGAAGACCTGGTAGAGGGGGTTGCATGTATTGGGTTCGTTTTCGTTTATTCAGGCTGTCGTTGTGAGCTGCTTTCATGATTTCCATCTCTTCGAGTACGTTTATCTTCGCTGGATTATTCAGTGAAACACCAGTTTTGAATCCTGCCGATGATGGGACAAGTCCCGAAAGCGCTACAGTTAAATGATTAACTAAGTTGAGGAGACGGACCTTTCAGGTGAATATTCTATAATTTTATATTAATTTTGAATAAACCTCAACGGAACACATCATGAATCTTATAAAAGTAGATTATACAGGGAATGATTGGAAAGCATTAGCTCAGAATAGGGATGTATGGAGAGCGTATGTCCGTGCGGCCATGAACCTACGGGTTCGATAGTGCCAGTGAGTGAGTAGTAAGTATTTGTTTTGGAAGTTTTACAACATGCATATTTTTTAAAAAAGTATTACATTACATATTTTCCACTTATAAATTTATCATTTTTATTTGTATACTTTGGGGAAAGTCACATTTTGGGATTCTTTGTATGTAAAGGGAATCGGTGGAGAAGTCACTCTTTGTACACTCACCCAAGAATTTCCTGAGCTACCTATACATGAAGGAAGTATGCTATGGATTTTAATATTGTATCTATATTTACAATTTTGTATCCACTATTATATATCTCTTTATGCACTGAAGGATTTTACTATTGTATCTATATTTACAATTTTGTATCCACTATTATAATATCTCTTTATTGTATCTATATTTACAATTTTGTATCCACTATTATAATATCTCTTTATGCACTGAAGGATTTTACTATTGTATCTATATTTACAATTTTGTATCCACTATTATAATATCTCTTTATGCACTGAAGGATTTTACTATTGTATCTATATTTACAATTTTGTATCCACTATTATAATATCTCTTTATGCACTGAAGGATTTTACTATTGTATCTATATTTACAATTTTGTATCAACTATTATAATATCTCTTTATGCACTGAAGGATTTTACTATTGTATCTATATTTACAATTTTGTATCAACTATTATAATATCTCTTTATGCACTGAAGGATTTTACTATTGTATCTATATTTACAATTTTGTATCCACTATTATAATATCTCTTTATTCACTCACCCGAGAATTTCCATAGCTAGCCGTACATGAAGAAAGTATGCTATGGATTTTACTATTGCATCTATATTTACAATTTTTTTATTCACTATTATAAAATCACGTTACTAGCACGAACTATAAATTTTAATATTATGTATTCTGCTTTGGGCAAGTTTTCAACACAAAGATACTCTTAACTTCTTCGAACCTCAGTGTTTTTAAAATGACAAATTAATATTTAAAATGCTCCTAAGTTTCATCCTAACAGACGGATAATTATTAAATTAAAACCCCTCTTTTGAAGTTATAGAAATTATCACAATTCAAATAATTGTCATAATTCATTTTAAATCATACGTTACTACTATACTTAAGATATCTTGTGTCTAAAATTAAATTTGTGGATTATCAAAGATTCATAATATAACGTTATGTAGATACTATGGCGATTTAAAATTTCTTTGTAATACATTTTCATTATTGGTAGTACATAAGGGATGTTAAATTATATAAATGCTGACGAATATACTAAAATAGCTGTGCACAATTAAGAAACATGGTCTTACGACAGATCATTTAAAATGATAACCGAAATAAAAATTTGTTTATAGATAAAATTTTAAAATATGTTTGTATAAATTATGCAACAAATGCGACTTTTTAATACAATATATTTGAACATCCTCTATACTCCTAAATTTCAATAATTATATAATTAAACAGGCTTGGGGAGCGAGTTGACTTAAGACTGCGGTACGGTTTATCGAGGATGGACTATATATATATATATATAATATAACGTCAATTCATTCAGCACTATCAATCCAAACATCACGTAAGCCTTAATAAACAATCCCTTACATGTATAAAAGTATAATAAAGCAGTGTCTAATCGTAAAAAAAATGTTTTCATCATAATTACACAAGTCTGCATTTTAATTCTTTTTCAGATGATTTATTTAAAATAGGTGTTCTTAAATCAATTGTTTTCACTGATTCCAGAAATGATTTCCATTTTTGTCTATCACGTCAGGTTTTTGCCCAAAACAAGAATTTATATTTTCACATTTTAGCTACTATAAGCACACATATATTCAATCTTCATTTCACACAAGCTAATTTTTTTGTTAAAAATACTGTAGAGAACTGTCCTAATACTTTTGTCACTACCTTGTAACAAAACAGAAAGTGAATGTTGTTCCATTAATTTTGAAACCTTCTCTTCTTTGACTTCCTTGAAGTTCCTCCATTTTTAGTCTCCCTCATTAACATCAAACAGTAGTTTCATTCCATGTTCCCAGGTACCTCCTCTCCATCTCTTTAATATCCTGGTGAAAATGTTCACCTTGCTCTTCACTATAATGTCCCAGATGTTCGTGGAAGTAGTCGCTATGAAAACATAGGAAGTGAACTTTTACACTCATGTTACAATTCAACTTTTTGAAAATTTCCAACACATTTTCCACACTTGCCTTGTAATTAGTATCCAGTTCTTTTTCTCTGTGTCTGTATCATGTGTAATGTGTTCCTGGTTCTAGAAGATTCTTATTTTCAAGCTGTGAGCCTATTAGTTCTGCAGATTTCTTTGGCCGCTTTGAGACAATCGTGGAATAAAGCCATCTTCAGTATCGTCGTCAGTGATTGCATCAAGTTCACTTTCAACATTATATTCTGACAGGTTCTCTAAAACAGCTGGAGGAAGAGGAACATGGCTGTTCCCCGTGCGGAACTGGCTTTATGGCTGAGAGGATGCTTGTATATACAATTTGGTTCTTATTTGTTTAATTACACCCATAAACGTTAAGCAAACAGGAGTAACAGTCATTAAGGTGGTCTTCAGGCTCCCTCCACACCGTAGGAATCGCAAATGGCATGCACGTTTTGTTCCTTTATGTCCACAATCTTAACCTCTCAACGCAATAGCGGCAAACTTTGTTCGGGGTCCACGCCTTATCCTGGTCATCAAGTTTCACTTAAAAAGTAAGTATAATAAACTTTTTTCACAAAGTCTGTAATATCCGTTCTTTGCTTAAGCATTGTATAATTTCCACAAATATAGAAGAAAATGTTAGGATTGTTCCTACATTTGTGTGTAGACATTGTCATACTTGCAGTCACACTAGAGAGATAAAATGAGAACGCATTGACTATTTAATTCATGCCCCAAATGGGAGTCAATGACTAATCACGTTTCAATGATTTCTGTTTTACAACCAATCAGAGTCGTGTTTCACGAAATATTTATCAGTGTTATAATTACCATAGTAAAGAAAGCTCCTCGTTTTTAATATTCTGAACAGGTCTGACCATTATTTTGCAGTGACTGAGCCCGAGAGAAATACGGCTACCAGATTGTATATATAGTGCATGGATGTCAACACATGCCGCATGCGGAAGTTAATATAAAAACATTTGTAGCAATTGATTATACCACCAAAAAAAGAAACCACTGTTTGCACTTTCTTAAATGTATTTTTTCCCAGGTAACAATCCAGAAAAATATAATTGTCATATTTACATCATACGACATCAGAAATGAATTAATATACAGTTTGATGTGTTTAATTTTTACTGCACTAGAGAGCATTCTTACAATATTGCGTTCCTTTGGCAATAAATAGTATGATCTGGTTGCAGTGATAAACAAAAGAAGCAGATGAAGCGTACCTATCGTTTCTCATTTGTTTTCAAACATCGCCGTTTCCATTAAATATATAAATATTTTAAAATAACTATAGTTAAATAATGATTTGTGAGTAAACAGCTTAATTTTATTCGTTAAATAGTCCTAACAAATGCCACTCTTGATATCCAAATTCTCTAGATAAATTGGAAATCACTCGTGGCATTACTTATGATAATGCAAGTGTCTGAGAAGTCACCCAATAACATCCTTAGCAGCAGTTTTTCCGAACTAAAGGCTTACAGGCTTGAATTGACTAATTTCCCTCCAATAATAGTCATTACTGTCTAGCACACATTGTGCTTTCACTAATAAATATATGAAACAGATTAGGTCCATTGTGAAAAACTGTACGTGATAGAAGAAAACTAAGAACAGTTCTGGAATCAGCATAAAAAAGTGAACTAACACAACGTATTAGTTTTCAGTCATCTGATATCATGCAGACTAGTGTTATCAGACAATAGTATGAGATCAATAGTTTATTTACATCCCAAGTCTGTTTTCATAATGCGTTTCAAAAATAGTATTGTGCATGCGTACTTTATATATATATATATATATATATATATATATATATATATCTACATTTATATAATAACTTATTGTACTTGTGCAAAATTTTTGATTTTTTAAGCCATTTTTCGAAAAATTCGTGCATTTTTTCGGATTTTCGAGTGCATCAAAATATCCTCTATATTAGACTTAAAATAGTCTAAAACTCCAAATTTCAATCATTCCGGTCCCTATCCCTGCTGAAAATAAGGTTTGGTTTTACAGACAGATTATACATGTTTAATATAGCGTGGTGCATAGAGTGAGAACTAGAAGATTGACGAAAGCAAGGCCACTGAGACCATTATAGTGCAGGAGGACTAAGTTGGCACGATTTCTGCTATCCTTGTCTAGAGAACTGTTCTTCCACCCTTCGCAAAACACAATGTAAAATTACTTAGGAATGCTAGAAAAATTCCACTGCCCCACTTCCGTCCAGTCACTTTTGTGTCAGTTAATTTTCGTCAGTGGCGACTGGTGGTTCAGAGTTCTCTGTTAAAAGTGACTGCAGAGCGTGTGAAAAGATTGAAGAGTCATATTGGCAGCAGACGGTTTAATGGACCAAATTAGTGATCAGTTTGAAATAAATTTAGATGATACCGACGACAATGAAAATGAAAATGAAGATATAGAAACTTGCCAGGAAGAATGTTTAGAAGAATGGAATGCCACCACTGCAGGGAGTGTCTGCCCTACCGCTGTCACCGTGAAGTGATATGTGTAAGAGTGAGAAAGAAGATGGTGAGTACTCTCTTTCTCTTTCTAAAATATTCTAGACAAGTTAGCCCTCATGGACTATAGTTGTGCTAATAAGTACCGGAACACGGTACCTGGGGGGGGGTTAGAATGGTACCCAGATGCTTACACAGCGTGAAATGTAGTTTCATATATTGGGTCAATAATGTATTTCATTCAAGTAGTTATATTTATTTTCATTATGTGAGAAAGAATAGTTACACAACCGACAACTTCTGTACAGTCGGCATGAGATTCCAAATGGGTTATCAGCGCTGAATGACGACCGTCTTTACTCCCATAATATAGTGTTTTTTTTTCGAACCCGCGACTTTCAGGCTTTTGCCATTACCAAGTATGCTACAGCAGATCCTCTGCGGATTAACAGGTGTACATAAAATGATAATTATTTACACTTTTCATGTAGGTAATGCTGCGTGACGAATAATTAAACTGTACTCTTTCTCCTGTTGTTTATTATTATCGATACGTTTACTCTGTCAAAGGGAAGTTAATCTGAAACCGCTCCCCTGATTTCGACTCAGGTTAAAAAGTGTCGGATCTGGAGTGCAGGAAGATGACAGAGGAAGGGATTTCATAAAAGCTCATTATGTTGACAGATGCTAATCTCCATAACAAAAACATAGAATAATTACCGTCTCTTGCTCAAGTAGTCATGAGGATTAAGCTACACCAAATATTTTTTGGATGGTTAATATAATAGTAACTACTAATTAAACAATATTTGTTGCGTCATATTCTCTACGCCTAATTGTCAGGGTTTTTATACACTTTATATTAGCTTGACCTGAATCTATCTATCTATGTAACGGAATCTTTCAACGCGATTTTCACCCACTTAAAATCATCGGATCAACTTGAAACTTTGTATACTGTAGAGGACCCGTGACATTACAATAATTTCATATTTATTTTCTAAAATCCTGGCCATAATCATCAGAAAATCAAAAAACGTGTTTTTGTATCAATGTAACTGAATGTTTCAACGCGATTTTCACCCACTTAGAAACATTGGATCGACTTGAAACTTTGTATACGTGTAGAGGACCCGTGACAATACAATAATTTCATATTTTGTTTCAAAAAAATCCTGGCCAGAATCGTCCGAAAATAAAAAAAATGAAAACTGGTATAATAGGTTGCGGACTTGTCGAGTTTTTAGTCAATCGTTGTAAGAGCTCAGTTGGTAGAGCAGTGAACTCTTAGTGGTATATAATTTCAGTATTCCATACATCGCTGATTCAAATCCGGCTGGGAGGGTTTTATTTTATAGAAGAGTATTATTTTTAGCTCACACTACAATAGTATCGAATTTAAAGATATTTACATTTTTATCTTATTCTGTAAAATATTAAAACTAAAAAATAAAAAAATAAATAATAGTTTTAAAAAACTAAAAGAACACGCTTTATTAGAAAACTAAAAAATGAAAAATAATTTTAATTTCCAATACGCTTGGGATAAAATAAAGTGGTCAACAAAAAAATCATCTCCAACACATATAGAATAAAATTAGAGTTATCAAAAAAATGAAAATAATTTTACCATCAAAAGCGTGGGTGTGATTTTATGATTTTTACATTTTCTTCTTAGAGAGCTTACTTTTACCAACATCTGTTTATTATCAAATATATTAATTGCTATAGAGCACCCACGCTTTTGATGGTAAAATTAATTTCTTTTTGTTAATAACTCTAATTTTATTCTATATGTGTTGGAGATGATTTTTTTGTTTTCCACTTTATTTTATCTCAAGCGTACTGGAAAATACAATTATTTTTCATTTTTTAGTTTTCTAATAAAGCGTGTTCTTTTAATTTTTTTAAAACTATTATTTATTTTTATCCGGGTCTAGCACTCTATTGGTCCGTAACATCACAACCCTAATCACATGACTATGTGCACATTTGTACTTGTTTTCTGATTTAGAAACAGCAGCACGAAAACTGCTGAGTTTCCTGTTACATTTCTGGTTAACATTATTTATTTACAACGCTGATTATAATATTAAACCCAGCAATCACTAAGAAGAAGAAGAAGAGGGATGAACGTTCCAGAAGCTGACAGAGTTGACCGGAACGTAAATTGGAGTGCAAAGCAATGGTTGTATTGTAACAGAACAACAGCCTTAGGTTCAAGCGTGACATCATTCATCATCCAGAGTTAATATGCGAGCCAACATGTAATTCATAACCACAGTTAAGGAGTTACAATTGCCTCAAATTGGCGAGAGAATTACATCGTTACAAATTCCTATCTTGCATTCATAACTTGACAAATCGTCTGTCATATTCTCCCCTAGTTCAGTAAATACAGTCAGAGAAAAATAGAACTGCTATAAATGATTACATAACAAGAATGAAACAATGCTTAAGATTACTAATTTAGTAGCACTGTCAAACTCGGTGGTTCGTGGCCGCGCGGACACAAGCTCTCCACAGATCCCTATCCCGACCTAATGTTCTCCAATCATTCCCTGTTTAATCTATTTCCCTCAAATTATGGTGAATATTATTCTCCCATATGGGGAATGAAAGACGTGCATGGAAACTTCTTGTAGGAAAGCCAGAAGGAAAACGCCCAGTTAGTAGACCAAGAATGAGGTGGGAGAACAACATTAAGTATGATATGAGGGAAGTAGACTATACAGGGAATGATTGGAAAGCATTAGCTGAGGATAGGGATGTGTGGAGAGTTTGTGACCGCGCGGTCATGAACCTACGGGTTCGATAGTGCCAGTGAGTAAGTATTATTCTCCCAACTCATTCATGGTCTACCAACTGGGCGTTTTCTCTCTCGTTTTGCTGTAAGAAGCTTCCATGTTCCTCTTGCATCCCCCATTCATGCCACATGCCCTCCCATCGCAGTTTACGCTACGTAACTGTTCTTATTATATCTGGTTTCCTCACTGTTAGCACTCTTTTCCATTCACCTGTCTGTTCATCTCTCTTTGGTCCACAATTTGTCCTAAGAACTTTATCCGCAAATACTCGTAACCTCTTCTCTTCCCTTAAATTAAGAGTCCATGTTTCTCATCCATATAATATAACTGGGAGAATAACAGTTTCAAATATTTTCAGCTAAACTTCTTTTAGAGAAGTTGGGACAAGAAGTGTTATGAATACATAGTCTTTTATATAGATTTTTAATTGTTTTATATATTATTTTAATTATTCAAGCAAAGTCTTTTGAAATAGAGTTTAGACATGCAAAGTCTGTTGAAATAGAGTTTAGACATGATATAGTTCAGAGCAAAGTTTTGCTTAGCTAACTGTAAAAATCCCTACATTTAGTTTATTGGAATGTTAGTGAGTACAGTTAGGGTAACTAGAGGTCAAATTGAGTATATAACACTTGAGAAGTGAGGGTCTCGTGTCTGTGTGTGTAAACTGCTGAGGGGTAAGTCACCGGCCATTTTTCTTAATATGTATTCTGGACTTTAAGATGTGAATCAAGTACAATTAACTATTTTGATATTAAATTTTCAAAAAGGGATATAACATTTTTAAACATGTAGATTAGGGTAGATTTATAACTTCCACAACTCCCACTCTCTCAAACCCCAGAAAGTACTGTAGTTTTTAATATAGGCTTACATTAGTTATTTAGGGCTAGAATACTTAGTGATTCTAATTATTTATACTTTAGTAATAAAATAGTTTAAAATAAGACTCCATTTGTTATTTCAAAACATACGTAACTGCACATCGTCATAATAACGCTCGGCTACATAAACACGCTACCAGATTTTCCAAGTCCCGAAGGCCCTTTAAGCCTAAGAAATCCAGCTGGGCTTATAATAAGAAGAGTCCCTATAATGCATAATAGCATGCATTTCCAGAATTGAGCCTATGTTTAATTTCTTCCTATTTGTAATTATTATTCTTAGGAATTTGAATTCAGTCAATAGTTCAAAATTTCCCTCATTTGTAATTAATTATCCATTTTCATAACATACTGCATTTCTACGTGTGAACACATATTTAGTTTTGTTGATGTTTACTTGAAGTCCCATTTTAGTGTTACTCAGTAGAGTGTGCCCTTAGTAACATCCTCGTTATCGCCTAATAGTGCTACATCGTGAGTATAAAGTAACAGCTTTTATTAATACCTTTGGATTGTAGTCCGTCTCAATCCTCTAAAGATGTAATGACATTCTCTAGTACAAAATTGAACAGTAGAGGAGATAGTGTATCTCCTTGGTTTAACCCATTGTGAATTTCAAAATATCCGAAAACTGATTGCCTACACGCACCCTACTATTTGTGTCATCATAGCTTAAGATATAAACTGTAATTATACATTAGTTCCTGTCAGTTTAGTCGTTATGATTATGAAGTTACTGTTTATATACATCATCAACATCATCGTCCTTTCAAGTATTAGGCCCAGTGGCCCGTTACGGTCTCCCGCCATCTCCGAAAAGGTCGACCCACAGATCTTCTACCTCGAGGAATGTAGTGAAGAATTTGTTTTGGTATTCTGTGACGATCCATGCGCTGAATATCGGCTAGCCAATTGTTTCTATATTCTTGGAGGTATTCATATATAGGTACGGTGTTTAACTCTCTGGCTATTGTTGAATTTCTTTGGTGGTCTAGAAGGCTATAACCTGCAGTTCGTCGCAAAAATTTCATCTCCGTGGCTGTAATACGACGATCATCCTGAGTTCTGATCGTCCAAGCTTCACTGCCATAACAGATTATGGGTCTAGCGAGTATTTTATAGATTTTAATTCTTGTATGTCTCTGCACTTTTGATGGTTTAAAAACTTGGTTGATAATTCTTAAAGCTTTATTATAGTTTTGTATTTTAAAGATATATCACATTCCTCATTATGAGTTAGATTATATCCTAAGTATTTAAATGAATTAACTTGCTCTAATATTGAATTCTGCATACAAATTTTACTTCTTACTGGGAATTTCCCTTGAAAGGCCATAACTTTAGATTTTGTTGTTGATATTTCCATGTTAAATCATTGGGCTATTATATTAAGATGATGAGTGGAATATTGTAATTCATCTTCATTATTGCCGAAAAGAGCCTGATCATCTGCATATAAGAGTGTGTCTAAAATTGTGTGTCTTGAGAGAGGAATATTACCATGAACTGTCAATCTCCAGTGTCTGATGATAGCATTAATGTATACATTAAATAGAAGTGATAGAGGGCATCCTTGTCTGACTCCGCAATTTATATGTTTCCAATCTGACAAATCTGTTCCTATTTGTACTGCTATGATGTTATTTTTATACAGATTAAAAATTGTTTGGATCAGTTGATTTGGTGTTCCATCATCAGTTAAGATATCTAAAAGTTTTTGTCTGTAAACTCGATCAAATGCTTTGATAAAATCTATAAACGCAATATGTAGTTCTTTATTGAATTCTTTGTGCTTTTCGATAAGAAGTTTTAAGGTGAAATAACCATCGGCACAGGATCTTCCCTTACGAAAACCATTTTGTTCTTCCCCTAATAAGTTTTCTTAGTGTTTTTGTAATTTAGAAGCTAGAATTTGTGTAAAAGCTTTATATCCACTGTTGAGAAGGCTAATGCCTCGATAATTATTACAATCTTTGAGGTTACCTTTTTTAAAAATTGGTATGATAATGGCTTTCTGCCAAGATGAAGGTATGTCTTCTCCCAAGATTATTTTGTTTAGTAAGTGCAGACATTTTTGTTATTACTATTATTATTATTATTATTATTATTATTGTTATTATTATTATTTGAATTTTTTGTTCTTGACTTGTCTGTATAAAACTGCGTGAACGTGTTATAAATGATTAATCAAAAAGTAGATAATTTATAATTTGTAATATATGTATAATTTACCCCGGTGAAGTGAAAGAGAAGATCTTGCGGTCTTAACTCAGTCACCTAAAATAAATCATTAATATTGTTATCACTATTATTATCATAAGTAATGCCACGAGTGATTTCCAAATTATCGATAAATTCACTCCTCACGAAGTGAGGAGTGAATTTATCTAGAGAATTTGGAAATCAAGAGTGGCATTTGTTAGGACTATTTAACGAATAAAATTAAGCTGTTTACTCACAAATCATTATTTAACTATAGTTATTTTAAAATATTTATATATTTAATGTAAACGGCGATGTTTGAAAACAAATGAGAAACGATAGGTACGCTTCATCTGCTTCTTTTGTTTATCACTGCAACCAGATCATATTATTTATTGCCAAAGGAACGCAATATTATAAGAATGTTTTCTAGTGGAGAAAAAATTAAACACATCAAACTGTATATTAATTCATTTCTGATGTCGTATGATGTAAATATGACAATTATATTTTTCTGGATTGTTACCTGGGAAAAAATACATTTAAGAAAGTGCAAACAGTGGTTTCTTTTTTTGGTGGTATAATAAATTGCTACAAATGTTTTTATATTAACTCCCGCATGCGGCATGTGCTGACATTCATGCACTATATATACAATCTGGTAGCCGTATTTCTCACGGGCTCAGTCACTGCAAAATAATGGTCAGACCTGTTCAGAATATTAAAAAGGAGGAGCTTTCTTTACTATGGTAATTATAACATTGATAAATATTTCGTGAAACACGACTCTGATTGGTTGTAAAACAGAAATCATTGAAACGTGATTGGTCATTGACTCCCATTTGGGGCATGAGTTAAATGGTCTGACTATTATAACAGGAAACAATTTCACTTTTGTGGATGTAGAAAGTCATCTGACACCGTACGTTTACAAAAGTTGTGGGAAGTATTGCACGAGTAAACGATATAATTATGTTATTTAATGCAACAAGAATTAGCGTAAAAATGCAATATCTAGAATTAAAATTGGAAAATTTGTATCAGAAGAAATTAAAGTAACAAAAGCTCTTCGTCAAGGCTGTAGCACATCACCAACATTATTTAAGATATTTATACATAAAGCGCTGTCAAACTGGAGCGAAAAATGTTCAGGAATTGGAGTACCAATTGGAGATGGGTCAAAATTTATAATATATACACAGTTATTTGCGGATGACCAGACAATAATTGCACAAGAATATCATCACATGGAGCTTATGTTTAGAATTTTTTTTTTCAAATGCCCCTGGTTTCTCTTTCGACATTCCTGGTTTCTCTCCTGGCATGGCGTACTTACGACCCACTTCTGAGGTTGGGGCGCCTGGAAGGCGGGGTTACGTTGCCCCGATTATATGATGGGTGATGATGATAGTGGTGCACCAGGAGAGTCCCTAATCCTAAGCTTAATCTACGATGAATATGAATGATGATGATTGCGATGGCCATATGATTTCGGGGACCGTTTGGGCCTTAACGTTTTCCTGACATTTGTCTTACAGGTGAGGAAAAACCCCGATAAAAACCTGACCCAGAAAAACTGTCCCTGCCGGGGATCGAACACGGGTCTGCTGCGTGACAAGGTAGCACGCTACCCTGAGACCACAGCGGTGGACATGTTTAGAAAATTTCTGAACTAATACGATAATTTGGATTTGAAAATATATTTACAATATATATACATATATGGGATGTTGAGCAGAAACCGAAGATTTAATATTAGAAGATCAGAAGGGGTATATTAGAGGATGTGAAGAATTTGATTATTTGAAAATAAAGGTAGATAAAGAGGATAGGCAAGAAAGTGACATTAAGAACGGAACAACATAAATAATACATGGTATCTTATCAAACAGATATATAACCAGGAAAAAAATAAGTTACACATATATAATTCAATATCTTGAGGAGAGCAGCAATATGTTCAAAATTGGAAGGAAGCAAAGGAGAGATAAAGTCATATCCTACGACAAAAAAGAATATTAAACATTCAATAATATATTATATAGTATAGGATGTAATAAAATTCATACCAATCAAGGAGTTAAACAAGGATGCAGTATCTCTCCAGTTTTATTTAACCTATACATCAATGATCTAATAAAAAATGGAACGAAGAAACAAATAAAGGAATAAAATTAGATAAAACACACTACTTGAAAACATTATTATACGCTGATGACCAGATAATAATAGCAAATACGGAAGACGAGCTTCAAAGGAATATTTTTAAATTACATAATATATGTGAACAATATAATCTCAAAATATCCATAGAAAAAACTAAGGTAATGGCATTCCAAGAGAAAAATCAAATCAAGTCCAAAATAGTAATAGGAAACAAAATCATAGAACAGGTGAACCATCTCAATTATCTAGGGTGTGACATTTCATTTACTTATGATAATGATATAACTAATAAAATAACAAAATTTTAGGGAATATGTGGTACGATAAAACGATCACTAAATAATAAAACAACAAGAGAGATCCAATTGAAATTTTATAAAACATTGGCAGTGCCGGTACTGCTCTATGGATCAGAAGCCTGGGTACATAGGAAACAAGATCTAAGTAGGATAACGGCGGCAGAAATGAAATTTTTGAGATCTGTTAAAGGGTGCACTAAGGAAGACAGAATCAAGAACACAGAAATAAGACAGGAACTTGAAATATTTGCAATAACTGATAAAATAGATACATATAGACAAAAATGGAAGCAACACATAGACAGAATGAATGAAGATAGATATCCAAAACAAATAAAATACAAACCTAAAGGCACCCGAGATGTGGGCAGACCTAGAAAGAGATGGGCTGAAGTCGGAACGGGTCAACAGACCTAATCCATGAATACAGATGATGATGATGATGATGAGGATGTAAGCAATTATATTAGTACGGACATGTGCGACGAATGTAAGAACGAAGTGGCTACCCAGAAAAACATTGGGATGGTGTCCACATGGAAGAAGAAAGAAAGAAAGACCTCCAATCTCGTGGATACAAGAAATAAAAATAAGAATGGGAAAATGAAGATTGGAAGATATAAGAGTGTATGGATAGGGACGAGTCGAGAAGAAAATTAAAACTTCAGGCACAGAAAATGTTGTATATATTGAAAATGTATATAGGCTACAAATAAAATAAATTATTATTATTATTATTATTATTATTATTATTATTATTATTATTATTACTTACTTACTCACTGGCACTATCGAACCCGTAGGTTCATGGCCGCGCGGACATAAGCTCTCCATACATCCCTATCCTGAGCTAATCCTTTCCAATCATTCCCTGTATAATCTACTTCCCTCAAATCATAGTTAATGTTATTCTCCCACCTCATTCTTGGTCTACCAACTGGGCGTTTTCGCTCTGGCTTTCCTACAAGAAGCTTCCATGCAAGTCTTTCATTCCCCATACGTGCAGCAAAACATGACCTGGCCATCGCAGTCTACGAGACTTAACTGTTCTTATTATATCTGGCTTCCTATAAAGACCATGTAGTTCATTGTTATCTGTTCATCTCTCTTTGGTCCAAAAATTTTCCTAAGAACTTTATTCTCAAATACTTGTAATCTCCTTTCCTCCCTTAAAGTAAGAGTCCATGTTTCGCATCCATATAATATAACTGGTAGAATAATAGTTTTATATATTTTCAGTTTAACGTTTTTTGAAAGGAGTTGGGACATCAAGAGTCTCTGCAATGCATAATAGCACGCATTTCCAGAATTGAGCCTATGTTTAATTTCTTTGTGCATCTCATTCCTGTGTGTGATTATTGCTCCTAGGTATTTGAATTCAATTATTATTATTATTATTATTATTATTATTATTATTATTATTATTATTATTATTATTATTATTATGTGCGAAACATGGACTCTTACTTTAAGGGAGGAAAGGAGATTACGAGTATTTGAGAATAAAGTTCTTAGGAAAATTTTTGGACCAAAGAGAGATGAACAGACAGGTGAATGGAGAAGAATACATAACAATGAACTACATGGTCTTTATAGGAAGCCAGATATAATAAGAACAGTTAAGTCTCGTAGACTGCGATGGGCAGGACATGTTGCACGTATGGGTAATGAAAGACGTGCATGGAAGCTTCTTGTAGGAAAGCCAGAGGGAAAACGCCCAGTTGGTAGGCCAAGAATGAGGTGGGAGAACAACATTAACTATGATTTGAGGGAAGTAGATTATACAGGGAATGATTGGAAAGCATTAGCTCAGGATAGGGATGTATGGAGAGCTTATGTCCGCGCGGCCATGAACCTTCGTGTTCGATAGTGCCAGTGAGTAAGTAAGTAAGTAAGTAAGTAAGTATATTATTATTATTATTATTATTATTATTATTATTATTATTATCAGCCTCTAGTATTACTATTTATCAAAAGTGTTGTATTTATCTTGTTCTGTATGAAACTTACGAATGGATGCATACAGGGAAAATAAAATACATAGTCAACAGAAAATATTTTACACTATCTAAAAAGTTTTAATAATGTGCAATTAAAAACCTATTATAAACACAAACTACCTACATTTTTTGGTGCGTTCGTTTAAAACACTATGTTAATTAACTACAACATGTGCATTTTAAAAGTAAGTTTATTCCAGATTTGCGATAAAATAAATATCAATTTATTACGTATTCTCATCGAATGATTACTACTATGAACGCTGAATTAATAAGAGTATTTCTTCTGCCTCATGTAACTGCGAATTACATAAATTATGTATAATTACGCGTGTTGGTTCATTCATCATTTTGATGGTTTTATTAAGTGTTGCGTAGTATATAGATTGTATACCGCTGTGGTCTCGAGGTAGCGTGCTATCTTGTCACGCAGCGGGCCCGGGTTCGATTCCCGGTCGGAGCAGGCTCCTGGGTGAGGTTTTTTTCCGGGGTTTTTCCTCACCTGTAAGACAATAGTCAGGAAGCTTAGGGCCTAACGGTCCCCGAAAATCATTCGGCCATCACCATCATCCTTATCATCATCATCATCCTTCACCGGTGTGGAAAGCAACGGGAAGCTACCACACCTATAATTGTCTAGTAAACTAACTTTTTAGGAATTCCAAACTCCAGCAGGATACTATATATCTTCTCCCTCTTAATTGAATCATATGCTTTTTTGAAGTCTACATATAGTTGATGTACAGTACCATTATATTCCCATTTCTTTTCAAAATCTGTCTTATATTAAAAATCTGATCTGTTGTAGACCTGTTTCTTCTAAATGCACATTGATGATCTCCTAGAATGTCATCAATATAGGGAATAAGTCTGTTCACTAATATATTTGTAAGAATTTTGTACGAAGTTGAAAGTAATTAGATGCCCCTATAGTTGATGCAATCAGTTTTATCTCCTTTCATATAAATTGGTACGATAAGTGATTCCTTCCATTCATCTGGACGAGCTTCTTTTTTCCCAAATCATACTAACCAACCAGCGTATCTTGTCCATCAATTTTTCTCCACCTGATTTTATCAGTTCTGCTGGGATCTAATCTGAACCTGATGCTTTATACATCTTCAATTTTTCAATCGCCATTTCACCTCTAATGCATTTGGCTCTGCGACTAGCATTTCTGCTGTCTGTAAATTAAACTCCTCAATGTCCTGTTCTGTATGTATTTGTTATATTAATATAGCACTAAATTACAATTATTTGTAATTTAAAAAAAAAACAATTATTTCCTAAAACGTAAAAATATCTCCCGGCTGTTATTTTAAATTCGTATATAAACCGATCCTATACATGTTCTTTACATTTTATGAGTACCACATTTATTATGAAATATAGGGTAGGCCTAGAGGGAAAACGCCCAGTTGGTAGACCAAGAATGAGGTGGGAGAATAACATTAACCATGATTTGAGGGAAGCAGATTATACAGAGGATGATTATATAACATTAGTTTCAGGATAGGGAAGTGAGAAGAACTTTATGTCCTCGCGGCTATGGACCTGCGGGTTTGATAATGCCAGTTTATTATTTAGTTATTTATATATAGAAGCCGTACTATAAATACTGTACTTACCGGTACAGATTAAAATTAGCAACATAAATATTATGTATAAATGCCTCTTTGGAATGTAAGCTATTATATTTACATTTTGCGGGAAGTCTCCATTGTTATCCTTTCGCAGAAAGCTTATTGAATGAAATTATGAAAACCAACATCTGTTCTGTTAGCTTTATTCAATTTTGTTCAGTTGGTCTTTTTCTCAGTAAGCTAATGTACGATTGATTTAATGTGATTCCAATTTTATCCAGGGTTGGTAGGTTTTATGAATTCATGTCACATGGCGCAAACTTTTCCATCTTCCAAATGGATGTATGAGGCCGAGTTTAATTCCCAAACATCCTGCATCATAGAGCTACAGGTGGGTGTTATTAAACACAACTAGCTAATACCCGGCGTGTGCTGCTATGCCTAAATAAATGATAATTATGTTTAGTCGAATAAGTGAGAGGAAAAATAATTATAAATTTATATTTTTTAGATACCCCTCGCTGATTACCCCGCGTTGTCCGGAATCTACTTATCCCGATCTTCTTTCCATAAATGAGCTGAAATACGAAAATTAATGTGTTTTATGGTTGGTTAAATAAGTGCAAGGGAAAATTTATATCGTAATTATTTTTAGATACCCCGTGCTGTTCAGCCGGCGTTGTCCGGAAATCTTCTCATCCCGATCTTCTTGGCATAAATGAGCTAAAAGACAAAAATTAATGTACTTCTTATTATTAAGTGAATAAGTAAAATGAAAATTAATTATAAATGCTTATCGTAATTACTTTAAGATTCCTCGTGCTGATTACCCGGTGTTGCCCGGGAATCTACTTATCTCGATCTTCTTGGCATACATGAGCTAAAAGACAAAATGGTTATTGTGAGTTATCCTTAAGAGATAAACATATGCTGTCGGGACCTTTTTGTAGAGCTTTTTGAGTTATTCAAATCTGTGTACATTCATTTTGTGTAATTGTTATGTTTGAGGCAGCGTAAGCCATTTAAGCGTCCAAAGAGATATTTTTTCACGTTTTCCTCCACAAAGGGCGATTTTTAAGGGAGTGGGAGTTGAGTATCACAACTCTCTTGTAGCCTGTGTTCATCCCGGGAATCTCCTGAACATTTTGCGAAAAGCCCCATCACAATCGGATCAACGGTATGGCCGTGCATAAAGTACGAACAAACAAACAAACAAACATTCATTTTAATATACTAGATTACAGGCATCTTGATAGTTAAATCTTAATACAATAAAATAAATTACTTGTATCGGTATAAAAAACAATAAACTAGCGGGTGAAGTAAACATTTTCATATCTTGATATGAGTTTAAAAAATCATATACTTTCTTATTGTGAAATTTTATGTGCAAATAAAAATGACATCGTTATTAAAAAAATTAATGCCTTTTCGGATACCCGAAGTTTAATTTGACTTGTCGAAGACGGATCAGGAATGGATATCATTAACGTATTGCTGTTATAGTCGATCATTTTTGCCCGTTCTTCTGCAACACTTTTTTTCGTGTTCTGTACTAAAATTATCATGTTTCAATTCTATTTACAATTGTTGCCACAAATTTGCATTACTATTAAAATCTGCCGAATTTGGGGGTTGTTTTCAAAATATTGGACCAGTTATACAGGAGTTAGGCCCTATGTCCTCACCCTGCCTGCCACATAGCCCACTTTAAAACATAGTCTTGAAAATCTAAAAAAAAATCACAAGGCCAAGTTTTCGAATACTGTCATACAAATCTGTTTTAAGGGTCTTTAAGTGAGCTTTGTGACTTATATAATTTAATAAATTGAAAATAAGTTTTGCAACTGCATTAAGGGAATCACACTAGATACTGCTAGTTCTCCGATACCGAAATTATTTTGTAGTGTCTGTCTAAACGGTTTTCCTTATGGACCTGAATCGAGTATCTATGTCGAAATTCTTTATCTACTTTTAAATACACGACTTTCTTATTAAAGACCCTTATCAAAATAATACTTAGAAATTTGTGATTCTTGCAGTTATTGGAAGAAATTGTATTTAATTCCCAGATCTCTTTTACAAATAATCAAACCTTTGCATCCATAAGTCAAAAGAGGCCAATGCCATGATTATAGACCTATATTATTTTATTGACTTTTTTATTAAATTTGGATTAAAACTGTTGCCAATGACACCCTTATTTTGTTATATCTAGCATATTTACGGGGGCACGCCGTAGCGAAGTGGATAAGGCACTGAGCTACAAGCCGGAAGGTCGAGGGTTCAAGTCCCGGTGGGGTCAGGATTTTTAAACTGACCCAAACCTTCTGGCGGCACTATGGCCCTGGGGTCGACTCAGCCTCTAACGGAAATGAGTACCGGACGCTTGTTCTGGGGTAAAGGCGGCCGTCACGCAGGGCTGACAACCCGGCTGACATCAAGTGCCGATTGTCTAGAAATGGTAGGAGACTTAACCTCCCACTACCCCAAGGGCCTCCTGAGGCGTGTAGTGGGAATACTTTACTTTACTTTACTTTACTAGCATATTTACAAGTAGGCTATGTCGATTTGCTAGACGAACAAGAAGGTTTTACGAATATTTACTTTTCTTGCTATACTTACTTACTCACTGGCACTATCGAACCCGTAAGTTCATGGCCGCGCGTACATAAGCTCTCCATACATCCCTATCCTGAGCTAATCCTTTCCAATCATTCCCTGTATAATATACTTCCCTCAAATCATAGTTAATGTTATTCTCCCATCTCATTCTTGGTCTACCAACTGGGCGTTTTCCCTCTGGCTTTCCTACAAGAAGCTTTCATGCAAGTCTTTCATTCCCCACACGTGCAACATGTCCTGCCCATCGCAGTCTACGAGACTTGACTGTTCTTATTATATCTGGCTTCCTATAAAGACCATGTAGTTCATTGTTATGTAGTCTTCTCCATTCACCTGTCTGTTCATCTCTCTTTGGTCCAAAAATTTTGTTAAGTACTTTATTTGCTATACACATATTATATATCATTTTATTTAACGACTGTCTTAAAGAACTGAGATCATTTCAGTCATAAGTAAAAGGATGGATCAATTTTGCTCAGAGGCCACTTATTTCAGGTTTGAAAAATTTACGGATCGTTTCTCATCCAGTAATATCTTAGTTACCCACTGAAAGTCTCATCGAGGCGTTATGCCGACCCTCTATCACTTACTGACATCTAGCGGTAAATCAGCGTAATTAAATTAACATGGCAAATAAGTTTCCACATGGGAGCGCCCTAAACCCCGCACAGAGAAGGAAAATGCTTCAGAAGAATACAGTTGTTTTATATACTGTAAATCTACGACACAGATTACACGAATTTACTTACTTTCCGAAGAAACCACATTCAGAACTTTACGCTCTGAAAATTCCCATTAATCCCGTTCGGTTTTGAAACCGGTGCCTTCAACCAAAATTGAGCATTACAATCACTATCAGTAAAACTAAATATATGGTCACACGTATAAATTCATTATATAATGGAAATGGACAGCTAATGACAAATGAAGGACATTTTGAGGAAGTGGCTGAATTCAAATACCTAGGAACAATAATCACAAATAGGAATGAGATGCACAAAGAAATTAAACATAGGCTCAATTCTGGAAATGCATGCTATTATGCATTGCAGAGACTTTTGACGTCCCAACTCCTTTCGAAAAACGTTAAGCTGAAAATATATAAAAATATTATTCTACCAGTTAGGCCCTATATTATATGGGTGCGAAACACGGACTCTTACTTTAAGGGAGGAAAGAAGATTACGAGTATTTGAGAATAAAGTTCTTAGGAACATTTTTGGACGAAAGAGAGATGAACAGACAGGTGAATGGAGAAGACTACATAACAATGAACTACATGGTCTTTATAGGAAGCCAGACATAATAAGAACAGTTAAGTCTCGTAGACTGCGATGGGCAGGACATGTTGCACGTATGGGGAATGGCAGACGTGCATGGAAGCTTCTTGTAGGAAAGCCAGAGGGAAAACGCCCGTTGGTAGACCAAGAATGAGGTGGGAGAACAACACTAACTATGATTTGAGGGAGGTAGATTATACAGGGAATGAATGGAAAGCATTAGCTCAGGATAGGGATGTATGGAGAGCTTGTGTCCGCGCGGCTATGAACCTACGGGTTCGATAGTGCCAGTGAGTAAGTAAGTAATCACTAGCCTATCAGAGCCGACCTAACTCTAAAGTAACATTACGTAAGTGCAGTAACATAAGTAAGACTTGGAACATAATAAAAAAAAACTGTAAAAAAAATAGACGTCTTTACATTTGGAGAGATATTTTTTTTAAGCTCAAACTTGAAAGACAAATTAGAACAATCTAATTAGAATACTGTAAAAATATATATTTGATGACATAATATCAATCATAAATATCTGCTACAAGAGAGCAAATATTCCCTTCGTGTAAGTGGTTATGCTCGTTTCCCCTGGTTCCGAGGATTGCGGATTCAAACCCGGCCGCGGTCGATAGATTTTTTTAGAATGGAAAAATCCAAGGAGTAAGTCCTCTGGGAGGGACTTTAAGCCGTGGGTCTCGGGTCTGAATACTTTTATACTTGTAAAATACCCTTAAGCTTGAATAAAAAGGCCTCAAACAAAATGTACCGATCTCGAACATCTTAGTAATACCTTAGTTGCCTGCTAGATGTCTTATTGAGCCGGTGGGTTGACCGCATGTCACTCATGACATCTATGGACAAATAAGGTTACTATATTAATTTGGTACATTAACTTCACGCCCAGTTGGAAGACCAAGAATGAGGTGGGAGAATAACATTAACTATGATTTGAGGGAAGTAGATTATACAGGGAATGATTGGAAAACATTAGCTCAGGATAGGGATGTATGGAGGGCTTATGTCCGCGCGGGTTCGATAGTGCTAGTGACTAAGTAAGTAACTTCCAACATAGAAGAGGTCCTGGCTCAACCCCGGGCTACGACATTATAGATAGATAAGTGCACTAGTTTATAAAAATTATAATGAATTCTCGGCTTTGAATTTTATTAATAAAGTCTTATTTTTAAGAGGGCTAGATACTGAATTGGAATACATCTAAATTGTAATCTTAACTGGTTACATTAAGGGGGCAATTTATAAATATTCCGTTTATATAGTGCATTAGTTAATAAACATTTAGTGGATTCATAGCTCTGAATTGCATTCATAAAGTTTTATTGAAACTGTGAAGAAACTAGTCTCCATTCTGCGTAAAATTCCACCGGCCGTGATTGTCTAGTAGTTATGTTCTTTACCTCTACTCCCTAGGGTCCTTATTTCAAATTCAGTCGGCTCGATGTATTTTTCAGATGGAAAAATCCACGGAACAAGTCCTCCGCGAAAGATTTCGAGCTGTGATTCCTGTGTATGAAGATTTTGAGGCTAGTAAAAGAAACAGAAGTCTGAAAAACGAAGGTTTGGTCAAAGTCATCCTACATTTAAATAATATCTAAATTGCCTACTAGATGTCTAATTGAGGCTGTATGCTGAACACATGCCACTCACGACGTATGTAGGGAAATAAGTGTAGTTAAATTAACTTCTTGAAAAAAACTCTAAACAAATGAGCGGTTATGGGTAAACTCAAAGAGAGTGTTTGTAAAATTTCAGACAAAATATTTTACTTATTTTTAAAGTAAATACTACAGAAGATAAACTTTTCACAAATATTCTGAACAAATATTCTTGTAAGTCTACATTCTTAATGTTAAATGATACGTAATTGTAAATATCGTTAATTAATAAATATTTAATTGTATATACGCATTAGCATCGAAACATATTATGATATACACTTTTAACTGTTACTGGTTGAGCGAGAGAGAAAGTAAACATGGCCGTAAATTTTCCAGTACAAATAAAACATTATTATTATTATTATTATTATTATTATTATTATTATTATTATTATTTATTGCGGATGAGCCCATGTAGGACTACGCAAAGTACTTGAGCCCAAATTTCTTTCATTCTTTTGCTATGAGCTTGTTTTCTATCATCTGTCCAAGTTGTTCCAGTTTATTTCTTCGGTTTGTCCTCTTGGTCAACTTGCCACTTATCCACCTTAATTCTAAATATATCTCTGTTTGGGATATCTTCTTTAGTAATTCCTGCAAATTATAAGTTATTTTTGACTTCATCAATCCACTTCATAGTATCCACTCGAGCTTTACTTCTGTTTTCGAAGAATTCCATTATCTGTTTTGTAAGCCTATTTGAGTTCATTCGTTTAATATGGCCATAGCATTTTAACCTTCGTTTTCGAATATCACTATGGATGTCTGTATACATTTTTATTTCCTTTTTACTTCTGAGTTTAAATGCTTCACCTATGGCTTGTGGACCTAAAACTTTTCTTATAATTTTGCATTCTTTTTTCACTATACTTTCGATATCTTTTTTCCTGTTCAAAATTAATGTTTCTGCTCCATAGAGGCACTCTGGTTTAATTACAGTGTTATAGTGTCGTAATTTTGTATGCAAAGATATGCATTTTTTATTATAAGTGTTGTGAGTAAGCCGAAATGCTGTTTCCATTTTTTGGCATCTACTTTTATTGGCTTTAGTTTCAATTCCATTTTCCCCAATTATTTCACCAAGATATTTAAATTGTGAAACTCGTTTAATTTTTCCGTATTTGGTTTCCAGGTATTTTGGTGTTTGTTTATTGCATGAAACATATTCCGTTTTTCAAACAAATCTGCAGACCAACTTTCTCTGCAATGCCATTTAACAATTCAATCTGTTTTTGTGCTGTTACAACGTCACGGGTTAACATTGATAGATCATCAGCATATGCTAGGCAATCAATCTTCAATTTTCCTCTTCCTAATATGATTGGTTGATTACATTTAAAAATTGTTTTCTGTTTACGCCATTCTTGTATTACTTTATCAAGAACACAATAGAAGAGTAGTGGAGAAAGTCCATTTATTATTATTTTTTTATTATTATTATTATTTACTCACTGGTACTATCGAACCCGTAGGTTCATGGCCGCGCGGACATAAGCTCTCCATACATCCCTATCCTGAGCTAATGCTTTCCAATCATTCCCTGTATAATCTACTTCCCTCAAATCATAGTTAATGTTGTTCTCCCACCTCATTCTTGGTCTACCAACTGGGCGTTTTCCTTCTGGCTTTCCTACAAGAAGTTTCCATGCACGTCTTTCATTCCCCATACGCGCAACATGTCCTGCCCATCGCAGTCTACGAGACTTAACTGTTCTTATTATATCTGGCTTCCTATAAAGACCATGTAGTTCATTGTTATGTAGTCTTCTCCATTCACCTGTTTGTTCATCTCTCTTTGGTCCAAAAATTTTCCTAAGTACTTTATTCTCAAATACTTTTAATCTCCTTTCCTCCCTTAAAGTAAGAGTCCATGTATTATTATTATTATTATTATTATTATTATTATTATTATTATTATTATAAGATATAAACAATTAAATTGGCATGGAGGTGTACAACGAATGCATGAAGAAAGGTTACCCAGGAAAATATTGGAATAGTGTCCACCTGGAAGAAGAAAGAAAGAAAGACCTCAAAACTCACGGATGCAAATTTGAACTGGAATGAGAACAAGAGGACCGGAGAACATGGAGCGGATGGATATGGAGGAGTGGAACAGGAAAATAAAACATCAGACTCAGAAATGTGTGTAAACATTAAAGATCTTTGTATAAGTAAAGTAAAAATAATAATAATATTTATTATTAATAATATTTGTATTATTTTCATCATCATAAGTTATACATTAGGTTAGATAAAACTGTGCAACGTTTTGCTCATGTGAGCCTCGTGACTTGCATCACTGCAGCTGGTTCTAGAGATCACCGCGTCTTACAGCACAGATTACATCAGGGATGACAGGATTTTAGCTCTCAATCACATTACAAGAGCTTAACCTCTGACATGAGTGTTTAACAATCTGCCTCAAATACACACACGATGGCAGGATTTATAGGCGTGCACTCCGCATACTACAGTGTGATTATAAAGTCCCAGTACATTTTAAAGAAATCGCTTACATATCCTATTTCTGTTACAGCCATTCGAAAGATACAAATATGTTCACCATTGAAGAGCGGATAGAGATTGTTGCTGCGCGTTTAAGAGGTCAGTCGTACGAAGAAGTTAGAGACAGATTCCAAAGGAAACCATCACGGGAGACGTGTATCTTGATATGTTGCAACTTTTCCTTACAGCCACAGTTAACAGCAAGATGGTATCATTGATACAGTGGTGTTGCAACAGATGGAGCACCACCACACTTTGCTCTGGCTATACGCGGGTATCTCAAGGACAGGTTTCCCAAAATGTGGATTGGAATGGCATCTCCTCTTATCTGGGGCAACTCGTTCGCCAGAACTAGCACCTCTGGACTTTTTTGCTTGGGGGTTCATCAAGCAACAGGTGTACAGAACCAAGTTTCCTAACCTGCAAGTGCTGAAAGAACGCATACGCCAAGCGAGTGAAATAATTACAGAGGATATGTTGGTGCATGTTTTCCGGGCGACGCGACGGTACGTCGTTGGGAAACATGTTTTGAGATTGATGGAGGTTATGTTGAACACTAACTTGATACTAGAAACTACCTTTAATTTTGTTTCATTTGCGCTACTCTACTTACTTACTCACTGCACTAGCACTATCAACCCGTAGGTTCATGGCCGCGCGGACATAGCTTCTCCATACATCCCTATCCTGAGCTAATGCTTCCAATCATTCCTGTGATGATCTACTTCCTCCAAATCATAGTTAATGTGTTCTCCCACATCATTCTTGGTCTACCAAACGGGGCGTTTTCCCTCTGGCTTTCCTACAAGACAGCTTCCATGCACGTCTTTCATACCCCATGCTGTTGCAAACATGTCCTGCCCATCGCAGGCTACGAGACTTAACGTTTCTATTATATCTGGATTCTTATAAAGACCATGTAGTTCATGGTTATGTAGTCTTCTCCATTCACCTGTCTGGTCATCTCTCTTTGGTCCAAAAATCTTCCTAAGAACTTTATTCTCAATACTTGCAATCTCCTTTCCTCCCTTAAAGTAAGAGTCCATGTTTCGCACCCATAGAATATAACTGGTAAGAATAATAGTTTTATATTTATTTTCAGCTTAACGTTTCTTGAAAGGAGTTGGGACATCAAAAGTCTCTGCAATGCATAATAGCATGCATTTCCAGAATTGAGCGCTATGTTTAATTTCTTTGTGTATCTTATTCCTATTTGTGATTATAGTTCCTAGGTATTTGAATTCAGCCACTTCCTCAAAATTTACCTCATTTGTCATTAGCTGTCCATTTCCATTATAGGCTATACTGAATTATACGTGTGACCATATATTAGTTTTACTGATATTTTACTTCCATCCCAATTTCTTAGTGTTACTCAATAGTGTGTGCGTGTTGGCCTTTTTAGTTCTCTCCTCGCTATCGGCCAGTAGTACTACATCATCAGCATAAACTACAGCTTATTAATACCATTAAGTTGTAAGCCTTCCTCATTATCTAAAGAGTTAATGGCATGCTCTAGTACAAAATTAAATAATAGAGGAGATAGTAGCATCTCCTGCTACAACCCATTCTGGATTTCAAAAGTTGTCCGAAAACTGTTGGCCTACACGCACCCTACTCTTTGAGCCATTTAGACACATTCGTATAAGTCTAAACTAACTTGCGCTACTTTATCCACAAAAATGTACTGGAACTTTATAATCACACTGTATAATACGCTATGATGTTATACCATCTTTTATATACTGTCTTTACGTATTCAATAATTTGTACAGCAGGAGCATAATTGTTATTGGGATCCAACGAGTGAAAGAGAAAAAAGATAATGTAACATCCCACTTACATACTGCAATATTAACTATGGAACAAAATACAAACCTAAAGGCACACGAGATTGTGGGCCAGACCAGAAAGAGATTGGGTGAAGTCGGAACGGGTCAACAGACCTAATCCATGAATGCAGATGATGATGACTTTATTTTCTATGTTTTCTAATTTCCGATACTTTAATTTTTTTAAATGTTTTCTTATTTTATTTACCTGGTGAAGTTAAGACAGTACGGTCTATTCTTTGCACTTCACCAACGTTTAAATTATACATACAATAATAATTATCACGAATTATCTACAAACTTGATTAAAAATTCAAAATAGACATAGGCTATACAATATACAGTTGACAAAGAAAAAAAACCTATAATTTGATTAAGTAATGGCTGGTAAATAAATTGTAAAATATAAAAAGAATAATAAGAGTATAGCTGACCCCGTGTTAGAAAAAACCTTTTTTTTGCGTGTGCTGGACAGTATCTGTGTATTGTCCTGCGATAGCTCTGTTCCATCGGTCTCCTGTTAGTTGTATCTTGTTGCTCACCTTTCAAGAACACCCATTCCTATCCCATCTTCCATGGTTGCTTGCGCCGACGTGATATCTATCCGCGACACGGATCGATCGTGGCCAGTCAAGATGTAACATTGGCCAGAAGGTCAGTAATTTAGAAGGTTCCCACCGGTCAGTCATCCCTTTTGGGTTTGTCTTGAGTTGCGGCGTCTATCGCCGAAATGATTGGTTTCCT
This sequence comes from Diploptera punctata, assembly GCA_030220185.1. NCBI lineage: Eukaryota > Metazoa > Arthropoda > Insecta > Blattodea > Blaberidae > Diploptera > Diploptera punctata. Next base: position 8,433 of record JASPKZ010005558.1, on the reverse strand, counting down.
CCAGCTTCTGCACGAGGAAAATTGACTTGGAAGACGTCATGAAGGATTTAATCGTCAGTTAGGAGAGAATGCTGCATGAATTTGTATGGTGTGAATTGTTCTTTATTATTATGTCATTCAGTTGGAGTGCTTATATCATTTGATATTTATGTATTCAGTTAAAGAAACTATTTATTTATTCAATTTATGCTATATTGATTTATATTCTTATTCATTTAAATATATACAGTAATTTTATATGTTGTGTCATTATTAACCAATAGATCACTTGAACCTTGGTTTAGCAATCGCTTTATACAATACTTAGTTCCCCGTTCACCATGATTGTAGATAATTTATAGCTCTAATTAGAATATTTATTGAGATGGATTATACATGCCTCGTAGTTACCCTGCTAAATTAATGAAACTACTCCGTGATATCAATGGCCCCAGCACGGAGAATACTCTGCTCATAAAGTTATTTGGTTTACTGTTATGAATCTTCTAGTTCTCTGTATTCTATGCGACTCTTCATGCTAAGTCTTTTTTATGGACTTTGGTGTGCGCTGTAATCCATATGTCTCTTTTAGTTATTTTTTTTCCTTAAAGAGCATAATTAATACCCAGAGCATATTAGCTCCACGTTGTAACCTGTGCATATCTGAACACTGCTAAATATTATAATTGTCTACGGAACGATGTTTGATTGAGTTTTTTTAAACTGTTTTCGAGGTGGAATGCCCTTGATGTAGTTTGAGGAAAGGGAATTCCAGAGTCGGGTACCAAAAAACAAGGAAGAATTGGGAATAGTGAGATGTTCGATCCAAAGGCAACAGCTAGAGTTAAACTTTTCTCTCGAACGTTGGTGTTTTAAGTTACGATGGGTGATAGTAAATGGAAAGCGAGTAGAAATATCAAGTGGTGATGAGGTTGTACGAAATGTTGTAAAGGAGCAGACGTCAACCTTATATTTTATTTTGTGCATAGCTACAGAACATGCGTTGCTTCAGAATCCAACTATAATAGAAACTTTGACATGGGATTTTGAGCGATCAGGTATCGGTCACACACAACACCATGAGGAGAATGGGTAGCTACTATAAGTATCATCTGCAGGTTGTGGAAATCATGTGATAACAAGCTGATACGGCGCATGTCATAATTATTACATTCTCTAATGTTTAATACTTCTGTCAACATTTTTGTATTCAATGCCACCAGAAGATAGCATTTCGAAATTCGTATTATTCTGTTCTAAGCATTCGTTGTTATGTAACACTTATGAGGTTGGGAAGGCGGAGTTACGCTGCCCCGAAGATCTATGGATACGTGATGATGATGCTAATGGTTGCGCCAGGAGAACGCCTTAATCCGAAACTTAATATAATTGAGATGAATATAAATGAGGTAGATGATGTTGGGGAGCGTTTAGACCTTAAAGTGTTCTGTTATTTTTCTGAGTTCGATTCTGGCCAGTATTTTTAGAAAATTAATATGAATTATTGTATTGTCACGGGTCCTCTAAAGTATACAAAGTCTCAGTCGATCCAATGTTTCTAAGAAGTGGGTGAAAAATCGCGTTGAAAAGATTCCGTTACATTGATACAAAACACTTTTTTTTATATTTCTGATGATTATGCCAGGATTTTTAGAAATTAAATATGAATTATTGTAATTGTCACGGGTCCTCTACAAGTATACACACTCTCAAGTGATCCAATGTTTCTAAGTGGGTGAACATGCGTTGAAAGATTCCGTTACATTGATGCAAAAACACTTTTTTCTTATTTTCCTGATGATTATGGGCCATGATTTTAGAAATAAATTTAAATTATTGTATTGTCACGGGTCCTCTACAAGTATGTACAAAGTCTCAAGTCGATCCAAATGTTTCCTAAGTGGGTGAAAACTCGCGTTGAAAGATTCCGTTACATCACTGATCAAACACTTTTTTTGTTTATTTTCTGATGAATTATGCCAGATTTTTAGAAAATAATATGAAATAGTATGTATTTGTCACGGGTCCTCTAAAGTATCACAAAGTTCAGTCCATCCAATGATTTTTAAAAGTGGTTGAAAATCGCGTTGAAAAATTCCGTTACATCACAATTTGATGCAAAACACATTTTTTTTTATTTTCTGATGATTATGCAGTATTTTTAGAAATTAAATAGGAAATTTATTGTATTGTCACGGGTCCCTACAAGTATACAAACTCTCAAAGTCGATCCAATGTTTCTAAGTGGTTGAAAATCGCGTTATAAAAGATTCCGTTACCTGATGCAAAACACTTTGTTCTATTTTCTTCCTGAGATTATGGCCAGGATTTTTAGGAAAATAAATATGAAATTAATTGTATTGGTCACGGGTCCTCTCCAAGTATACAAAGTCTGAAGTCATCCAATGTTTTTAAGTTGGTGAAACTCGCGTTTGAAGATTCCGTTACATTGATTACAAAACACTTTTGTTTTTTATTTCTGATGATTATGGCCTGATTTTAGAAAATAAATATGAAAATATTATTTGTATTTGTCACGGGTCCTCTACAAGTATTACAAAGTTTCAAGTCGATCAATGATTTAAGTGGGTGAAAATCGCGTTGAAAAATTCCGTTACATAGTCTAATATATCTAGATCAGATAGATAGATATATAGATAGATAGATAGATAGAGTAGATAGATAGATAGATAGATAGATAGATAGATGATAGATAGTACAGGTGAAGACTAATATGAAGCGTGTAAAAATAGGCCCATTAGTTTATAAAATTAATTTAGTGAACATTTAGATTGATTGCATTGATGACTTTGCAAATGCAATATGAAGTGATGAAACTGCGATCCATTGTAGAATCAAGAGTGATGCAAGGCAATGTGCAGCCTTGACACTAGAGGGCTGTAAGTTCGATATGTTCCGTGTTGAATAATTAAAGACGTGAACTCTCCTAGGCGCCAGTTCAATACGGAAGCCAAGTGCAAGGTATGTGCGTTCATCTAGTATGCAAGTTGTAAGCTGTAAATGCTTGCTTCCTCCCTTTACTTGAGAGATGTCTTCTTTAATACTCATCCACGCGATAGCAGTGTCAAGAACAAAAATATCCATAATGCCAGGTTTATAGTATTATTTTAATCTAATTGAGTTGCTGTTTTACTTGATGAAAATTCATTTTATTATTAAATAAAAATAAAACGTAGTTAACATGTCTGAAGAATGTACAGTGTAACCGAAACAGCTGTCACTGAATTATATAATAAATATGAAAATCAAATAAAACTATGTTTTATTTTATTTAATTAATAAGTATTATTTTATTTCATACCAAGTTCCATTTTAGTATAACACTTCTACTGCAGTATCCACTGAACACGTCAATTTCACTTGTATAATTTATTATGAAAAAATATTGAGAATGTTATTTTTTTTTTGTCTTCATTTCAGGATTGTTCCTGTATTTACACAGTTACAAAATATACATTTTTTCTGTCACTACTTCTCGGTTTGGTTTGTCTGTTTCTGTCATATTTTCCTCTTCTTAATGTCTGTCATATTTCTCTTCTTCAATATGTTTTATTGAATTCTTTATTCCATTTATCCACGTTGGCATTGTTTTACCACTTTTCTTTTTCCAAGAGGTATCCATTTCAAGTACTACTTCGTTTCTTCTTTCTGTATCCCTCATTCTCTTTATGTGTCTATACCCTCTAGTTGAATTTCTTCATTCTCTTGTACAATATCCATTTCTACTTAATTATATATATATATATATATATATATATATATATATATATATATATATATACGTTAAATAAATATTGTTGTATTGTTGCTTAGATCAGTTGGAACACAATTCATATTGTTAACCATGTTCTGAAGAAGGTACGGTGTACCGAAACAGCTGTCCACTGAATTGATAAATACATATGAAAATCAAATAAGACTACGTTTTTATTTTTATTGAATTAATAAATATGGATTTTCATCAAGTAAACACCAACTCAATTGATTATTCATTATTTCTCTTATCGTATATTTTTATAAATAACAATTAGTCGGCTCCGGTGGACTAGCGGGTTTGCTCCTTGTCTCTGGTCCCAAAGGTTTAGGTTTCAAACCCTGCTGAATTCGATGGATTTTTTAGGATAGAAACATCCAAGTAGCAAGTAGCATAATCCGTGGGTCCCTGGTCTAAAGATTTACTAGCTCGTTGAAAGATCTCTAAGCCTGAATAAAAAGGCCTCTTAGCAAAATTTTACCTATCTCAACATCCTACTGTAGTATTACCATTAGTTGCCTGCTAGATGTCTCTCATTGAGTGCGGTATGTTGACCGCATACCATTCATGACATATATAGGCAAATATGGTAACCAAATTAACTTGGGTATATAACTCCTGACGAAGGAGAGGCTATGACTTAATATTGGGCTACGCCATTATAGATTGATAGACAAGTAACAATTATGGATATTCACTAGAAATTAAATGGGCATAAATATTAATTTCACATCAGCACTTATTTAATTAGTCTAAACTAACTAACTAACTCATCTGGATCTATTGAACCCTTAGGTTCATGGCCGACCGGACATAAGATTTCCATACATCCCTATCATGAGCTAATGGTTTCGAGGTCATCGCTTGTATAATCTAGTTCCCACAATAGTGGTTTAATGTTATTCTCTCACCTCATTATTGGTCTACCTACTGGGCGTTTTCCCTCTGGTTTTCCTGCAAGAAAACTCTCTTCCATTGCCCATTCGTGTCCTCATATCCTGTCCATCACACCCCTATGTGACTTACTTATTTCCTACTATATATGGTTTCCTATAAAGATCATGTTATGAAGTCTTCTTCCATTCGCCTGTCTCTACAATCTCTTTTCGGTAAAGAAAAACATCCTAATAACTTTATATCTCAAATACTCGTAATATTTTCTCCTCTCTTAAAGTTAAAAAACCCATGTTTCACATCCATATATTATAACTATATATATAAATCCAAAACAATGGCAATGTGTGGGAAAAACATACAACGCGGTGAAAATTGAGATTGGTTGGAAAAACTATAGAACAAGTGTCAGATTTCTCTTACTTAGGAAGTGTATTTGCAGAGTATAAGAGTGACATTGATTCAAATTGTACCAATATAATAAAATGAATGGGGTAACACGAAGACATTTTTGGCAAACAGATGAGGACAGAGACAAAACTAAGATTACATAACATCACATCAAAAGCTGCTCTAAAGTACGGAAGTGAAATTTGGATTTTAATAATAAACAAACTCTCATAAACTTCAAGTAAGCCAAATGCGCTTCTTACGATCATTGTTAGGAGTTAATATACTGGATCACCAAAGGAACACTATTATCAGAGGAAAACTTGGAGTAACAAGTTTAAATGAAGATATACAAAGATACCAACAAGAATGGAAAAATCATCTGAGGAGAATGGCAAGAAATAGACTTCCCAAATTGGCATTCCAATATACCCCAATTGGACATAGGGACCAAGGAAGACCAAAACATCGGTGGAAAGATCAAGACCATCTTCGCTAGGTTTACCGTACAGGTCACATGGCCAAAATCGAATTTGTTCATTGATGATGATGATGATGATAATATAACTAGTTCGTGCCACATGCCCCGCTTACAGCAGCCTGCGTGACTTAACTGTTCTTATTGTATATAATTTCCTATAAAGATGATTTAGCTCAATATTATGAATTAAACTTTCCCTAGATTTCTTCATCTTTATTTGTGTCCTTTTTATAAGTGCTGTCTGCTGTACCATTTATCTCGCTTTTTTATACTTCAATATTAATATAAGACTTGAAAGCATAATAATAGTCCCTTCGATTGGTTGCTGGCCAAAGGACGGCAAGACCAGTGATGGGGCTGCCATCTTATAGCCTCTGGTCAGGCTTTTCTGGAGAAGAAAAGAAAATAATGGAAAGAAGAAATGGAAGAAAGGAAAGACTCCCTAGCCCTCGGATGCCCTAATAGCGTCGGGGGTCGAAAAAACAAAAGATTAACCAAGAGAGGTTAGATAGTAAAGTTATAAAGAGTGCAAAACACAAGTAAGTGGAATAAATGTTTTACTCAGCTTGGTCACCTTGTGGTCGCCATCCACATATCCCCTAGATGAGGACCCCTGAGGGTCAGGATATCCCTGAAAAAAGTTACTAGTTATAATAAAAGTTTAGGAATATTAATCAAATTATGAAACCATCCCTTGTACAAAAAACACCAGATTACGTTTATATAACACTTTGGCTAGACCAGTGTTGACCTATGGTAGTGAAGCATGGGACACTAAAAGAACAACAGAAAGCAGAATAACGGCTTGTGAAATGAGATTCATGCGCAGAACAGCGGGATATACACCAGATGGGATCGGAAAGGGAACACCGATATCTTAAAAGAATTGAAGACTACGGCCAATTTTGGAATATATTTATAACAGTACCAACTAAATGGAAACACCCATCTTGAAAAGAATGAGTTCAAATCGGATCCCCAAAGCTTTTTATAATTATATACCAAGAGGACGAAGATCACTGGGCCGTCCTATGAAACGCTGGAGGGAAAATTTTCTATAGGATCGTAACTGGCCTTGGCCTTTACTTGGAAGGAAGAAGAAGAAAAAGAAGAATATTAATATAATATTAGAGATTTCCGAGGTATGTTGTACGTCATACGTTATTGTTATAAAATAGATGTGATGATATAAGGAAGGAACTAACATCTGAATTAACCTATGGAATAAAACAAAATTATAATCATTTGAAACTACATGTACAATGAACGAATGACGACCGTATACCTCAACAGAATGAACTACGACCCAACTGGTAGAAAAAAAATTGGAAATAGAAGAATAATTATGGATAACATTGAAGATATAGGCAAAGAGAACATAAAACATAGAATTGAATTGAGTAGCAATTAATATCATCGTTAAATTCCATATGGTGGGATAAGCATATTTGGAAAGACACAAAAATATATATGGTAAACTTGGTGGTAATCTGTTGCAATGTACGGAAGTGAGGTATGGACAATCAACAAGTACTATCAGAATAGACTAATAGCTCTAGAATGGATTATTTACGAAGAAGTGCCAGAAAGTCTAGATTAGAACATGTCACAATAAGGAAATTAGAAACATAATGAGAAGCAGAAGAAAGCATAATTGAAAGAATTGAGGAGAAAGGATTAAAGTGGTTAGGACTGTTTTAAGAATGGAAGATGAGCGATTGGCCGAAGCACACTATATGAATGGCATCCGAACAGAAGAAGAAAAGAGTTTAACATGGAATGAAAAACATGAAGACAGTAATGTAAGCTAGAGGGCTAAGCATCGAAGGTGCCCAAGACCGTAGGCTTTGGAGGTTTGGCACGGGAAGACGGCAGCAGCTGTAAAAACCCGAAGATAGATCGATATAATAGAAATAGAAGACAGAAATATAGGCTCAACAATGTTAAAGAATGAGACTGAAAGAAGCCTTATGAGGCTTATAGATGATTGATTATGATGATACTATTAAGTTATAATTTAACACTCATATTATCACCAATTTAAGTCAAAATTCCATTTAGTTTCCAATACTAAAGTTAATGTCATTGCTTGTATTTTAATATAACATAGCTTATGTTTTCTGGTTAAGTGGAAGATATGACAAAATGACCTTAAATCCCATAAGCAACTTAAACAAATAAAAATAAACAGTGCTAGAAGTACTTTTAACAATTATGATACACTCTCTATTCAATACATACTTAAATTGAACGGCGTTATGCAACAACCGGCATGCGCCATTATGTAAGTTCCGAGAATAATGCGCTTAAAGTTTTATTTTACATTTTAAACCATAGCAAGAGCTATTTAATTATTTCTGACTTGATAATCACTTATATGATAATATATTATATACTGATTCGTATTGTGCGTGTAAAATCAATTTATATTTATTCAAGAGTCAATATTTCAATATTGAACATCCGGTCAAAACAATGTCTGCTGGGTCCGCCATCTTAAATATAAACCCAAAATAGTTAAGTTTGGACTCTGTTCTCAAGAATCAACAAATTATGATAGTGAGGTTTAATTTCCGATTTTTTAATGATTATTAAAATTATAAATTATAAAATCTTATTCTAATTGTAATCAAAATTAAAGTTGGAAGTAACACTATGAGGTATTTTCAATTTATCAATGAGTTTAGAGAATTTTTTTTTGTACTCACCCTGATTTAAAGTTCACTTTAGAAATATTAAAAATGATGAAATTGAAAAATTGGCAATGAACTCATAGTTTGCTAAGAATCACAAATGGAAGAAAGTATATTTGAACTTTAGAGAATTAACAGTTGGAAAAACTTACATTCAGAAGAACAAATATAGACCTTTCAAGTTCATAAAATTGCAACCGAGGTGATTCGTGTGACTGCAA
>JASPKZ010005557.1:0-16405 GCA_030220185.1 Diploptera punctata | reverse complement strand
GGCCATGAACCTACAGGTTCGATGGTGCCACTGAGTTAGTTAATAAATAATGTCATAGAAGAACATAACAAAGTTAATAATAAAGAAGCCTATAAATTGACATGTAAAGATTTTTTATATAGGCTGGACACGTAATAGTTTTAATACAGGAAAAGAAAACGCCGTAAAGATCTTTATGTAAAGATTCAACTTTCACAGGCATATAGGACATAACAGGAAATCAGGTAGATTTTTTTAAATGAAATCTGGGTTTGTTGTGATAACCAAACATTTAATCGACAACAGGAGATGATCAAATGAACCCAAGAATGAGATCCTGCAAGAAGTAATTTTAACGGATGGAGTGGTCCGGTTTCACATGAAATACATGAGTCAATGTTAAAGGAATGCATAACACGTCAAAACGTGAACTTGTAAAAAAATTGGACGTGGCTCCTTTTCAGACTGACCTATTAGATTATAATCTGATACAGAAAGCTTCCGACTTTGGCGTAAATACACAAACGGTTTCGGGGGGCTGCAGTCGTAAGTTTGGAAATTGTTTGTTATTATTAGGGATAGGGATGAGTTAACTATGAAGTTTCCTATTGTATCGTCTTTCAAAGCACTATGAGAACAGACTTGGAATGTAAAATGTCAGTCGTGCAGAAATCTGCGTGAACTAAGTGAATTCCCCAGCAAGTCGAATTTATGGTCTGATTGTAGGATTAACAAACTCAATCTTACTTTTCTTATTCAAATTTTTCCAGTCGTTTCGTTGCGATCCCCCCCAATGGCCGCCGGCTACGCGCGATTTTTAAATTTCTTTCAAGTTACCCACCCATTTTAATGTCTCGATTTTCCTGGCTTCGGCGGAAAACCTGTTATGGTTTTATTTTCTTCAGATGAGACGCTGGCCGAAGAAACTATAGGAATGGCATCCGACCAGCAAGAAGGCCAAGAGCAAGACCCAGGTTAAACCTGGAAGGGAAACATGACGGACCGTCAATGCCCGCTAGAGGGCTCAGCATCGAAGGCAGGCCCAAGCCCGTCGGCTTTGGCGGTGTGGCACGGGAAGACGGCAGCAGCTGCAAAAACCCGTAGATAGATAGATTTTAATCATACTATACCGGTTGTCGTTTCGAAAAATCGAAACTTTCGGCCGATAGCACTATTTTTCACTTTTCGCTTCAGGTTAACACCCCCAGACGAAGGTCTCGGATTTCGCTGATTAACGAAAAGTCCATCGTAATTTTTATAACGGATGGTGTAGACGCCAGGTTTGGTTCCAAAATAGTTCGACCTGTATAAAACACACACTCTATATATATATAGAGGATCGAGTAAGAGAGAGAAGAGATATAGATATATATATATATATTCATGACATTTTTCGGTGACTAGTAAATGGGTCGACCTTTAGAAAAATTGGTATTTTTTTTTGAATCTTTTCATTGAGTAAAAACACCTCAATAGCTACATTCCTTTGAAATTCGAACATCTCACTATTCCCTCATCCTTCCTCGTTTCAGCCACACGACTCTGGAATTCCCTCCCCTCGTATATCAAGGACTGCCAAACTCAAAAAACAGTTTAAAAAGAAACTCACTTCATATTTCCTTAGACAATATAATATATAACCCCGTTTTCATGTAAACTCTGTATTGTTTCTTTATATTTTAAAAGGTCTTTACCAAGCCATTTACTTAATCTAATTATAGCTTATTATTTTTTTATTATTATCATTATTATTATTATTGTTATTATTATCATTGTTATTATTGTTATTATTATGTATTATTATTTTTCTTTCTTACCCTTGTTAAATTTATTAGTGTGTAGTCTATTATCTATCAATCATAATTCTTATTTTTTTTTTTTTTTTTCTTTTTTTTTTTTTTTTTTTTTTTTTTTTTTTTTTTTTTTTTTTTTTTTTTTTTTTTTTCACTTTTATGATACTTTAACCCTGGTGAAGTGAAAGAGAAGATCTTATGCTCTAAACTCCATCAGGTAACATAAATAAATAAAATAAAAATAAATAAATAAAATGACCTCCTGAGAGGTCGTATTACTTTAAGACCCGGGAAATGCAGGACATGTAGAAACTACCTTCAAAGGGAGAAATTAAACGAGGGGGGAAAAAAAATCTCAGAATGGATAAGTACTACTTCGATCTAATAAGATGATTGTATCTTACCTTGAGTGTAACCTGAGCTCAAGGGACGTCACGATTGAGAATATTGTAAATCAGTATTACAAGGGCGATTCTTTCGAAGGGTACACCTTGTGTTTGTGTGATTCACTACAGTAGAGTGATTAATTAATGATTACAGTGGGTATCCAAATAAAATGTCCATTAGAAAAATCAGATCAATGGAATAGGCGAATAACTTTAATTACTTAGATTTAATGTTTCTTATTGTCAGAAAAAGATGAGAAGAGAAGAAATTAAACGAGTTACATGTTGAGAAAAACATTAAGGAATAAGACTCTAAAATCTACAAACTGGAATTTTACAGAACAATGGCAGTAGGCCTACCTATGTTAACATATGGATATGAAATTGACAAATATTAAATCAGACAGAAAGAAAATAGAGCACTATAGATTAAGCCCCTAGTATTGAAAGGTCTATTATATATATATATATATATATATATATATATATCGAGGTAGCGTGCTGCCTTGTCAGGCAGCGGGCCCGGGTTCAATCCCTGGTCGGGGCAGTTTTTCTGGGTGAGGTTTTTATTGGGGTTTTTCCTCGCCTGTGAGACAAATGTCAGGAAAACTTTAAGGCCCAATCCGTCGCCGAAATCATATGGCCATCATCATCATCATCCTTATCATTATCATTATTATCCTTCACCGGTGTGGAAAGCAATAGGAAGCGACCACACCACAATTCCCTAGTAAAGCTGCAAACATAGCATGAAAATACTATGATTGCACTGAAGGACCTCCTTCGGGCAGAATTACTATGGATATATATATCTGCTGACCAAATCTGTAGCACTGTCATAGGAACATATGAAATGAGCTGAAACGAAATGAATGACCTGAATATGAGGAAGTGGTAAATTAACGTTTTTTTTTATCAGAAGGAAACGAGAGAAACCCCTAAAAACTGTTCTGGCTTTGATTTGTTTTATAAAACTCTTATAAGACGAGTAATTACATATGCATCTCAAACTTGAACTCTTTAAAAGTCAGATGAGAAATCTCTGGTTACTTTTGAAAGAAAGATATTAAGAGCTATTTTTGCGGATTTTGAAAGAACGTGATATTTGGAGAAGAAGGAAAAATTGTGAATTGTATGAATTATATAAGGAACCCAATTTAGTGAAGTATATAAAAATTAATAGATTGGCCTGGGCTGACATTTGATACGTATGGACAATAATAAAACCGTTAAAAATATCTATATGGCACAAATATTACAAACCAGAAAAGTTGGAAGACCTAAATTAAGATGGGAAGATGATGTCTTGCAGGATATTAGAATTAGTAAAATTAGAAATTGGAAGAATTTAGCAGGAAATAGAGGCGTTTGGAAGGACATTCTGTTAAAAAGGCTAAGGCCCAAAATGGGCTGTCATACCATGACGATTTATCGTTTACAATATAAAATAATTTTGTATAGAAATGATATATCCCACAGACGAAATTACACCAGTGTTTACCCGTTTTGATTGTAACCAGGATTTGAACCTGAGATCCCAATCGGATCAGTCCTCAAGCGTTAGCCACGCGTCCGCCAAGTCGAATTAATGGTCGGTGAGGTAGGATGAAATATGTTGAACCATGGGTAGCGCTGTGTCCATTGACCTTGAGTTGTGAGTTGGCTTTGAACTTAATTAAATTGTAACGTAAATGGTAACATATGACTACAGTAGCATCCATTCACAACTTCCAACTGCGGAGGTCAAAACTTCAAGGATCATAAGAATTGAACTTGAAAAAAATGTCTATTGGACAGCAATTTCCGGCTTGTGTCACGGATGTCTATACAATAATATTTCGTAACAGCATATCATTATAACTGGTGGCCCGCGACCTAAATTCTGGGTGCATGCAAGAACTTGGTATGTTACAAATAACTAATATGTATACAGAGTGCTCCGTAACTCTTCGTTCAAATTAATATAAGGGTAGGGAACATCAAAACAAATATATTTCGATAAAGAACATTTGGTATTAGAAGTCAACTTATAATGTTAGATACATTACTAGAGACCGGATGTTAGGGAAATGCCTACAGTTATTTATTATAGATATTGTAAAAGTGACTTCATATAAGTTCATACCGACGACCCTAGAGTTGTTTTCCATTAAGTTCATTTTGCCTATAAATGCCTATATCAGCTTACAATGCCTATAAATGCCTATTTGCCATTTTTCTCAAAATTAACTTAGTAGTTCAATTAAATAATTGAAATTGACAAACTTCATGACACATATCATTGCATAGAAATTTTCTTGTTCTATAGTACAGCTTTTATTCTTTTCAATACAAACATTGCTGAGTGACAAAGAGGGTAGATGACTCAAGTTTTTTTCTCTGTCTCACACCTGGTGCTGAAACCTATAAGTGACTGAAAATATTATTTTTGATGTTGGAACACTGAATTCAGTCTGTAGTCCACATTCACAGACAGGTGGTTCAAAGACAAAGTGGTGCGACAAGTGTACGTGGCTCATTTTCTTTGCCTTTAGAATAGTTTTTTACGATGCCTAAAGAACGGACAACTGTAAAAAAACAAACTGGCCAATTTCGTGAAAGAATTTGGTGCGGAAATATTCTCAAGTGACGGTTCAATATTGTTTTGCAAAGTGTGTAAAGTTTCAGTGAATTGCGCGAAGAAGTGTCATGTTTTGCAGCAAGTACACACTGCAAAACATAAGTCTGTTCTTTGTAAAAAGGCAAAACAAGTTCCAAAAGTATCTCCGATATCTTCGTATGCTATTGATAGTATATTGTTCATATTCTTTATGTAAGGTTGTAAAAATTTATGTTGTAGTCATTTTTTGTAAGAGCCTATTTTGAATTTTTAATGCCTATATTAATGATTTTAGTGCCTTTTTACCTGTCTATTTTGATTTTTTAAGTGCCTAACATCCGCACTCTATACATTACACAGAAGGTAGTTTAACATGCTAATTACAGCAGTAGTATTACAGAAATTGCTTGAATGCACGACCATTGACCTGTATGCACACCATTGATTGTCGTGTTCGTTCGAAGATCCCCGGAGTGTCCCCAATGGTCCCAGCAACGACGGTAATTCTAGCGGCAAGGTTTCATTCTGTTTCCACAACGGTTTCATACACCAGCTGCTTCATATGCCCCCAGAGGAAAAAATTCAGACACGTGAGGTCAGATGATTGGGTGGCCTGGCCACAGCTTACGTCAGCACCATTAACAAAAGATTATCTAATATTACAAGTTGACCTCTGAGACCATATGTTCCTTATCGAAATATACTTGTTTTGATGTTCTCTACCACCTGTATTAATTTGAACGAAGAGTTTTGGGGCACTCTGTATATAAAATGAGTGTGAGTCTATTTGTGTATCTGTTTGCCCTTTATGGACTCAAAAACTACTTGACCGATTTGAATGGAGTTTTTTCGATCGTTTAGAGAATTTTTCTGGGACAATTAGCGTATGTAACATATTACCCTATGTAAAGAAGATATAGAATATATGATTAGAAAGTTGGTAGATGCATTTGAGGTAGGTGGACTGAAGATAAATTATACCAAAACAGAATATATGGTAATCGGAGGAAATTCAGAAGACCTACAAATAAATAATATGATAATTAAACGTGTTGAAGAATTTAAATATCCTGGATCTATAATAGATAAATCTGGTACTTTTGAAAAAAATATATTGTTAACAGAGTAAATTGTGCAAGGAAGGCGATTAGATCCCTGAATGGTCTTTTATGGAATAGAAATTTGACCAGAAAAACAAAAAAAAAAGATTATACAGACAATGATAGAAAGTATACTTGTATATGGATCAGAAAGCTGGACAATAAATGAAAGGATGCAGAAAATAATTGGCGACAGAAATGGATGGATTACGGAGAAGTATGAGAATATCCAAGCTACAACATATTCGAAATACATATATCAGACAAGAAATGGATGCACAAGAAACTGTTATCGAAAGGATAACAAAGAGAGCTTTACAGTGGTATGGACATGTACAACGGATGTCGGAAGACCAGTGCCCCTAAACATTGGATGGTATCAGGCATAAGGAAGAGGGGGAGAAGTAGAAGAACATGGTATGAGGGAATATATGATGCCATGATGAAAAGGGGTATGGAAGAAGGACAATGCGAAGATAGGAATCTCTGGAAAGAAGGAATCAAGGGCAAACTGCTGTAAAGTGGAAAGCCTGTATTAACCTATTAACCATAACTATAGGGACGTAGTTAAAAGGGGGAGGGGGCATCGGTTCACTAAAAAAGTCGTTATTTGGAGCTTAAATAGCGTACGCTGCCTAAACCATAACAAATACACCTAATTAATGTACACAGAATTGAATACCTCAAAAAATTCTACAAAAAAGTCCGCGACAGCATACGTCTATCTTTTATGGATAACTCACAATATCGGCTTTGGTCTTTCAGCTCATTGATGCCAAGAAAATCGGGATAAGTAGAGTCCAGGGCAACGCCAGATTCTCTATCATAACAGGCAGCGAGACATCGCTCGCAATGCCATAGTCCGTTAACGCTCTAGAGGCCCCAACTTTTCATCATCACACACCATTCACGAATATAGACCAATGTTGGCCTGTTTCGATCTCAACTAAACAGGGTCTTGAAGTCTTTTTTTGTGGACGTCCAGATCGTCGTCGTTTCGTTGAGACTTGAAAATAAGATTACATTCCTCATGTCGGGTTACTTTCCAGACAATGAATAGTCCAGTGGTAGGGCTGCTACCTTCAGCTCCTGGACAAAGTTGAAAACAGCATTTTCTCTGTTTTAGATGGTACATAGTCCAGTGGTAGGGCTGTTACCTTTGGCTCCTAGACAAGGTTGAAAACAGCATTTCCTCTGCTTTAGATGGTACAACTTTTGTTCCATCGAAATCAAATTTGGCATATAGCAATTAATTAAAAACGTTGCGATAAGTAGATTCCCGGATAACGTCGGGTAATCAGCTAGCATTGAGAAAAAGATAATTATTGCATGCTCAGATGACAAAATTTACATCCAATTATCCAGACATAGTCCATCTGCTGGTGTATTGTGAACCATCTAGACTTCTAAATTTGTTGCGAGTTAATAGAAAACTAAATATCGGGTTCTTTCATAGTAAGAATGCAATATTTTAAAAAGTCATTTATCAGGTTCTTGCATGCATCCACAGAATTATTATGCGAAGAACTCTTTTCCTATACTTCATTTTCCGTAATAAAAAATATAAAAATAAATAAATGTAAACTAGCCGGATTTATATACTTATAATTTCTATTGGACACAATGATTTGTTTGTCATAATGAGTTTTTTTTCTATAATTGTATTACCGTAATTGATCAGCTTTATCTATAAGTTATTAAACAGTAACGCCCACTCTGATACTTAAACCATTCCGCTCAACATTATTTCAACAATGAAAACTAAATTTCCTAAAAGTCGAGGGATGTTACAACTGTGTGGTGTGTACTTTACGAAATATATTTCAAAACGTCATTGAATCAGCTTAGAGGCTAAATTGAGGATTGAACCCGTGGTTAATTCTGCAGAAATGCATGCTTACTAGCCTCACAGAAGGATCTTGATTTAATCTTAGCTTTCCTCTCCGTTGTCATGGGCAACCTATTTTATACATTTACAACGTTACAGTTACATTCGAGCAGAAAATTACAACTTTTTCTTTCACCCTCCACGTGCATTTACTCCCATTCCATCAGTATTCTAGTCCAGCGATACAAACTAATGGACAGTACGCGCATAGGAATACGAATACGCAAGATAAGGATGAACAAAATATAAAATAAAACAAATCATACAAAGGCTATTCTATGCCGTCATGCCACCTGTGAATATTCGATCGGAGAGAAAGTAACTGGTAACGTCTTATTGGTCAATGTATAACACGTTCCCGCTAGAGCCAATTGCCAACAATTTACTCATATATAATGGGATTCTATCCCAGGAGTTCATCTTATTAGTGGCAAAATAGGGGTGAGAAATGAGTAAATTAGTGTTAGTTTGGGCCAAATTTAGGGTGAGAAACTGGGCGAGTTAGTGTACAACAGATTAGTTTAGAGGTTCACTTATTTGTTTGGAATTATTTTGCGATAAGTTGGCTACACAGTCAGCAATGGCTAATACATATTTACATTGTACATGTGACGAATTCTCACCCTATTTTGCCCACTAATATAGATGAACTCCTGGGATAGAATCCCATTATATATGAGTAAATATGTGGCAATTGGCTCTAGCGGAACGTGTTATCACATTGACCAATTAAGACGTTAGCAGTTACTTTCTCTCCGATCGAATATTCACAGGTGGCATGACGGCATAGAATAGCCTTTGTATGATTTGTTTATTTTATATTTTGTTCATCCTTATCTTGCGTATTCGTATTCCTATGCGCGTACTGTCATTAGTTTGTATCGCTGGACTAGGAATACTGATGGGAATGGGAGTAAATGCACGTGGAGGGTGAAAGAAAAAGTTGTAATTTTACTGCTCGAATGTAACTGTAACGTTGTAATGTATAAATAGGTTGCCATGACAACGGAGGAGGAAAGCTAAGATTAATCAAGATCCTTCTGTTGAGGCTAGTAAGCATGCATTTCTGCAGAATAACCACGGGTTCAATCCTCAATTTAGCCTCTAAGCTGATTCAATGACGTTTTGAAAATATATTTCGTAAAGTACACACCACACAGTTGTAACATCCCTCGACTTTTAGGAAATTTAGTTTTCATTGTTGAAATAATGTTGAGCGGAATGGTTTAAGTATCAGAGTGGGCGTTACTGTTTAATAACTTATAGATAAAGCTGATCAATTACGGTAATACAATTATAGAAAAAAAACTCATTATGACAAACAAATCATTGTGTCCAATAGAAATTATAAGTATAAATCCGGCTAGTTTACATTTATTTATTTTATATTTTTATTACGGAAAATGAAGTATAGGAAAAGAGTTCTTCGCATAATAATTCTGTGGATGCATGCAAGAACCTGATAAAGACTTTTTAAAATATTGCATTCTTACTATGAAAGAACCCGATATTTAGTTTTCTATTAACTCGCAACAAATTTAGAAGTCTAGATGGTTCACAATACACCAGCAGATGGACTATGTCTGGATAATTGGATGTAAATTTTGTCATCTGAGCATGCAATAATTATCTTTTTCTCAATGCTAGCTGATTACCCGACGTTATCCGGGAATCTACTTATCGCAACGTTTTTAATTAATTGCTATATGCCAAATTTGATTTCGATGGAACAAAAGTTGTACCATCTAAAGCAGAGGAAATGCTGTTTTCAACCTTGTCTAGGAGCCAAAGGTAACAGCCCTACCACTGGACTATGTACCATCTAAAACAGAGAAAATGCTGTTTTCAACTTTGTCCAGGAGCTGAAGGTAGCAGCCCTACCACTGGACTATTCATTGTCTGGAAAGTAACCCGACATGAGGAATGTAATCTTATTTTCAAGTCTCAACGAAACGACGACGATCTGGACGTCCACAAAAAAAGACTTCAAGACCCTGTTTAGTTGAGATCGAAACAGGCCAACATTGGTCTATATTCGTGAATGGTGTGTGATGATGAAAAGTTGGGGCCTCTAGAGCGTTAACGGACTATGGCATTGCGAGCGATGTCTCGCTGCCTGTTATGATAGAGAATCTGGCGTTGCCCTGGACTCTACTTATCCCGATTTTCTTGGCATCAATGAGCTGAAAGACCAAAGCCGATATTGTGAGTTATCCATAAAAGATAGACGTATGCTGTCGCGGACTTTTTTGTAGAATTTTTTGAGGTATTCAATTCTGTGTACATTAATTAGGTGTATTTGTTATGGTTTAGGCAGCGTACGCTATTTAAGCTCCAAATAACGACTTTTTTAGTGAACCGATGCCCCCTCCCCCTTTTAACTACGTCCCTATAGTTATGGTTAATAGGTTAATACAGGCTTTCCACTTTACAGCAGTTTGCCCTTGATTCCTTCTTTCCAGAGATTCCTATCTTCGCATTGTCCTTCTTCCATACCCCTTTTCATCATGGCATCATATATTCCCTCATACCATGTTCTTCTACTTCTCCCCCTCTTCCTTATGCCTGATACCATCCAATGTTTAGGGGCACTGGTCTTCCGACATCCGTTGTACATGTCCATACCACTGTAAAGCTCTCTTTGTTATCCTTTCGATAACAGTTTCTTGTGCATCCATTTCTTGTCTGATATATGTATTTCGAATATGTTGTAGCTTGGATATTCTCATACTTCTCCGTAATCCATCCATTCTGTCGCCAATTATTTTCTGCATCCTTTCATTTATTGTCCAGCTTTCTGATCCATATACAAGTATACTTTCTATCATTGTCTGTATAATCTTTTTTTTTTGTTTTTCTGGTCAAATTTCTATTCCATAAAAGACCATTCAGGGATCTAATCGCCTTCCTTGCACAATTTACTCTGTTAACAATATATTTTTTTCAAAAGTACCAGATTTATCTATTATAGATCCAGGATATTTAAATTCTTCAACACGTTTAATTATCATATTATTTATTTGTAGGTCTTCTGAATTTCCTCCGATTACCATATATTCTGTTTTGGTATAATTTATCTTCAGTCCACCTACCTCAAATGCATCTACCAACTTTCTAATCATATATTCTATATCTTCTTTACATAGGGTAATATGTTACATACGCTAATTGTCCCAGAAAAATTCTCTAAACGATCGAAAAAACTCCATTCAAATCGGTCAAGTAGTTTTTGAGTCCATAAAGGGCAAACAGATACACAAATAGACTCACACTCATTTTATATACAGAGTGCCCCAAAACTCTTCGTTCAAATTAATACAGGTGGTAGAGAACATCAAAACAAGTATATTTCGATAAGGAACATATGGTCTCAGAGGTCAACTTGTAATATTAGATAATCTTTTGTTAATGGTGCTGACGTAAGCTGTGGCCAGGCCACCCAAATCATCTGACCTCACGTGTCTGAATTTTTTCCTCTGGGGGCATATGAAGCAGCTGGTGTATGAAACCGTTGTGGAAACAGAATGAAACCTTGCCGCTAGAATTACCGTCGTTGCTGGGACCATTGGGGACACTCCGGGGATCTTCGAACGAACACGACAATCAATGGTGTGCATACAGGTCAATGGTCGTGCATTCAAGCAATTTCTGTAATACTACTGCTGTAATTAGCATGTTAAACTACCTTCTGTGTAATGTATAGAGTGCGGATGTTAGGCACTTAAAAAATCAAAATAGACAGGTAAAAAGGCACTAAAATCATTAATATAGGCATTAAAAATTCAAAATAGGCTCTTACAAAAAATGACTACAACATAAATTTTTACAACCTTACATAAAGAATATGAACATATACTATCAATAGCATACGAAGATATCGGAGATACTTTTGGAACTTGTTTTGCCTTTTTACAAAGAACAGACTTATGTTTTGCAGTGTGTACTTGCTGCAAAACATGACACTTCTTCGCGCAATTCACTGAAACTTTACACACTTTGCAAAACAATATTGAACCGTCACTTGAGAATATTTCCGCACCAAATTCTTTCACGAAATTGGCCAGTTTGTTTTTTTACAGTTGTCCGTTCTTTAGGCATCGTAAAAAACTATTCTAAAGGCAAAGAAAATGAGCCACGTACACTTGTCGCACCACTTTGTCTTTGAACCACCTGTCTGTGAATGTGGACTACAGACTGAATTCAGTGTTCCAACATCAAAAATAATATTTTCAGTCACTTATAGGTTTCAGCACCAGGTGTGAGACAGAGAAAAAAACTTGAGTCATCTACCCTCTTTGTCACTCAGCAATGTTTGTATTGAAAAGAATAAAAGCTGTACTATAGAACAAGAAAATTTCTATGCAATGATATGTGTCATGAAGTTTGTCAATTTCAATTAATTTAATTGAACTACTAAGTTAATTTTGAGAAAAATGGCAAATAGGCATTTATAGGCATTGTAAGCTGATATAGGCATTTATAGGCAAAATGAACTTAATGGAAAACAACTCTAGGGTCGTCGGTATGAACTTATATGAAGTCACTTTTACAATATCTATAATAAATAACTGTAGGCATTTCCCTAACATCCGGTCTCTAGTAATGTATCTAACATTATAAGTTGACTTCTAATACCAAATGTTCTTTATCGAAATATATTTGTTTTGATGTTCCCTACCCTTATATTAATTTGAACGAAGAGTTACGGAGCACTCTGTATACATATTAGTTATTTGTAACATACCAAGTTCTTGCATGCACCCAGAATTTAGGTCGCGGGCCACCAGTTATAATGATATGCTGTTACGAAATATTATTGTATAGACATCCGTGACACAAGCCGGAAATTGCTGTCCAATAGACATTTTTTTCAAGTTCAATTCTTATGATCCTTGAAGTTTTGACCTCCGCAGTTGGAAGTTGTGAATGGATGCTACTGTAGTCATATGTTACCATTTACGTTACAATTTAATTAAGTTCAAAGCCAACTCACAACTCAAGGTCAATGGACACAGCGCTACCCATGGTTCAACATATTTCATCCTACCTCACCGACCATTAATTCGACTTGGCGGACGCGTGGCTAACGCTTGAGGACTGATCCGATTGGGATCTCAGGTTCAAATCCTGGTTACAATCAAAACGGGTAAACACTGGTGTAATTTCGTCTGTGGGATATATCATTTCTATACAAAATTATTTTATATTGTAAACGATAAATCGTCATGGTATGACAGCCCATTTTGGGCCTTAGCCTTTTTAACAGAATGTCCTTCCAAACGCCTCTATTTCCTGCTAAATTCTTCCAATTTCTAATTTTACTAATTCTAATATCCTGCAAGACATCATCTTCCCATCTTAATTTAGGTCTTCCAACTTTTCTGGTTTGTAATATTTGTGCCATATAGATATTTTTAACGGTTTTATTATTGTCCATACGTATCAAATGTCAGCCCAGGCCAATCTATTAATTTTTATATACTTCACTAAATTGGGTTCCTTATATAATTCATACAATTCACAATTTTTCCTTCTTCTCCAAATATCACGTTCTTTCAAAATCCGCAAAAATAGCTCTTAATATCTTTCTTTCAAAAGTAACCAGAGATTTCTCATCTGACTTTTAAAGAGTTCAAGTTTGAGATGCATATGTAATTACTCGTCTTATAAGAGTTTTATAAAACAAATCAAAGCCAGAACAGTTTTTAGGGGTTTCTCTCGTTTCCTTCTGATAAAAAAAAACGTTAATTTACCACTTCCTCATATTCAGGTCATTCATTTCGTTTCAGCTCATTTCATATGTTCCTATGACAGTGCTACAGATTTGGTCAGCAGATATATATATCCATAGTAATTCTGCCCGAAGGAGGTCCTTCAGTGCAATCATAGTATTTTCATGCTATGTTTGCAGCTTTACTAGGGAATTGTGGTGTGGTCGCTTCCTATTGCTTTCCACACCGGTGAAGGATAATAATGATAATGATAAGGATGATGATGATGATGGCCATATGATTTCGGCGACGGATTGGGCCTTAAAGTTTTCCTGACATTTGTCTCACAGGCGAGGAAAAACCCCAATAAAAACCTCACCCAGAAAAACTGCCCCGACCAGGGATTGAACCCGGGCCCGCTGCCTGACAAGGCAGCACGCTACCTCGATATATATATATATATATATATATATATATATAATAGACCTTTCAATACTAGGGGCTTAATCTATAGTGCTCTATTTTCTTTCTGTCTGATTTAATATTTGTCAATTTCATATCCATATGTTAACATAGGTAGGCCTACTGCCATTGTTCTGTAAAATTCCAGTTTGTAGATTTTAGAGTCTTATTCCTTAATGTTTTTCTCAACATGTAACTCGTTTAATTTCTTCTCTTCTCATCTTTTTCTGACAATAAGAAACATTAAATCTAAGTAATTAAAGTTATTCGCCTATTCCATTGATCTGATTTTTCTAATGGACATTTTATTTGGATACCCACTGTAATCATTAATTAATCACTCTACTGTAGTGAATCACACAAACACAAGGTGTACCCTTCGAAAGAATCGCCCTTGTAATACTGATTTACAATATTCTCAATCGTGACGTCCCTTGAGCTCAGGTTACACTCAAGGTAAGATACAATCATCTTATTAGATCGAAGTAGTACTTATCCATTCTGAGATTTTTTTCCCCCCTCGTTTAATTTCTCCCTTTGAAGGTAGTTTCTACATGTCCTGCATTTCCCGGGTCTTAAAGTAATACGACCTCTCAGGAGGTCATTTTATTTATTTATTTTTATTTTATTTATTTACTTTACCTGATGGAGTTAAGAGCATAAGATCTTCTCTTTCACTTCACCAGGGTTAAATTATACATACAATAAGAATTATGATTGATAGATAATAGACTACACAATATAAATTTAACAAGGGTAAGAAAGAAAAATAATAATAATAATAATAACAATAATAATAATGATAATAATAACAATAATAATAATAATGATAATAATAAAAAAATAATAAGCTATAATTAGATTAAGTAAATGGCTTGGTAAAGAAAGTTTAAAATATAAAGAAACAATAAAAGTGTACATGGAAAAGGGTTATATATTATATTGTCTAAGGAAATATGAAGTGAGTTTCTTTTTAAACTGTTTTTGAGTTGGGCAGTCCTTGATATACGAGGGGAGGGAATTCCAGAGTCGGGTGGCTGAAACGAGGAAGGATGAGGAATAGTGAGATGTTCGAATTTCAAAGGAATGTAGCTATTGAGGTGTTTTTACTCATGAAAAGATTAAAAAAAAATACAAATTTCATCGACCCATTTACTAGTCACCGAAAAATGTCATGAATATATATATATATATATATATATATATATATATATAGAGTGTGTGTGTTATACAGGTCGACTATTTTGGAACCAAACTTGGCGTATAACAATCAGTTAATAAAATTACGATGGACTTCGTTAATCAGCGAAATCCGACCGTTAGGAGTGGGTGTTAACCTGAAGCGAAAATTTAAAAATAGCTCTAGCGGCAGAAAGTTTCGATTTTTCGAAACGAAAAACCGGTATATATGATTAAAATCTATCTATCTTCGGGTTTTTGCAGCTGCTGCCGTCTTCCCGTGCCAAACCTCCAAAGCCTACGGTCTTGGGCATCTTCGATGCTTAGCCCTCTAGCTTGCATTACTGTCTTCATGTTTCCCTTCCATGTTAACCTTGGTCTTCCTCTTTTCTTCTTTCTGTTCGGATGCCATTCATATAGTTGCTTCGGCCATCGCTCATCTGAATAAAATAAAACCATAAATGTTTTCTCCAGAATCCAGGAAAATCTATACATTAAAATGGGTGGGTAACTTGAAAGAAATTTAAAAATCGCTCTAGCGGCGGCCATTTTTGTTTTATCGCAACGAAACGACTGGAAAAATTTGAATAAGAAAAGTAAGATTGAGTTTGTTAATCATAAAATCAGACCATAAATTCGACTTGCTGAGGAATTCACTTAGTTCACGCAGTTTCTGCACGACTGACATTTTACATTCAAAGTCTGTTCTCATAGTGCTTTGAAAGACGATACAATAGGAAACTTCATAGTTAACTCATCCCTATCCCTAATAATAACAAACAATTCCAAACTTACGACTGCAGCGTTGTGTATTTACGCCAAATTCGGAAGCTTTCTGTATCAGATTATAATCTAATAGGTCAGTCTGAAAAGGAGCCACGTCCAATTTTTTTACAAGTTCACTTTTTGACGGTTATGCAGTCCTTTAACATTGACTCATGTATTTCATGTGAAACCGGACCACTCCATCCGTTAAAATTACTTCTTGAAGGATCTCATTCTTGGGTTCATTTGATCATCTCCTGTTGTCGATTAAATGTTTGGTTATCACAACAAACCCAGATTCATTTAAAAAAAATCTACCTGATTTTCTGTTATGTCCTATATGCCTGTGAAAGTTGAATCTTTACATAAAGATCTTTAAGGCGTTCTTTTATCCTGTATTAAAACTATTACTTGTCCAGCCTATATAAAAAATCTTTACATGTCAATTTATAGGCTTCTTTATTATTAACTTTGTTATGTTCTTCTATGACATTATTTATTAACTAACTCAGTGGCACCATCGAACCTGTAGGTTCATGGCCG